>JBBGZY010000254.1:1982500-2452500 GCA_037952925.1 Lithobates clamitans | reverse complement strand
ACACTGGGGACAGAAAGTATTCAGACCCCCTTAATTTTTTTCACTCTGTTATATTGCAGCCATTTGCTAAAATCATTTAAGTTCATATTTTTTTCCTCGTTAATGTACATACAGCACCCCATATTGACAGAAGAACACAGAATTGTTGACATTTTTGCAGATTTATGAAAAAAGAAAAACTGAAATATATCACATGGTCCTAAGTATTCAGACCTTTTTGCTGTGACACTCATATATTTAACTCAGGTGCTGTCCATTTCTTCTGATCATCCTTGAGATGGTTCTACACCTTCATTTGAGTCCAGCTGTGTTTGATTATACTGATTGGACTTGATTAGGAAAGCCACACACCTGTCTATATCAGACCTTACAGCTCACAGTGCATGTCAGAGCAAATGAGAATCATGAGGTCAAAAGGAACTGCCTGAAGAGCTCAGAGAAAGAATTGTGGCATGGCACAGATCTGACCAAGGTTACAAAAAAAATTCTGCTGCGGTTAAGGTTCCTAAGAGCACAGTGACCTCCATAATTCTTAAATGTAGGACGTTTGGGATGACCAGAACCCTTCCTAGAGCTGGCCGTCCGGCCAAACTGAGCTATCGGGGGAGAAGAGCCTTGGCGAGAGTGGTAAAGAAGAACCCAAAGGTCACTGTGGCTGAGCTCCAGAGATGCAGTCGGGAGATGGGAGAAAGTTGTAGAAAGTCAACCATCACTGCAGCCCTCCACCAGTCGGGGCTTTATGGCAGAGTGGCCCTGTGCAAGACACATGAAAGCCCGCATGGAGTTTGCCAAAAAAACACCTGAAGGACTCCAAGATGGTGACAAATAAGATTCTTTGGTCTGATGAGACCAAGATAGAACTTTTTGGCCCTAATTCTAAGCGGTATGTATGGAGAAAACCAGGCACTGCTCATCACCTGTCCAATACAGTCCCAACAGTGAAGCATGGTGGTGGCAGCATCATCCTGTGGGGGTGTTTTTCAGCTGCAGGGACACGACGAATGGTTGCAATCGAGGGAAAGATGAATGTGGCCAAGTACAGGGATATCCTGGACGAAAACCTTCTCCAGAGTGCTCAGGACCTCAGACTGGGCCAAAGTTTTACCTTCCAACAAGACAATGACCCTAAGCACACAGCTAAAATAACGAAGGAGTGGCTTCACAACAAATCCGTGACTGTTCTTGAATGGCCCAGCCAGAGCCCTGACTTAAACCCAATTGAGCATCTCTGGAGAGACCTAAAAATGGCTGTACACCAATGTTTACCATCCAAAGTGACAGAACTGGAGAGGATCTGCAAGGAGGAATGGCAGAGGATCCCCAAATCCAGGTGTGAAAAACTTGTTGCATCTTTTCCAAAAAGACTCATGGCTGTATTAGATCAAAAGGGTGCTTCTACTAAATACTGAGCAAAGGGTCTGAATACTTAGGACCGTGTGATATGAGTTTTTCTTTTTTAATAAATCTGCAAAAATGCCAACAATTCTGTTATTTTCTGTCAATATGGGGTGCTGTGTGTACATTGAGGAAAAAAATATGAACTTAAATGATTTTAGCAAATGGCTGCAATATAACAAAGAGTGAAAAATTTAAGTGGGTCTGAATACTTTCCGTCCCCACTGTATTTGGATCCGACTCCCTCTACTCCCCACTGTATATATTAAGGAAAATTGTTATCCATACTTACTGTAATTTTCCTTTCCTGGATCCTCCCCATGTCAGCCTATTATGGGTCAGCTCCGCCCCCTCTGACCCCTCCAGGACCACCTCTTTTCTAGCCCATAAAAGGGCGGCTGTTTGCCTACACCAGTGTTCAAAAAAACCCCGCCTCACGATGGATAAACTGGGTGGGAATCCTCCAGCTGACATGGGGAGGATCCAGGAAAGGAAAATTATAGCAAGTATGGATAACAATTTTCCTTATTCCTGGACCTCCCCATGTCAGCCTACTATGGGATGTACCAAGCAATATTAAGAAGGAAGGGAAGACAAAAAATAAAAAATAAGCCAAACCCTCAATGCAATGCTACCCAAAATTTTAAATGGGCAACAACCGCCATAATAACCGTAGAGCCAAATGTTTCCTCAGGCGGACAAGCCATATTAAGCCTGTAATGCCTAATGAAAGGTGTTGGGCGTGCTCTAGCTTGCTGCTCTGCAAACTACCTCAGGGGCGACCTTCGCGTATGCCCAGGATGCTGCCATACCACTCGTCAAATGTGCTTTGATCTCTGAAGGAGGAGGAAGGCCCAGCGTTTTGTATGCAATATGCATCGTCTTGACAAACCAGGAAGACACAACTCTGGATGTTGCTGGCATACCCTTTTTAGGCCCCATTGGGAAAACCTACAGCTGATCTTGTTTTCCAAAGCTTTTAGCCCATTTCAGGTAGGTTGAAACCACAGAGACCAGGTCTAACCTACTCCGCTCATCATCAGCTGTATCCGCCAGTAAGGCTGGGAGAATGACCACCCGGTTCATACGAAATTATGTGACCACCTTAGGTAGAAAGCTCGGTATCGGCCTAAGGACTATCTTGTCTGGGAGCACCAAACAATATGGTTCTTTAGATGAGAAGGCGCATAACTCGGAGTCTCTTCTGGCCATGGCCATGGCTAGTAAGAAACAAAAACAAAAAACTGTTAAAAGAAATAATGAACAAGAGAAAGCTTGATCAAACGGAGGAACCAGCAATGTTCCCAAGACTAGTGTTAAGTCCTCTTTTGGAAAAAACGATTTCAGTGGAGGTCTGATTTCTATGGCTGCCCCAAAGAAAAAAAAAAAATCAGATCACCAACGGATGTAGAGCATATCTTGTACATGAAATAGCCGACAAGGCAGGGATTTGACCCTTCAGGGAATTATAAGCTAACCCTTGGAGACTACTCTGCAGAAACTCCAAAATGTTAGCTACTGAAGGAGATCCAAGGTCCCAACCCCTTTCCGTATTCCAAATCTGGTGATAGGTTACATTCATTCTGACGAGCCTGTAATAATGTCATTAACTTTATCCTCCTGCGGTTCGGGTGTCAGGCCCCACTCTGCAGAAGGAGATTTTGATAAGGAGGCAGAGGGATTGGGGAGCCCAACTTTATCTTCCAAGCCACAGGGAACCACAGCTCCTTGAGCGAGTAAGGTAGGACTACTATTGCTGTGACCCTTTCTTTCTGAAACTTCAGCAGGATTTTGAGCCAATGGAAGCGGCGGGAATGCATACACCAAGGGGAAGTTCCAAGACCTGGACAGAGCACCCTGACCCAATGTCTGTGGATGTTAGGTCCGGGAGAAGAAGCAAGGCAGTTGACAATTCTCCAATGCCATAAGATCTATCGAAGGCGTCCCCCAGACCCTGAAGATCTTGCGTAGGTACTTGGGATTGAGGCCCCATTTGTTGTGATCCCCAAAGCCTCGACTCAAGCGATCTGCTAAAACATTGCCAGGCCCTGAGAGTTAAGATGCTATAAGAGAGCCGAGATTCTTCTCTGTGCATAGGAAGATTGACATGCCACCTGAAGGAGAGAGTGATTTCTTGTGCCCCCTTGATGACACATAAGCCACCGTAGTTTTGTTGTCCAAAAGAATCTTGACAGCTTGACCTCGCAACATAGGTTGGAACCCTAACAGCGCGTCTGACAGCATCCAATCCGAGGAAATTTGAACTCTTCTGCCCACAAAGGTTCCATTGGCATTGAACCTGCTGTCCCAGACAGTGTGCTCTGCAGCCTGCCAGACTGGCATTGGTCGACACCACTATTGGTTCTGAGGCCTTCAACGGAACTCCGCGGGAAAGTTTACAAGCCACTGACCACCAAACCAGGGACCAGATTATCTGAATTGGCAGACGATCCCACTGAAGAATTAAGTTGCATTGAAACCTCCTTCGGCATCACCTGACCCACGGGACTACTGAAACTGTGGCTGATAAAACCCCCAGATACTGCATGCATTCCTTCAACGTCATAAAAGGGCTAGCCATCGCTGTTTTGTCTGAGACTGGATCTCCTGAACCTTCCTCTGGAGGAAGAGAAACACGACCCCGATCCCTGTTGAATTGTACTCCTATATACTCCAACATTTGGGTCAGATGCATCTGGCTCTTGCGAAAGGTGATCAACCAACCGAAACGAGCTAGTGTTTTACAGGTGAAATTCACATGAACTAGAAGGAGCTCATTTGACGGACTCAGAAGTAGCATGTCGTCTAGATAATGGAATATTTGCACTCCCTTGACCCTGAGAGTCGCAACAACAGCAGACAGTAGCTTTAAAAAACTTTCTCGGAGTCGTGCAGAGACTGAATGGGAGAGATTAAAAATGAAAATGAGAGGCCTGAGAAAGCGATGGTGAGATGCGTCTATGGAGACATGAAGTTACGCATCCGCCAGATCGATTGAAACCATCCAGTCTCCTGAATCCACAACCAAAACGATCATTTCCAATGACTCCATTTTGAATGGTGGAACCTTCATGTAAGAATTCAGGACTTTGAGGTCAAAAACTGGTCCGAAACCCCCTGAAGCCTCTGGGACCAAAAACAGAGGGGAACATACTCTTTGACCCAATTCTTGCCTTGGAACCGGAAGGATGGCCCTTGCTGCCAACAGCTCCTCTATATATCCTTGCAAATATTGCCTCCTTTCCAAATCTGTAGGAAGTCCAGTTTCTATGAACAAGGTCTGAGGGGGCCTTGTTCTGAACTCGAGACGATAACGTGATCGAATGACTGCTACAATCCAGGCATCATGTAATTTGTCTGCCCAAACCCCCCCTGAATTGGGCTAGTCTTGCTCCTACTTGAGTGGGTTAAGCAGAGACAGCTTCAGAAGGATTTATTTGAAGCCTTATGCCCCGTACACACGGTCGGATTTTCCGATGGAAAATGTCCGATCGGAGCGTATTGTCGGAAATTCCGACCATGTGTGGGCTCCATCGGACATTTTCCATCGGATTTTCCGACACACAAAGTTGGAGAGCAGGAGATAAAATTTTCCGACAACAAAATCCGATCGCGTCAATTCCGACCGTGTGTGGCCTGTTCCGACGCACAAAGTGCCACGCATGCTCAGAAGAAATTCCGACACGGGACAGCTCGTTCTGGTAAACTTAGCGTTCGCAATGGATACACCACTTTCGTCACGCTGCAATGTTAAAAATGGTTTAATACAGCGCACTCTCTTCTTCTTTATAATGTGACAAGAATTAAGTCGTTTTGCTGCTCATATTCACACACACTTCACACAAAGTTTTATTTGTGTTTTTTTAGTGGGATTCCCTCAATATATTGTTATTAGTTGTCACATCTGACAGTTTTATATTTTTTATGTTTTTTTTTTTTGTTTTTGAGCCTTTTTTTTTCTTTAATGTTTGGATTTTTTCCAAGGCTGATCTTTGTTTAATGTTATTTTTATTTTTACTCCAGAATATTTTTGTGTGTGTTTTGTGTGGCAAGTTACCCCAACACCATTGATATCTTTTATTATTTAATCTC
The DNA here is from genome assembly GCA_037952925.1 of Lithobates clamitans. Lineage (NCBI taxonomy): Eukaryota > Metazoa > Chordata > Amphibia > Anura > Ranidae > Lithobates > Lithobates clamitans. The sequence goes on along the minus strand of JBBGZY010000254.1, from coordinate 2,447,013 downwards.
CATGAGATTTTTTGTTGTTGGTGTCCCTTGTTCATTTCACATTGTATATTAGAAATGTACCTGAATCCTCACAAACCAACTGTCATTTTTGAAGTAAAACACATAGGAGAGTATAATTCAAAACAAAAATCCTTTATTAAGGGATCAGAACCAAACAAAGAGGAAGGCAACACTGGATCAACAGGAGAAATTAGTGAAGCCTGGGACCCCCACGGCAGACATCAATTCTTAAACCTCAAAATTGGTGGCCTGAGGAGTCCATATATAAGGGAGGGCAGTCTGGTCCGGGATTCACAGAGACTTGGATAGCAGCAGATGACATCAGTGTCCCCAGGCTGTGGTACCACAAGAGGCTGCATCTTTTGGCCGACCAGACTGGATCCAGGCTCCTCACTCTCTGGTCTTCCTTTCACACTTCCTTCCGGGCTGTGGCTGTGCAGTTGGAGATGTGGCAGGAGGAGGAGTAGGACCTGGAGGAGGAGTAGGACCTGCAGGAGGAGGAGGAGGACCATCCCAAAGCTGTGTGTGAGGTGTAAGTTGGCCCCTCACACCTTTCGCCAGAGCCTCTGATATGAGGGCCTCACACATGGCTTTTTGGCCCTCCTCCATCCTCTGCATTTTATAGGCAATGAATGCCGCAAGGTTCTCCTGCCTGGTGTGTGGTGCTCCCAGGACCTCTGTAGCCCTACAAAAAAATCTGATAGCCGCCTCCTCTAGGCTACTCCTCCTCCTGCCACTTTCTGTTTCCAGGGGGGGTGGAGGGACCTGCAGATCAGCCACCTCCTGGCTGAGACTTCCCTGTGTATGAAAAAGGGACATGGTTTTAGTTTTTGCATCATCAATCACAATCATAAATTAGTACTCCCAACTAACATCTAGTTAACATCATTGATTGGACAAGCAGAAATATTTAGAGGAATGCTATACCTGGCTCAATCTGGGCTCCTCCACATGCGGCCTGGAAGGCCCAGGTTGGGCGTCAGAAGTCTCAGCCGGGGGGGAAGGAAGCGTGGAAGGAAGACTTGAGAGGGATGGCCTGGGTTCAGTCTGGCCTGCCAGAAAGTGCAGCCTGTCGTAGTACAACATCCTGGGGACATAGATGTCACCTGCTGCTCCTGATCTCTGCGAATCAAGGACTTTCTGGCGCTCCCTCAGATATGTGCTCCTTAGGCCACCAATGAAAATCTTTAAATAGAGGATGTCTGCCGTGGGGATCACCTGCTTCATAATTTCACACAATTGCTCCAGTGCTGCCTTCCTCTTTATTTGGTTCTTGTAATGGGGGTGTTTAATCTCCCACAGACAGGGCAGCTCCCTTAGCATATCAATGAAGACTGAAATGAAGTCCTGATCTTCCAGTACCATATCCATGTTCACTGCAAGACAACACAAGACAAAGCCTAATGTCACACCAAACTCTCCTAATCTTGTTACAATATAGGCCTCAATCTATAGAAGCAGTATAGGCCCAAGTTTGTCTCTTACCTTCGTTCTTATGATCGCCGCGTTCAATGCTCCTTCCTCCGCTCACAGATCAAACGTAATACGCACACGTGTTACGCTTTATATACACTGCGCATGCGTGTAACTCCGCCCGCCCCTGACGTTCTTTCTAGTGTATTCCCCGCCCCTTTTCGTTCGGCGCAGTGGGGGAAGAGCATGATGGCGGACATACAGCAGGTGCGGGCTAATTGTAGCAACGAGGAGGAGGAGGAGGAGGAAAGGGCGGATCCAGGCACGTCCCGATCCAGAAGGAGACGTTTTAAGGCCACAAATATGTCGTTTTGGGAGATGTTGGAGATGGTAGACATCATGAAGAAGTCCGACTATGACGGAAAACATGGGCCTTACCCCCACCCCAACATCCGAAAGGCCAAAATCATGGCGAAAGTGGTCAGGAGTCTCGAGCGGAATTTCGGGGTACGAAGGTCTAAAGATCAGCTCAGGAAGCGGTGGTCGGACCTGAAGTTGAGAGAGCCAGAGCAGTACCGAAAGATCCGGAGAGTGCTGCAAAAAAGTAAGTAGTTGTGCTGTGTTCCTATTCTTTCTGTCTTTATTACGCTCGTTCTGCTCCATATGCTTTGATTAGTTGTAACGTTTCCAAAGGTCAACTTTAATGTTCATGGGCACATTATTCGTTTGTATCAAACATTTTTCTTTCGGCCTCTAGAACACCATTGTTTAGGCCATATGCATTTTCACACATTTTTGGGGGCCTACTTGGATGCCAAATATTTGTTTGTGTAGATGGGTTTGTTACAAGAATGAAATGCAAACTAGATTGTGTGTAAGGAGAGGACACTGAGCAGCTGTTTTCACATCTGGACACTGGAGCACTAGTGTGGGACACAAGAACACCATTTTTATTAGGGGGCCACACAGGTGCTCCAGTGTATACTATGAGGGGGTCTCCATCTGTGAAGCTTGTACCAAACAGGTAAAGTATTGCAGCTTGACAAAGGGCAATAAAAAAAATACATCTTGGAATTCGGCTAAAATAGACAATTGTACCCCACTTCCAAGCAATGTTTCCTATTTCTATAGTTCTGCCATCAAATATCTGTGTGCTAAGTATACCATTTTTGTTTTACATAGGGGAGAAAAGACTCGGGGGACACCCCTCATCCGAGGAGACCAGAGACCCCCCCCCCTCTGGAAGAAGTTGAAATACCACCAACCCAAGAAGCTGAGCAGGAGGAAGAAGAAGACGTGGTGGAGATTGGCACCACAACAGGTGAGTGTCTGCAACCACAGGCTCAGGTAAAAGAGATGGCTGGTGGCAGATTTTTGAGACCTTTTTTTTTGTTCTTTATCTCTTTTTAGGTGATCGTGATGTGAGGGATCCAGAACGCTTTACTTCTGAAAGTGCCCAGATACTGATAGGGGAGATCATGGGATGCAATCTCCAATTGCAAAACATCCAGCAACAAATCAGTGATGTTATTAAAAAAAATAATAACATCATTGATGTTTTGGGGCGAATTTAAACCCCACAAAATCACCTGTTTTATGGTACCAAACTTTTTTCTATGTTTAGTTAGAAAAGCCAAATTTGGAGGATGCACACAGTGTGCCAACATGTGCTATCTGCCATCACGGGAGATCAATGAACGCGTTTTGGGGGGGCAACCCCTTCCTCAATTATAAAGTAGCGTTGAGGAAGGGCTTGCTCCCCCCAAACACGTCCCTTGATCCCCCCTGATGGCAGATAGCACATGTGGACATTTGTAAATTGGTGTGCATCTTCCAAATTTGGCTTTTCCAGGGGTGATTTCCCCCCATCTGAACGCTATATCAAACCCAGTTCCTAAATACTGATGTCTGATATAGCCTTCAGGTTTTACCTAATGTGAACTTTGTAAGTTCTAGTTTTTTGGCTTTCTTGTTGGTTTTACACAGGCCTGTTTTATCTGAAATGGATATTTAGATTTTTCATAATTCTACTGCAAACATTTTATACAACAAACATGTTGGTTTGTTTTAAAAACCTTTGGTAAATGCACATGTGATTGTGCAGGTATAAAAAAGTGCCTTACTCAAGAATGTGTGGATTATTGTCTCAACACTACAACACTTTTGGGGTGATGTAATTGTTGTTTTATGCACAAATGGGGTTTATTTCCTAAGGGCAAATTCTCTTTGCACTACAAGTGCAGGTTCAGTGCAGTTGCAAGTGCACTTGTAGTGAAATGTGTTTTTGCATTTAGGAAGTACCAGCCAACACTGTTTTTTATAAGGTTACCCAATCACGACATTTTCTGCACTCAACACATTTCTGTCAGGGTCAGCTAAAACAAACACAAGCAGTAAATGTCCACCAAGAATTTCTTTTGGTTGTTTTTTTTTTGAAAAAGGTGTCACATATTGTCTGGCATATTGATAGCCCCCCTACCCGCAAAGAACTCCAGGTATCGTAACCGGACATCACGGGCATTCAGGGAGGGCAAGCCAGGACGGCCGCTTTCAAGTGCCGTCATTGTTGAAGTATTTGGGATTCCGGCCTCAGGCCCAACTGAGCCAGCATAGTTGGCTGAATGTTTTCGTAGAAAATTATGGAGAACACAGCAGGCAAGTATTATATGGTTCAGTTTATACTCCGCCATATGGATGGGTGTCATAAATAATCGGAACCGGCTGGCCAGGATTCCAAATGTGTTCTCCACCACTCTTCGGGCTCTGGCCAGCCGGTAATTAAAAACCCTCTGTTCCGGGGTGAGGGTCCTCATCGGGAATGGCCGCATCAGGTGGTCCCCCAGCGCAAATGCTTCATCAGCAACGAACACAAATGGGAGACCTTCAACATTGTCCTCTGGAGGTGGCAAGTCCAAGCTGCCATTCTGGAGACGCCTGTAGAAATCCGTCTGGGCGATCACTCTACCATCGGACATCCGGCCATTCTTCCCCACGTCCACATACAAGAAGTCGTAATTAGCGGACACCACCGCCAACATCACTATACTATTAAACCCCTTGTAATTATAATAGTACAACCCTGAGTTGGGTGGTGGGACGATGTGGACGTGTTTCCCATCAATTGCCCCTCCGCAGTTAGGAAAGTCCCACCGCTGGGCAAAGTGGGAGGCCACAGTCTGCCATTCCTGTGGCGTGGAAGGAAACTGTTGAGGAAAAAACAATAAACATTACTATTTTTTCACAGAAACCTGGCAAGCAGATTAGACACAAACATTCTTGGCCAACCTCCAGATAGCATTTATTAAGGGGAATTTAACAACGCCAAAGTATAAGGTACACCTATCATATTCCCCCTCCCCCCCCTCTCATGGGCCATTTCTAACATTATGGGGGGGGGGGGGTCTTGGACAGGTAACCCTCTTCACTTCATTGAGAGATGAATGCCTAAATACAGGGTATTACTTTGAACAGCCCCTCCTTAGTTACACTATTGGCAGCCCACTGGACAGGTAAGAAGTGTCATAATACAAAGATATAAATAAACACTGTACACATTTGAGGACATTTGGACATTCTGCTATTACCTATCAAGATAATAATAGGATCCAAAAAATGTAAACAGTACCATTTGAAAGTATACAGGCAGGCCCTTGCACTACATGCTTTGGGGAATTCATCCATAAATCTGACCAGTAAAGAGGTGGGTATAGTGTGTATGGGTCTGGCAAAGTCAGCAGATAGATGATTGAGGATAGAGAATTGGGATCAGCTGACTTAGCAGTTGAGGGAGGGAGGGTTACAAAAAATTTGGGGACACCACAAAAAAAAGCCTCTGGCCCTCTGCCTGAATTTACATCAAAAATAACATTTCCAAACATTTTAGGGTGTGTTTGGGGTAAAGCACTACTATGGAGCTGATAAAATACATTGTTAAGTGACTACATGAGGTGAATATAGGGCAGGAGACACCATGCTGGAGAGGTTATTGAAGGGCAAATATGTATGAAGGACCTAAAATAATAATTACATAAAAATCCAGAATGCATGAGGACAAAGGGGACATTCACAGCATAATACAATCATGGTAATTAGGGAATGAGGAAAGAAATACAATATATTATCAAACATTCAATACAATAAAATGTGATATAAAAGGATAAAAATCTTACCTTCATATACTCCTTCTGTAGGACCTGTACGATGGCAGAACAGGTCTCTGGGATAATGATCCCCAGAGCCTGGGGGGAGATGCCTGTCGAGAACTTGAGGTCCTGCAGGCTTCTCCCTGTGGCCAAATACCGCAAGGTAGCGACCAACCTCTGCTCCGGAGTGATGGCTTGCCTCATGCAGGTATCCTGCCTGCCGATATAGGGGGTCAGCGAAGCCAACAAACGGTGAAACACGGGGTCCGTCATCCTGAGAAAGTTCCTGAAATCATCAGGATTATTCTCACGGATCTCACGGAGCAAAGGCATATGACAGAACTGGTCACGCTGAAGCAACCAATTCTTGGTCCATGAACTCCTCCCCACCCTGTTCATGGACTGGACTTGTGTCAAGGTCAGGACCCCAACACCAAGCCCCCGCACAGCACGAACTCTACGAGGAGTACGCATACGAAACATGGCTAGAAAACGGTCGGCTCCTCAGAACGAAGTAACAGAACGCACTGAAGAACAGCAAGGCCTGTGAAGAGCAACCTGGAAAACAGCAACGAGCGGACAAGATCGCACAGAAAACTCCAATACGAACTGACTGCACGCACTGAAGAGCAGATACAAACCCACAAGCACAAACTGAACGGCAGAAAACGATCTGAAAGCCACGAGTCTGAAAAAGCGCGAATCGTCTCTCACCAAACTTTTACTAACACGAGATTAGCAAAAGGAGCCCAAAGGGTGCTGCGCTTGGTTCTGAACCGGCCTTTTCTAGTCTCGTCGTACGTGCTTGACGTCACCGCGTTCTTGGCGATCGGAAATTCCGACAACTTTGTGCGACCGTGTGTAGGCAAAACAAGTTTGAGCCAACATCCATAGGAAAAAATCTGAGGATTTTGTTGTCGGAATGTCCGATCAATGTCCGACCGTGTGTACGGGGCATTAGGCTCTGTTTCCACTACTGCGAGTTATTGTACATATAGCAATATGATGTGACCAAATCCCCATATTTCTTGCTAATATTTTTTAGATTGTCTAGGTGTCTTCAACTAGCCCTGCTGGAGGTAAATGTCTTTTTTGCATGTGTGCGCTGTAATATTTTGCTCTGCTGTATGGTCTTATGGCTGCACCAGCTTTAATGCATCTTTTAGGGTGTGCCCCCCAAATATCTAGTTTGTTTATTGTACGACCTGACACATACGAAGTCGCATGACAAGTCAAAACCCATGTATTTCAATGGTCCCCGTTCTAATTGGTGTGACTTAAGTCGCAGCAACTCCAAAAAAGGTTTTTGCACTACTTTGTTCCGACATCTGTGCGACTTGTTCTCACATGGTTTTCACAGGTCGAATGACATCGCATCACAAATCGCACAGCAAAGTCGCAGTGTAAATCGCGAGACCTTGGGGATGCAGCAGTGGAAACACAGCCCCAGGAGCTTTGTTGGCCCTGGAGGGTTGAACCAGCTCCCCTCCACTGTCTGAAAAACTGTCTGTAAGCCCTGGCCTCTCTGAATCCTTCTTTGGATCCCTTGTTAAACCGAAAGGGCTGCTGTGTCTTTTTCTCTTCTGCGGGATTAGGCCAGATCTGCCGCCGGAAACCCACTGAATTGCTGATTCTAAGTCTTCCCGAAGAGTAGCTTCCCTTCAAATGGAACCGAACACAGACTGTGCTGAGAAGCCTTATCGGCCGACCAATGCTTCAACCATAAGGCTCTGCGGGCTTTGACAGAATGAGCCATTATCTTTGCTGTCATCTTGACCTGGTCGACAGCCACAACTCTACAGCAGTCTTAAAAACTGCAAAGGAGAAGAACTGCCACTTCCCAGACTTTCATCCAAACATCCATCCACCAACTCCACTACCCACACTCTAAGACCGGATTCACACCCATGCACTCCCCACACAGAGCGTGTTCCATAGGAGACCATGAAAAATGGACGGTAGTGCAAATCCGCAAAAGAAAAAAAGCACCAAAAAATGCACAGGTGCGAACCCAGCCCAAGTGCTGCTGCCACAGGAGTGAGTGCTACCGCCGGTCTGCAGGCTGCAGTGTCCCAAGGGGTACAACTTCGATACTCCTTTATGCACATTGAGCTTCTTCTCAGGCCTCCCCCCCACTCATCGTCAATTAATTTTTTAATTTCAGAAATGAAATGGGAAGGAAGGTAACGATTTCTTTAAATACGGGTAGTATCTTTGCTGTTTCTTTGGAGGCGACGATTCTTCCTGCTACTTCATCGCATCTTTAACAGCCTCCACCAAGGGGGGAACCAGTGCAGAAATTAAACGTATGCGATTCTGAGACCATCTCAGCCTCAGATGGATCCGAATCGTTATCGACTTATGGACGGTAGTGCAAATCTGCAAAACAAAAAAAGCACCAAAAAACGCACAGGTGCGAACCCAGCCCAAGTGCTGCTGCCACAGGAGTGAGTGCTACCGCCGGTCTGCAGGCTGCTGCGGCCAAACTATTCAACCTTTTTAGGTCTGCGTTTATTTTGCGATTCATAGGATCCCTAAAAGAAACCGAATCCTCCAGCGGAAGGGTAATGTGGTGGGCGATTACACGTAATGAAGCATCCACCTGAGGTGCAGTGTCCCAAGGGGTACAACTTCGATACTCCATTATGCACATTGAGCTTCTTCTCAGGCCTCCCCCCCACTCATCGTCAATTAATTTTTTAATTTCAGAAATGAAATGGGAAGGAAGGTAGCGATTTCTTTAAATACGGGTAGTATCTTTGCTGTTTCTTTGGAGGCGACGATTCTTCCTGCTACGTCATCGCATCTTTAACAGCCTCCACCAAGGGGGGAACCAGTGCAAAAATTAAACGTATGCGATTCTGAGACCATCTCAGCCTCAGATGGATCCGAATCGTTATCGACTTCAGAGTTAAAACGCACTGAAAACACATGATCTGAATCTGCAGATGGTGAAGATACAGCAGGATGAGCAGGATTCCTTGAAACACTCTTTAACCCTTCCTTGACTGCGTGCCTAATGTAGGATTTAACCTGGCGTGCTTTTGCAGCATTGTCCTGAGCCGTCTGATGCCCTTCTCTCTGTAAAACACAGAGGATGTGCTCTCTTTTAAAAAATAAATAAATATATTTTTTTTTTAACAAAAATAAATAAAATACAATTAAAATAAACTTCTCCATCCAAATCTTCAGTGCTAAGGCAGCTAGGCAGGCAGGCAAAATTCCCCAGTCCTAGATGGTACAGGATAATAAAAATACGCTGACAGACAAGTAACACAGCAGAAAGTAATGAGAGACCTGGAAGGAGGCTTACCAGAGTAGAGCAGAGTAGCAGATTGACCAGCTGAAGACTGAGATCAGCCTCGAAGACAGAGGCTGCTGCAAATCAGCAGTGAGCATTCTGGTGTTTGCTAGGCAACCCAAAAAGGAAGCTACCTCTGACCTCACCTGCTCAATTCTGAGCTTCCTGAAAGGAGTACATGTGGAGGCGGTGAACTACAAGTCCCAGCGAGCCAAACCACTGCCTAAACAAACAAAAACATGGAAGGAGAGAGTGCCAGAACCTGCCTAACAAAGGTATATACAGTCATTTATACTGCCAGTGACCTTTGCCAGAAATACACAGTAATTTTTACTGTACCATACATTCCCAGCACCACAGGAACCTACCTCCTCAGGAGATTTACAGCCTATATGGGGGGGTCTTCTGAACCAGGAGAGGCTGAACCCGACAGGATGGATGGATAAGAAAAAAAATAAAAATAAATAAATATAAACTTTAAAAGGTGTCCGGAGCGAGGACGAAAAAAGAACACTGGTGTGGGCAGACAGCCGCCCTTTTATTGGCTAGAAAAGAGGTGGACCTGGAGGGGTCAGAGGGAGGGAGTGGAGCTGACCTATAGTAGGCTGACATGATGGGGAGGTCCAGGAAATATATATTATATATATATATATATATATATATATATATATATATATATATATATATATATATATATTTATATATTTATACAGTACAAACAGCCAGCTCAGGCAAACAAAACAATAATCTAAAGTAACGGAGCAAATGTCCAAAGCTAAAGTAATTTTGTTTTGAGAAAAATAAGGAGTCTGCCATTTCTGACCTGCTTCTAAATATGCTGGTTGCTTGCCCATTGTGATGACCTATTAATTTTGTTACTTTCTGAATAACTGCATACCTAATCCAAGTCAACTAATGAGAGAATCCTTCCGAACTAAGAAATGGAACAGATGCTTCTTTAGCCTTCTGTGAGAATTCCCCACTGTATACATCAATCATTCAGTCCACAGCCCTACTGTATTCCAGCCCTGATAAAGGGGGACTTCTAGAACTCCTGAAATAGGGGACACTTTTATTTGGATACAACTAATACAATTAATATAGACCCGCATTTGTGGATTGGCTTTTATCCTTTACTTTTCTTCTAAGTATTGCAGCAAGACAGCTAGCATAATAATTAAGCTAATATTTCAGAAAGAGAGCTCAGTAATTGCAGCCTGTGCATTCCCTGTATAACAGCTTTGCACTGAATAGATAAAGTCGTGTGCTCTAGTTAATAGTATACAATTAGATCTGAAACATTCAATTTCTTCCCCATTACCTGACCTCAATGAACCCTTATTTAAATTTAATTGGATTATGAAAACAGTTTATTTGAGCCACATACAGACCATTTCCCCCTAATGACCAGGCCATTTTTTGCTATACGGCACTGCGTCGCTTTAACTGACAATTGCGCAGTCGTGCGACGCTGTACCCAAAATTGACGTCCTTATTTCCCCACAAATAGAGCTCTCTTTTGGTGCTATTTGATCACCTCTGCGGTTTTTATTTTTTGTGCTGTAAACAAAAAAAGAGCAATTTAAAAAAAAAACAAAACAATATTTTTTTACTTTTTGCTATAATAAATATCCCCAAAATGTTTAAAAAAAAAAAAAAAAATTTCTTCATCAGTTTAGGCCAATACGTATTCTTCTGCATGTTTTTGGTAAAAAAATCTGCAATAAGCGTTTATGGATTGGTTTCCGCAAAGATTATAGCGTCTACAAAATAGGGGATATATTTATGGCATTTTTATCATTTTTTTTTTACTAGTAATGACGGTGATCTGCGATTTTTAGCAGGACTGCAACATTGCGGCGGATAGATCGGACACTTTTGACACTTTTTTGGGACCAGCTAAAAATAGCCACTAATTACTGTATAAATGTCACTGGCAGGGAAGGGGTTAACACTAGGGGGCGATCAAGGGGTTAAGTGTGTTCCCTGGGAGTGTTACTAACTGTATGGGGGCTGGGATGACTGGAGGAGACAGATCACTGTTCCTAATCACTAGGAACAGCAGATCTGTCTCGAGCTCCCCTGTCAGAATGATGATCTGTCTGTTTACATTGGCAGATCCCCATTCTGGCTCTCGTCCCCGCAATCGCGGCTGCCGGCCACGCGCATCAGATCCCTTGCCGTACAGCGGGCTCGTGTCTGCTACGGCTCCTTAAAGGAGCTGAGGTAAATCTATGGTGATTTGCAGGAATGTGCTGACCTGCCGCCGTGTAATGACAGCGGCTGGTCAGCAAGTGGTTAAAATAGACATTTATCCATTACATATGTCACTTATGAAATCATAATTTAAATAAATAAAGCACCACCTCTGCTCTTGAAGCCTACTCTGCTGCTGTCTTCTGAAGCCAGGTACTGGTTTGAAAACAGAGCTGTCCGTTCCCTCCACCCTGAAGACATGAAAAACAGCCACATACGAATGATGTCACGGCATTCACCAGTTTATTCCACTGTATCCACAGTGGTAGTCCCTACCAAGAGAATATGTCCTTTAACGCATTTCAGACAATAGGGCATATTTGTTTTATACTAACTATGTGTTTTTTCATCAAATGCTCAAAGAGATGACATTTCTGCCCGCATCTTAAGCCTGGTACACACTAATAGGACACACTAAGAATCCAACGTTAGTACAGCGATCTCCCCCGCTGAGCTGTTGTGTCCTGACAAGGGGACGACCCCCCCGCCAGAACACTCTGATCAGCCATTGGCTGAGAGTGCTGATCAGGAGTAGTTTGGCTTCTGGAGTTCTCCAGCATGCTCATCCGACAGAAGCTGGCCAAACGTCCGCGGCTTTTGTCGGACCGGCTAACATACACAGCAGCCGAATGTGGTCCGGTTTTTATTGAACCGCCCGATGTCTCCCGATGTTTGGCCATGTGTACTAGGCATTAGTCCTGGGCCAGTTTATTTACCATTATTGCTAACAGGTGTACTATAAACATTTTCTGGACTTGAGTTGATAAATACTCAATCCTGCTATTTTTTTACCTTATGGTAATATCTAATTTGCCAGTGGCACTATACAGATGCCCACCTGCCAAGAGCTCTCAGTGGAACTTCAATCAGGTAGGTATGAAAAATTGCCCTGCAGCTATGACTTTTCCACTATCCAAGGTTAGTGCATGGCCAACGGTGGTTCCATTAGCCGGCAGTCAAGCCTCTAGATTGCTTTAAATGCTATAATTGTAACATCTGGAGTGTAACAATCCATGGTTCTATCTTGTTCATCCCCATTTAGGTCAACCTCATAACATGAGTATTATAATTGCAACAATGTCTGCTGTTCTTTCTGGCCCACTATTCTGTGCTCTATGATTATTCTCCTTAATTTCCATGCCTACTCACTCTTCCCACTCTTCTCTCCTCCATGATAACTCTCTTTCATTTAAAGTATAAGTTCACCTTTGTAAAAAAAATCATTAATGCACATCTTTTTGCTGGTAAAATTTGTATTTATTATTTTTTTCATTATGAGCCTGCAAAGCATTGCACCCACTATCAGCAGATCATGGGTGCTATGCAGAGCTCCTGCAGATGGTCTGTGTAAGCTGTCTGCTCGTACATTGTATGAGCAGGCAGTTACACACTGATAGAAAGACTCAATGAGCTGAAGTGCTCAACAGCGCCCTGGTAGTTAATTGAGAACCTGTGGTTCCATCTTGTTCATCCCCATTTAGGTCAACCTCATAACGTGAGTATTATAATTGCAACAACGTTTTTCTTTCTGGCCCACTCTTCTGTGCTCTATGATTATTCGCCTTAATTTCCATGCCTCCTCACTCTTCCCTCCTCCGCGATAACTCTCTTTCATTTAAAGTATAAGTTCACCTTTGTAAAAAAAAATAATAAATGCACATCTTTTTGCTGGTAAAAATGCTTTTAATTTATTATTTTTTTTATTATGAGCCTGCAAAGCATTGCACCCACTATCAGCAGATCATGGATGCTATGCAGGGCTCCTACAAATGGTCTATGTAAGCTGTCTGCTCGTACCTTTTATGAGCAGGCAGTTACACAGTGATAGAAAGACTCAATGAGCTGAAGTGCTCAACAGCGCCTTGATAGTTCATTGAGAGCTACAAGCCGACAGCCACAAAGACTGTTGGTGTTTGGAGCTTTTATATTCACAAAACTCTGTGAATGAATGATGCGGCTGGGCAGTCGGAGCACATGTTTTTAAAATTGTGACAGAGAGTGCGAAGAATACCCCCCGCTCGCTGTCAAAACGGGGACTCGGAGGGAGCGGAGGCTGGTGGATCTGTAACATGTTACATGTTACACTCTGAGTTAAAAAAGGTGAACTTATCCTTTAAAGTGATTGTAAAGCTTCTGGGTTTTTTTCATTAATGTTAGCCAATGCCTCCTGCTGCTCTCAGCCAAGCCTGTAAGAGCAGGGAGAGGGGAGAAGAGCTGCCCAGCCCATCCCCCCTACAGTTAGAACACACCTAGGGAACACACTTAACGCCTCCTATTGTTAATCCCTTCCCTGCCAGTGTAATTTTTACATTGGTCAATGCATTTTTATAGCACTGATCAATGTAATAATGTTACTGGTCCCCAAAAAGTGAAATTTGTGGCCAGATTTGTCCGCCGCAATGTCGCAGTCCCGCTAAAAATTGCAGATCACTGCCATTACCAGTAAAAACAATAAAAAAAAAAAGTCCCTAAATCTATCCCATTGTTTGTAGACACGATAACTTTTGCGCAAACTAATCACTAGTCGCCTATTGTGATTTTTTTTTACCAAAAATATGTAGAAGAATATATATCTGCCTAAACAGATGAATACATTTTTTTATTTATGATTTTTTTGGATATGTATATAAGCAGAAAGTAAAAAAAAAATTTAATTGTCGATCTTTGTTTGTTCATAGTGCAAAAAATAAAACCGCAGAGGTGATCAAATACCACCAAAAGAAAGCTCTGTATGTTGGAAAAAAAGGACATCAATTTTGTTTGGGTACAGTGTCGCACGACTGCGCAATAGTCAGTTAAAGTGACGCCGTGCCGTATCACAAAAAATGGCCTGGTCATTAAGAGGGCAAATCCTTCCGGTCCTTAAAGGGTAAGTTCACCTTTACAGAAAACTCTGTAAGGTGGACTTATGGAGGTGCCCCTACACCCCCCCCCAGTCCCACTTACCTGGACTGCCGCTATCTCCGGTTCTAAGCCCCGGTATATCCGTGCCGGGACCTGGGGCTTAAAAATCTTCTCTTCTGAATGTTCAAAACGTCCCTCGCCAGGAGGGACGTTTGGAGCTTTCTAAGTGGTCAGCGCCATCACATGGGTGGCACCGACCAATCCACAGCCGCATAGCCATCCTGTCAGCTATGAAGAAGATTCAAGGAAGGAGAGAGGATTTCTAAGCCCCGGCTTCTGACGTGGATATACCGGGGCTTAGAACTGGAGATATCGGCAGTCCAGGTCAGCGGGACCGGGGGGGGGGGGGGGGGGTGAGGAAGGGAACCTGTGTAAGCTTACCTTACAGATTTTCCTCCAATTCTACAAATGCCTGCTGTGCTCACTGGTCATTTTTACATTTCACATGACATATTGTATGCACTTACATTTTTCTGGTTGTCGGGGTCTTCAGGCAATTAACTGGAAATAACTTTTGGGAATATCTGTCCTCACTTTCTGAGAAAAATGCACTTGACAAGGAAATCAGGATATAAAATTTACCCAGGGACAGAGATATGTGTGTCTGGTGTAGTCAAGCAAAGTATCTAAAAAGTACCACATTCAATAAACAATAGCAAAAAAACAACAAGAATTACTTGCACAGTTAAAGTGGAGTTCCACCCAAAAGTGGAACTTCTGCTCATTTGTCTCCTCCCCCCCTCCGGTGCCATATTTGGCACTTTTCCGGGGGAGTGGGGAGCAGATACCTGTCTTTGACAGGTACACGCTCCCCACTTCTGGGAGACCAGGCTGTGGCGAATTACGTCAGCAGTTCGGCTCCCTCCTTGTTCCAACGCTGCCGTGCCAGTAGGAGAGCGCAGCCGTGCCTCACGCATACGCAGTAGGGACCTGGTCATGAAGCCGTAATATTTCACTGCCGGGTTCCCTTACCAGCAATGGCAGCTGCAGCACCCAACAGCTGATGGAAACTTCAGCTGCGTTGCCGACATCGCTGGACTCCAGGACAGGAAAGTGTCCTATTATTAAAAGTCAGCCGCTGCAGTAAATGTAGCTGCTGGCTTTTAATTTTTGCTGCAGTGGGCAGACCTCCGCTTTAATATTGGATTTTAAATGTACAGTTTGAGACACAAAGAAAGGGGGATAAATCGCCTACATATATTTTCCCCTTTAACAATACAGCATATAAATGACCATTATGGCAGCACCAGCACCAAATAGCCGCTTGAATAATCGGCTTGAGTGAGAACACCGCTGGATGCCTGGACAGGTTAATTTTCCTCAATATTAAAAGCAGCTACAGTATTTTTTCTGAAGGAGTCCGGAGCTCCTCTTTAAATAACATCCTTAATAATAAAGCAGGTTGAAAAAATGTCTACTAAAGTTAGAAAAGGGGAGCCAATAATGTATTATGTTGACACTAAATACAGTATGCCTAATCTGTGTATCAGTAAGTGTATGTAAAGTCTATAGGACCATATTCTTTAGATGCAGACATCCATCATCCACATAGGCATGCAATAGATAAGCCAGCATAACATGTAAAAGGCAATTTTCTGGCAAAAGCTGGTGTCCACATAGCAGCTGACTGGTTAATAAACTTAAGCATAGTCCCACATCACATTGATTTCTTACTGGTTAGTAACAGTCAGCAACTTAACAATTTAAATCATTACCACGGACTGTACTTGAAAGGTAGGACAGATTAAAGGCAACATGCTGTGGCAGGCAGGCAGAACATAAAGCGTGGATTTATGCTACAGTATGAACCACCTGCAAAGCTTGCTGACACTGGGCAGACAGGCAGGAGCTGAGAATTTGCTTACCGCTAAAAACTTGGGTTCAGCAGGCAGGAAGGTAAAGTATAGTTAATTCATACACACAATCATACATGTACGCCGAGTAATGCCTCACCACTTTCTCAATTCCCCAATAATATGGGGGTGCACAGTTAGTCTGTCCATGTATGGGAGCAGTGTCCATCCACCTCATATGCAGCCGCTTCACTCAGCTCCTTGGCTACAGAACTGCTATCTGCTGCCGTGATTGTTTTTTGTCCACAAACATTTGGGACTGTGGGAGGCATAGCAAGTGTGATGTCAGACATCAGAGCACTGTGACCACGGGTGTGTGCAGGGGGTGTGCCAGGTGTGCCTGGGCACACCCTAATCACTCTATGCGATGCCGGCTCCCCCTACTGCCCGGGCTTCCCCTTCTCTCCTCTCCCCTTCGCTGCTGCATGGGATGTTTCAGGATGGAGAGCAAGGGAAAGAGCTAGTCAATATGTCATTTACCAGACCCTTCCTTTTCTAAACGAACACAGTGAACAAATTCACTTACTGTGTTCATTCACAAACTGAAGCATAGCAAGTTTACTACGCTTAAGTGTGTTTGAGCTTTGGGGTGCACACCCTAATGCAATAGACTGCACACACCTATGCCCGTGACGTCAACTTGCACTGTTCAGGCGTAAATCAGTGAGGAAATCTAGAATAATTTCCTATTTAACATAGGCCAATCGTACCTCCCATTATTTCTTAAACGTGCCATCCCAGCTTAAATGTGACAATATATGAAAGTGATTGTAAACGATCACCTTGTAAAACAACCCATTCGGTTTAAAATAGAAATGAAAGGCAAAACATTTGTTTATAGATATAAAAAAAAAGGGAAAAAACATTTTTTCCCTTTTTTTAAATAAATGATCACATTCCCTTTGTTCTCAGCTGCATAAGATCTGGTGGGAGGGGAAGCAGCATGACACTGAGCTTGCCAGTGAATGGCTGTGCGGGGGGGGGGGGGGCATGTCAGGACAAGTCTGATCATTAAGGGAGAGTACACTGAGTTCCCAGCATAGCTAGAGAACTGACCACATTGGGCTCTCCTGCTTAGTGTGCTCGGTTTTTAATAGAAAAGCAAGGGGACTGGCAGGAACACCAGGAATTTCACACAAAGGAAGCAATACAAAGAGAACAGGAGACTTTCTCATACAAGTACATGGTAGGGCAGGCACAAATCAGGAATATGATGTGCTGGGGTAACAAATGCTGTAAGGTCCTCTCCCATATTCTCAAACCTAAACAAAACTAGAATTTCAATTCCTTTACTCAGATGTAATCCTCCTTCATAATATAAGTATAAATATGGGTATGCAAGGGGGCTAACCCATACGAGAAGATCAAGCTTTGCAGGTCTAATCACACGGTATCACATACCATGTTTTCCCGAAAAAATCAGGGAATAGAGAGCCAGAGCTTGTCCCAAAAATATAATAAGCACTTATTTCACAAAAATACAATACACCTATTTCATAATATATTCACATTAAAGATCCTCTAGTCAAAGACAAGTTACAGACCTTAATTAACTCTCCAAACAGACTCAAAGATTCAATTTGGTGTTCAATCACTTTGGGACAAGTGCATTTAATCTGCAAATTCATTGTTTTTCTTTCCTAAGAAGGATGGTATTGAAGTCACCCATTCGCTGCGTTTTACCTTTATTCCTTCCATCTTTGGCTCATGGAAGGTGGCAAAGTGTTGGACAAGAGGGCTTTTGGGTTCTTTGTCCCTTTATATCATGGAAGTGTTCACAGATGTGGACCCTAAATTGTTTTATCGAAGTACAACTTGCCGCACAGGCAAGACTCAGACTCTAAATCGATCTTGTAGTTGCACAATTTATTAAACTCTTGAGGGCATATAAGCAGTTCTACATTAGTGAACCCCCCTGTGCGTTCCACAAACTGACAGACCTGACAATACCTACATGAGAACATTCCTTTATTCCTTGGAAAAGTGGATATCAAGGTTGTTTTAAGCATCTTATCAAATTCAGATTACATCAGCAGGTCTCCCACATTTTGGGCTCTTCTTGCCTCCATTTGGGGGCTTTGGATCACTATTCCAATGAGTGGAGCACATGCCAATGTTTTTCCATTATGGCCTTTATTGTTTTCCATTGAACCACATATTGTGTGATGAATCTTAGCGGTTCATTATCATGACAATGTTGTTTGGGATCTTTCTCTCCTAAAAGTTTAACCCCGTCTCTTTCCAATGCATTCTTTCTGTCTCTCGTTAGCTGTTTATGTGTATAACCCCTTTCCCTAACATTGGAATACAGTTGTTTAGCCTCCCTTTTAAAAATCACCAAGTCTGGTACAGTTCCTTCGAATTCAAATTCGAAGGAACTCTCCCATTGGAATTCCATTAATCAAAGATTTTGGATAGTGACTATCTGCATGCAAAAGAATATTTGCTGTGGTGGGCTTTCAAAAGGTACATGTAACTAAATTCCCATTCTCCTTACTAATCAAGAGGTCTAGAAAGGGAATTTGTTTTACATCCACAGTATACGTAAGCTTGATGTTCCGGTCATTCTGATTTAATTTTTTTAGGAACATCTGCAATTCCATTTCTGTGCCTCTCCATACCACCAGAACATCATCAATATATCTTAGCCACAAGGAAACATACTTCTCAAACATCGACGTCTTATAAACAATGGTCTCCTCCCAATACCCTAAGTGAGTGCAGGCATAAGCAGGAGCCCAGGGGGCACCCATTGATGTATCAGATATTTGCTGGTAGATATTTCCCATAAATTGAAAGAACTCATTTTTCAGTGCAAAATCTAATAGTTCAAAAAGGAACTCATTTTGTGGGCCCATCATGGGAAAATGAAATTCTAAAAAATGTTCCACTGCCCTTCAAAACCATTGATGAGAGATTGACATGCAGAGAGTCTCCACGCCAATCCCCACCATCAGGGAATCTTCACTGACCTTAAATTTGCCAGCCTTCCCTTAACAGTGGAACAAATAAGCCTTCCTTGGGGCTTTTGTGCACTTTAGGGATGATATAGAAGGTTGGGATATTGTATTCTCCTACCTTCAAGTACTCCAACAATTGTTTAGTGAGCAGACCTATTTCACAAGCTACAAAAGTTTGTTACTCTATGTAATTTTATAAATTTTGAGAGTCTCCAAAGTTGGAGCATATATATAAAAATGGATAGATTAAACACTTCCCGCCCGCCCTATAGCGGATTGATGTCCGGGAAGTGGTTGTGTTATCCTGACTGGACGTCATATGACGTCCAGCAGGATAACATGCTGCAGGGGGCGCGCATCGCGGTGATCGGTGGAGCGGTGTGTCAGTCTGACACACCGCTACACTGATCTAGGTAAAAAGCCTCCGGCAGAGGCTCTTTACCACGTGATCAGCCGTGTCCAATCACGGATGATCACGCTGTCAATAGGAAGAGCCGCTGATCGGCTCTTCCTCACTCGCGTCTGACAGACGCGAGTAGAGGAGAGCCGATCGGCGGCTCTCCTGGCAGGGGGGGTCTGCGCTGATTGTTTATCAGCGCAGCCCCCCCGCAGATCACCACACTGGACCACCAGGGATCGCCACTAGGACCACCAGGGAAGGGGCAACATGTGGATGGCCAGGTATGTACCCCATGGCCATCCACATGTGCCCAGTGTGCCAAATCTGTGCCAATCAGTGCCCACAAATGGGCACTGATTGGCACAATTATGTTGCAGTGATGCCCAGCAATGCCACCCTTAGGGGCATCACTGCAAACAAGCAATGCCATCAGTGCCACCCATCAGTGTCCATTCATGCCACCTGTCAGTGCCCATCAGTGCCGATTTATCAGTGCCCATCTGTGCCAACTATCAGTGCCACCCATAAGTAACCATCAATGCCACCTATGAGTGCCCATCAATGCCACCTATGAGTGCCCATCAGTGCCGCCTATAAGTGCCCATCCGTGCCACCTATGAGTGCCCATCAGTGCCGCATACCAGTGCCACCTATCAGTGCCCATCAGTACCACCTATCAGTGCCCATCAGTGCCACCTATCAGTGCCCATCAGTGCCGCCTATCAGTGCCCATCATCAGTGCCCGTCAGTGCCACCTCATCAGTGCCACCTCATCGGTGCCACCTCATCTGTGCCCATCAGTGCTGCCGATTCAGTGCCCGTCATTGAAGAAGAAAACGTACTTATTTACAAAAAGGTTTAACAGAAACAAAGAAAAACGTGTTTTTTTTCAAAATTTTCGGTCTTTTTTTATTTGTTGCGCAAAAAATAAAAACCGCAGAGGTGATCAAATACCACCAAAAGAAAGCTCTATTTGTGGGAACAAAATGATAAAAAATTTGTTTGGGTACAGTGTAGCATGACCGCGCAATTGTCATTCAAATTGCGACAGCGCTGAAAGCTGAAAATTGGTCTGGGCGGGAAGGTGTCTAAGTGCCTGGTATTGAAGTGGTTAAGGCAGGCTCCTTCGTTGAAAGGTGAGTTATAGGTTGGGGCGGTTGCCATTTATTCGTACTGTTGGTGAATTGGTGAGGGGACTCAGTGGATACCTTTGTGCTGCCAGTGTGCTATTGCTGGGTGTCCGGTGTGTCCCTATACTTTTAAGAAGGGGCCGCTCCCTTCAGGCATACCTGCCCTTAATCTATCCATTTTTATGTATGTGCTTCAACTTTTGAGACTCAAAATGTATATATGAGTATGTATGTATGAGTTAGGATTGCAGTACACTGGGGTGCAGCGACATGGCCTCTGTAGGTTATTCATATATTTGCAAATGTGTGCAAATTAAACTCCTTGTTGTAATGTGAACTGTTAGATAGGGTTAATTTGGTTTCTGCAGACTGGCTGGTAAGTGTGCTGGGAATTTTTGTTTGTTGTTTTTTATGGGCATCCTCTCAGACCTAGTTTTTAAGTCAGCTTTCCTTCCAAGAGTCTCAAAATTCTCAAATATTTCATTGTTAAGGGGATTTTCCTCAATTAAATCCAAAAGGTCTTTCAATATTTTTTGAATATCCTCAGAGAATGATTCCCCCATATCTGGGGTTAGTCCCTTTATCGTACAATTGCCCGCAAAGAAGTTTGGGGAGAAATTACATTCAAGCTCTTACAAACTGTAAATTCCTCCACTGAACTCGTAGAAAAAAAAGATAGCACCCTTTGTAAAAGTTAAGTCTTATCTTCCTCCTCTTACTCCTTTGTATTAATTTAGGGTGTGTTACCTAGTTTTTGTGGATTTTTAAGAGCAGAGATCCGCTTACTGACAGTCACCAGCTCTCTGCTCGTGGAGCACTGACCGATCCTGCATCCACCTAGGTAAGTATGATTTCTAAAAAAAGCCTTGCTTCTCTAAGACATAAGCTGTGAAGGGCAGGTGCGGACCGATACGGAACCCACTCACACTCCTGTAGCAGATGATACAAATCTGAAAAGGAGGATCAGACACCGTTAGTTTCATACACAAGAAATTTTATTGGAGACTGCCCCAACAGAACATGGTTCTGCCATGGTGTGTTCTGTCTGTGCAGTCTTCAATAAAGTTTCTTGTGGATGATACCAGGAGTGTGCGACCCTCCTTTTCAACTGGCAAAGAATTGTCTTATTCTCACAATTATTAAGCAGATGTCCAGAGCAGCCCTTAGATCAGAAGTCAAAAGCCCCACCCTACATCAGAAGTTAAGAGTCCCCCACCACACCTTACACCACAGTGCATCCTACTTTCACTGTGTTGCTGCCAGGAAGAAGCTGGGGGTGGAGCTGGGAATCAGTAAGTGCAGGGTCTGGAGTAGGACCAGAGAAGGGCTGGAATCAGCTGCCAGCATCTGCTGAATGCTGAGACCCGGGGAGGCAGAGATGAGGTGCAAGATCTGTAGTAAAAGTTCTCTCCTCTTTGCTGCCAACTGCTAAGACAGGAAAGGGGCAGAGATCAGCCTCTCCATGGCTGCACAGAAAAGTGCAGGATCTGTCCTCCTGACTGCTAAGACAAGGAGGGGGCAGAGGAGACGGGTGCTGCAGCTGCAGGAGAGGTTTGAGGACCAAATGAAATGACCTGGAGGGCCAGATTGGGCCTTGTGTTTGACACATGTGCCCTAGAGAGAATATACGCCAAATAAACCTCCTATTGATAAGACCCTGGAAGGAATATACAGTACCTCAAATACTATGACAGTCCTGTTGGGGGCGTAATGCATATAGGAATGAAACCTGCTGATGCTGCTACATGCTGTACATCTGGGGACTGGTGGTGAGCTGGAGTATCTTTGCATAATATGCGATTTTTATGCATATTTTATGTAAATATATTTTTAAACCCTTTTTATTCAAATAAATTGTATAAGGAGAGCACCATTAGTTTTTCTTTCTATGTCATGCCATTCCTATGATTAGTTGTGAGTTGTGAAAAATAGCTTTTGGTGGAGTAATTACTGAAGATAGCTCTGAACCTTAGGAATCTTTCAGGTCCAATACAGAGGTGAGCAGACCCACATAACACTGGGTAAAATGTGTGCTAATGTCTATGGAGGAAGGTTATCACCTATATTAACATAGAAGGTTCCCCTTTAACCTGTGTGGGTCTATATTTATTTATGCACTTGTTTTTATGCATGTTTTATTTTATTACATGTGAATATTCAGTGTCAAACAGGGGCGGATCCAGGGGGGGCAATGGGGCAATAGCCCCCTCCGAGAATGAGGGTGAGTGAGAGAGCCGGCAGGTAGATCCGCGGGTGAGAGAGCCGACAGGTGGCTCCGTAGGTAAGAGAGCTGGCGGGCGGCTCCGCGGGAGAGAGACAGTGGGCTGACCCGGTGGCTCAGTTGATGAGAGCGCGGATGAGCAGCTGTGTGGCTCCATGTGTGAGCGCGCTGCTGGCCAATCAGGGAGCTGGCGGGCGGGGGAGAAGAGAGATGACATCATCTCTCACCGCCCGGCGCCCGCCCTGCATCCCTGCAGTTCCCCCCTCACTGTGCAGGCAGCGACGGCAGCAGAGAGATTACATCATCTCTCTGCTGCCTGACTGGTATTCTGTTGCCTGACTCTGGGACACAAGAGACCACCTTAGCAGGAAAGTGACAGAACAAGTGACTGTCAATCCGCAATGTGTGGCAGGTGACGTGACAATCTGCACCTGGTGACAGGCGACGTGACAAGTGACGTGGCAAGTGACAATCCGCATGTGGTAAATACTTAAAATAAATTTCGCGTAATATTAGGAAGGGTGATGTGTATTATACTGGGGTAGGGACAGAAAAATTATATAGTGGTGTCTGTAATGGTAGGTAGGATCAACGATCTCTGTGTTGGAACATATATCTATTACCACTATTTAACAGTAAAGTGATGGTGCTGTATTTAAAGTGAAATCGTGCTAATGTCTAAAAATACCAAAAAAAGATGATGAAATGCAAACAAGTTGAGATACCATAAATTAATAATCGTGAATAAATACTGGTGAATAAAAATCCTTATTTGAAAATCCTTATAAAAATGAATAATAAATATAAAGTGCAACCCATCAAAAAAGTCAATACATTATACACAGACAAATGCCAACAGTGGACTATAATATAGTGCAATCACTATTCATCTAGATGTGCCTTTAAAATTAAGGGGCAGCATTACAGGATTGAAAATAAAATAGTTCATAAATTCTTAGATAGATGGCGATGTTGGCGAGGTAAAAATAGTCCTTCTATTCAGATCTGTGTATGTGCTGGATAAATTAATCCTATAGTGGTGCCTTCTAATTTAGTCTCACAGGACTCTCACCTTAAAGTAGTACAAATCAAGCTGTGATAGTATAATCCTTGTAGTGTGGGGGCACTGTCTGAAAGCTTCTCCTTCTTGGTGCTTAACTCTCCATAATTTCTCCTGTACTCCCTCCGCTCTGGTGCAGCTCAAACAGGGGGGGGGGGGACAAAAATAGGGGAGGGGGAGAGAAGACAGGCTCCACTAGTGTGTTATTGTTTTAAAACAAGGGGGATATTTATTTGATTAATGCTCTTACATTTATTAGCTAAAAACAGGCAGAGTAAAAACGAATGAGAAGTCTGGCGTTCTCAGCGCCCTCTCACTTGTGTTGACAGCTGTGTGCCGCTCCAGCCAAACCCTACGCGTTACGACACGTCACGTGTCTTCATCACATGTCGCATGTGGTGGCAGGTGACATGGCAAGTGACAATCTGCATCTGGTAACAGGTGACGTGGCAAGTGACGTGGCAAGTGACAATCCGCATTTGGTGGCAGGTGATGCGGCAAGTGACAATCCGCATTTGGTGGCAGGCGACGTGGCAAGTGACGTGGCAAGTGACAATCCGCATCTGATGACAGGCGACGTGGCAAGTGACGTGGCAAGTAGCAATCCGCATTTGGTGGCAGGCGATGTGGCAAGTGACAATCTGCATCTGGTGACAGGCAGCGTGGCAAGTGACAATCCGCAACGTGTGGCAGGCGACATGGCAAGTGACAATCTGCATCTGGTGACAGGCGATGTGGCAAGTGACATGGCAAGTGACTATCCATATTTGGTGGCAGGTGATGTGGCAAGTGACAATCTGCATCTGGTGACAGGCGACGTGGCAAGTGACTCGGGGCTCCCACTAATTCAGCATTATGGTGAGTTAAACTATTTAATTTTTTATAATAATGTAATAATAGTAATAAAGTGCTTCAATCACCTGATACCATAACAACTATGGTGCCGTGATGATTGAAGCGCCAACACCAGCCATTTCCCCGGTAGATTTACCCCAAAAAAGTATTTTTTCTGGCAGTGCCCCTCCCAAGATAGACTCTGGATCCGCCCCTGGTGTCACATTGGATGTATAATATCGTAGATGATATATTTCAGGTAGCGGTGTATGCGTGCTACTTACATTAGGGAGTTTATTGACTGCGCTGATTGCTTTTTGCTTAGTTTTCCTGGAAGGAATATACTTCAGATACATTTTTGTGTTGCTGGTGGTGACTCCATCAATAACTTTGAATGTGAGACTTCTGTTGCTCCCCACACAAAAACATTTCACTCATTTATTCTAGTTACACTTATATGATACATTTACAACTCTAAAAGGAGCCACTTGTTCAGATGAAAGGTACTTCTAATGCCCCATACACACGGTCAGATTTTCCGATGGCAAATGTTCGATGGGAGCTTGTTGTCGGAAATTTTGACCGTCTGTAGGCTCCATCGGACATTTTCCATCGGAATTTCCGTCACACTAAATTTGAGATCTGGATCTCAAATTTACTGACAACAAAATCTGTTGTCGTAAATTCCGATCATGTGTACACAATTCCAATGCACAAAGTTCCATGCATGCTCGGAATCAAGCAGAAAAAGCCGCACTGGCTATTGAACTTAATTTTTCTTGGCTTGTCATATGTGTTGTATGTCACCGCGTTCTTGACGTTCGGAATTTCCGACAAGATTTGTGTGACCGTGTGTATGCAAGATAAGTTTGAGCCAACATCCGTTGGAAAAAATCCATGGATTTTGTTGTCAGAATGTCCGATCGTGTGTACCGGGCATTAGAATCAGGTGTGAAACATTAAAAATGCAAAGCTCCATGTAACCAGTTCAGCTCTTTAGACGTACAACGTACATCAAAATGAATAAAGAAATAAAAGAAAAAAGTTTAAAAAAACAAAAATGATAACAAAATATACTAAAATGTAAAAAAAAAAAAATTCCGTAATCCTTGTTGCCCTGCACACCTGCACAAACTCCAGGGTGCTCAGGGGTGTGCACCCGTGTGTAAACCATGGTCACACCACACATGTGACACATCGCCACCAACATCAGAGTGAGAACAATAACTCTAGCACAAGAGCTCCCAGTCAACTCTAAACTGATGAGCTGTAAAGGCTTTTAAAGTGTATTTTTGGCCACCAACGTTTTTGGCGATATCGCAGGTGCACGCAATTTTAAGATACAGAAAGTTTGGTATCTATTTACTCTATGAAACCTCATATTTTATATTATAACCCAAATGGGTATGATATTGTGTGTTTTTGCACTAGAATTCATTTTATTCTATTTTTTCCTAAGAAATTTGCATTTAAAAAATAGTTGCGCAAATATCATGTGACATAAAAATTTGCAACTATCACCTTTTTATTCTAAGCTGCCTCTGCTTTTAGAAAATATATAATGTTCAGGGGGTTTAACTAATTTTATTGCCAAAAATTAAGATTTTTACATATATGAGAAAAATAAAAAAAATTGGAGCAGAATTGGTTACTAACATAACATGCCCTGATCCTGCCTGTGAAGTGGGGCAGCTGTGCAATGTGTAACACCTACTACAGCAGTACTGACATTTACAAAACACCTTTTCCCCATGTTGTTGAGGACATGAACCTCTTCCCCACAACCCTGGCCTAGGTATTGTGGGGGTTTTTTGGTTGAGGGGCCTTTTGGAATCTGAAAGCCCCCATTAACAATAAGGGGCCCCCAAATACCACCTCCTCTATGTAAATGATCTCTACCTTACTAGTGCAGATTTATATTATTTCAGATACCCCGATACCTTCCGATCTGCTAACGTATTCTGATTCTGATATAGTCATATCCATATATGGTCAATAATGTTACTCAGGAGACCCTGACACTTTGTCTAAAAAAGCTGTCATTTGGCAGGAGTGAAGCAAAGGGAGCGGACTTGTGCCAGCAGGCAGTGTATTTTTTGGGGGGTGGGTTGTCGGTCATCGTGGTTGATGTGGGTCTACATCACTGGAAGACCTAATTGATGGTGGGATGGTGCCCATCACCCGCATGTTGAGGATGTGTGGCCTGGTTTGCTTCAGAAGGAGGGGTGCATGCTCAGCTTTCCTGGCTTTCCAGACTGAAGTCTTGAAGACTAAGGTCTGGTATGGATTTTGGGGGGAGACCCCTTTTTTTCTTCTTTTGTATGGGGCCACCCTTAAAATTAAAAACATAAAATTCATACCAAATCAGACAGGCCTGATATGAATTATGTGGGAACTCCCACGCTGCTTTTTTCTTTTACTATCCTAGCTTAATTACCTCCTGAGCACATAGGGGAATGGGGCCAGTGGTGTCACTGGTAGTGAATAGCTTGGTGGTGCCTGCACCCGGTGGTATCCTTAACAACCATTGATGGTGGGAAGCTGTCATGTATAATAGTGGTAGTAATATCCCTATTATACATGTTGTTCAGCTCCTGCTAAACCGGCAAATGTTCAAGTGTTCATCTGAATGCCCAAACAGCTGAAATTTGGACCAAACATGTGTTCAGACCAAAGTTCATCCTTAGTGATCACCTTTCTAAAATGAACTTATTAACGACACTTACGAGAATTTTATCGTGTATAAACTTCTCTGCAATAACTGAGAAATAATGTTTTCACTTCTGTTAAAAAAACTCTTTAAAAAAAACAAAACACATACATCCAGTTTGGATATTTCATTCTGTAGCCATTAAACACATCAGGAAGATTTTACTCCCTCCCTGACCAGAGCACTTTTTACAATTTGGCACTGCATCATTTTAACTGACAATTGCGCAGTCATGCAATGCTGTACTCAAATGAAATTTGCGTCCTTTTTTTCGCACAAAAAGAGCTTCTTTTGGTGGTATTTTATCACCTCTGCAGTTTTTATTTCTTGCGCTATAAACAAAAAAAACCGACAATTTTGAAGAAAAAAAAAACAATATTTTTTACTTTTTGCTATAATGAATATCCCCAAAAATGTTTTTAAAAAACAAATTTCTTCATCAGTTTAGGCCAATATATATTCTTCTACATATTTTTGGTAAGAAAAAATTGGAATGAGCCTATATTGATTGGTTTACGCAAAAGTTATAGCATCTACCAACTATGGGAAAGATTTATGGCATTTTTATTATTTTTTTATTTTTTTTAACTAGTAATGGCGGTCATCTGCAATTTTTAGCGGTACTGCGACATTGTGATGGACAGATCGAACACTTTTGACACATTTGTGGGACCACTGACATTTATACAGCATTCAGTGCTATAAATATGCACTGATTACTGTGTAAATGTCACTGGTAGGGAAGGGGTTAACACTAGGAGCAATCAAGGGGTTAAATGTGTGTTCCCTAGATGTGTCCTAACTGTATGGGGATAGGACTGACTGTGGGAGGAGACATATCGTTGTTCCAACTTAGTAGGAACAAACAATATGTCTCCTTACAGAACAGGGATTTGTGTGTTTACACACACAAATCCCCATGCTGTCCCTCGTGCACGCGATCACGCGTAGCCAGCAGCCAGCCTCCGGCTGCTCTTAAAGGGGAAGACGTACCCTATGGGGTTTTGCCCAGCCGTGCCATTCTGCCGACGTATATTGGTGTGAGCCGGTTGGCAAGTGGTTAAAGTATAACCAAAGGCAACACTTTTTTAACGTTTTGGATAGAGTTGAGAAGGATTAGAATGCTTGTCAGTTTTTATTGCTGTCTGTGCCCCCATGGAAGAGAATCAGCCTCTCTATTTATCCTGTTTACCATTATCATTAAAAGGGAAAGTAAAATAAAATCCCAAAGTTTGGGCTGTTCCCAGAAAAGTAAGAGAGGGGAAATCTTTCAGTGGGGTGGCACTACTTCTGGTCACCATGGAATTCCCTTAACTTGCAGGGATTTCCACTCATTTCCTGTTTGGGAAATCTCCGCAATGGGACACAGATGGCAAAAAACAACAACTTTACTCTTAACTCTTACTAACTCTTAACTACTTTAACTACTTTAAAATGAACTAACAAATGTTGCTTTTTGAACATTTTTAAGTAATACCTATTAACATTGTTTGGGATTTCACTTTAATGCATAAGAAGGACCCATGATTTTTACCAGGATAAATGGGAATGTTTCTGTACTTGCACAAAATGAACCTGAAAAAAAGAAAACGAATGCTGCCGGTACATTAAAAACTGCAATAAATAAAATTTTTGTTCCTGGGTTTAGATAGCATATTTCCCCGCAAATAAATATTAATTTTGGCTACAAAAAACACACTAGGGCTTATTTATTTATTTACGGTATATACACAAAAGTTCCTGTGGTCCCCGTCTTCTCTCCCCCTGTCAGTTTAGGAGTCAGCATTATGAAATTCTGTAATCCCAAAAATAAACCTTAGGTAAAATCCTTGTAAAATCGTGTAATTGGTTCTGTAAAAATATTATATAATGTGCAGTGTGTCTCCTTGTGTAACTTTATTGTGGAAAATACCTTATACACAGCGCCGCTGGACGCTCACGTGACGCGCTGGAGCTCTTCTTTCCCACTCCGAATACTGCAGGCAGGGGACGAGATCCCCGCTGATGTCAGCCCGCTCTGAGCACTGCAGAGGGAGGGGCTACTGACGTTAGCTGGGAGGAGAAGAGCTCACATAAGAGCCCAGCAGCACTGTAAATAAGGTATTTTCCACAATAAAGTTACAAGGAGACACACTGCACATTATATAATCTTTTTACAGAACGGATTACAGGATTTTACAAGGACTTGAACTATGGCTTATTTTTAGGGCAAGGGCTTATATTGCAGCCATTCCAGAAACTCATGCTAGGTCTTATTTTTGGGGGAAAACAGTATACAAAAGGAATCAGAGGCTAACCATTTTAAAGGAGTTGTAAAGGCAGAATGTTTTTTTATCTTAATGCATTCTATGCATTAAGATAAAAAACCTTCTGTGAAGTAGCCCCCCCAGCACCCCCCTAATTACCTACCTGAGCCCTTTCTCTCTCCAGCGATGTCCATGATCTCCTCAGCCATCCAGGACACTCCTCCTGATTGGCTGAGACAGAGCAGCAGTGCCATTGGCTCCCCCGGCTTTTAATCAATGTCAGTCAGCCAATCAGGGGAGAGAGGGGCGGGGCCAGGTCAGGGCTCTGTTTCTGAATGGATACCCAGAGCTCTGACTCAGCTTGGGTGCCCCCTGTAGCAAGCTACTGGCTGAGGGGCACTCAAAGGAGGGAGGAGCTAGCTGCACAGAGGAGTTAAGTATAACATGTTTGTTATTTTAAAAAAAATAGCCTTTAAAATCACTTTAATACTAAAAGCAAAAATGCAGCTCTATCAAGATGTACTAAAAAGGAATCTAATAAAACATTTTATAAAAAAACGATTTGAGTATACTTAGGTGATTGCATGATTAGCCTACATAGAATTAACAATTTTAACAGCTAAAATAATTCTCAGGATAAGGCTGAGTAGAATGTGCTTTTTTATAACTGCTCTACTGGTGACAGCAACAAAAATAGGAAATATTATTTTAATGGATCAAATATACCTACTGAGTACAATCTTCACAATGTTTTTGTTATAACCTATTAATGAACACTTCAGAAAGGACATTGAATTAAAATAACAAAAGTGATGAGAAATGTACTCACCTTTTCAAAATGAACTTCATCTTGACACTTACAAGACTTCTATCATGTTTAAACTATCAACATTAACCAAGAAGTACCCTTTTTTCACCTCTGTTAGGAAATTGCATATAATTATTTTGGTTATTTAATTCTGCATTCAATTAATTAGCAAATGTTTATTTTTGAACTGTTTTTTTTTAAGTGTGATCTGTTAAATGCCACATTTTGAGTTAAACTAGGAAATCAACAAAATGTTTTTAAATAAAAAAAAATATTGTTAAAACTCCCCAAGTATACCAACAATGTGTAAGTTACAGTACTTGAACATGGAAATCTGCTTTAGAAAACAATGTTACCCATTTCCTCATTTTATTAAAAAGGTATCTCCAAATATGTTGTTATGTACCTATCTCTGCTCTAGTGTCTGAAGGGCAGTATCATATATTCTTCAAATTTGTACAATCCACTAGTACATGTTGAATCAGGAGTACCTCAATATTTACATCAGACTCATTTACATTAGACTCAGTCTAAAAAGAACCAGGCACTAAACAAAATATATAAAAAATGCAGATTACCAATACTTTCAAACAACATTCACCTTTCATTGCAATTAATCACCAGGTTTATACCCTCAAATATTTCGGCCTTCAATCTTTTCCTCAACAAGGCCCACTGAGAAAGGATTATTAGTTATTGTCTATACCCTAAAGCTCGGTTCACACAGGGCCAACCCGACTTACAGCGCGACTTTGCAAGGAGATTTGGAGGCGACTTCAGCGTGACTTCAACGCGACTTTAAGCAACTTACAACGTGACTTAAAGTTGCCTCCAGGACAGGCGACTTTGGCTGTGGCGAATCACAGAATAATCAGCTCTCTGGGAGGGAGGGGTTTGCCTGGGTAAACTCATTTCTTTTCCTGTGAAGTCGCTACAACATACAGTAGATGGAGATCCGACTTGGAGGCAACTTCCATTGAAATCTATGGGTACAAGTTGCCTTGAAGTAGTACAGGAACCTTTTCTGAAGTCGGAGCATATTGATATAAAACCAATAATTAAAACAACATGTTATAAAAAAACATATTATAAAAAAGAGGAACAACCATTTACTGATGCAACAAAGAAACTACACATATCCATGGACATTAGTGTGTATGGGGAAAAAAAGGAGAAACACTGACTAAATCAGCAAGTATTAATAAAACTATTAACATCCCAGTCAGCCCAAAAGGGATATAACATTTAATATCATATATCCAGTGGGTTTCTATCCGCGAGATCTCTCTTTTGGTCACACTGCCTCGCCAATGAGGTGTAAATCTATCAATGGCAATAACAGTCGTTCCTGCGGGATTTTTGTTATGACAACTGAGATAATGGCGTGAGACAGTATGTTTGGGAAACCCTTTCCTAATGTTAGCCAGATGTTCCTTAATTCTGATGTATATGGTGCACATAGTGCGGTCTACATACTGTAGACCGCATGGACAGATCAATAGATAAACCACGTTTTTAGATGTACAGGTGATGAAAGTATTGATATCATACACCTTAGCCGTGGTATGAGACTTAAGTTGGCAAATTTTCTTTGCTTTTATTAACGTAGCAAACAGCACATTTTCGACTAGAATAAAAGCCTTTAAATTTATGAAAAAAAGAGACTCTATTAGGAGCATCCAAAATATTTGGGGCAACCTGGAGTTTAAGGGGTGGGACACCCCTAAAAATAACTTTCTGGTAAGACAGGGCCCAAAATGTTATCATTTTTTAACACTGCCCAGTGTTTGGTCAAAATCTTTCTAATATCGTAATGTTGACGTGAATAGGTAGTTATCATAGAAAAATTGTGAACGTTCTCAACAGTTTGTGATTTATCTTTACCTTTATGCATAGTGGGCCCTATCCATAGTAGCCACTTCATTTATCACTTTATCGAGATCATCAGTAATATACCCTTGCTCAATAAATTAGCTTTTTAGGGTTGAAGCTTGTTCAAGAAAATCATTTTTCAAGGTACAGTTTCATCTTAAACAAATTAATTGCCTCTTGGGCACTGATTTCAACCATGTGGGGTGATGACAGTATAGCCATTCCTATCTGTACTCCTGAAGAAAGTGGAAGTCTTAAAAAACCTTCTTTGATTTCTATATTAAGATCAAGAAAATGAATCTTATCTTTACCGCTTTCATATTGTAAAGCAATACCCAAAGAGTTCTTAATAAGTTGTTGCATAAAGGCAGTTAATGATGTCATATCGCCATCTCATAGGAGGAGGATATCGTCTATGTACCTTCCTCAGAACACCAATTCTGGTCTCCTGTTCGAGTAGACGACATCCTCCTGATAAGTGCCTTATGATTGCTGTCCTGTATTTGGATATTACACACCTACTATTCAAGGCTGGAGAGCGGAGCTGTGGTCTCGGTCTGTTTATTACCAGTGTTAATTTTGTCGACTAAAACATTTTAGTCGACTAAATAAATACTATTTTAGTCGACTAAAATACGACTAAGACTAAAACAATTGAGATGACTAAACTATGACTAAAACTAAAATGGCATTTTAGTCAAAATACTAAAATGGGACTAAAACTAAAATGGCATTTTAGTCAAAAGACTAAGACTAAAACTAAATTGAAATTTGACTTAAAACTGAACACTGCTCTGTAGCGCATGTTTATACCTCAATACCATAAATAATAACATATTCAATTTTCACTCCAGCAGTATATAATGAGTTTGGAAATTGTAGACAAATGTTAACTAATGCATTACAATTTAATTACACCCATTCGATTTTAGACGACTAAAATGAGTTTGTCTACTAAAATGAACTGGAGATTTTAGTCGACTAAAACGTAGGACATTTTAGTCGACTTAAAGGTACTGGAGATTTAGTCGGCTAAATACGACTAAAACTAAAACAATTGCAGAAGACTAAAATGGGACTAAATCTAAAATGCCATTTTAGTCCTAAGACTAATGCCCCGTACACACGGTCAGACATTGCTCGGACATTCCGACAACAAAATCCTAGGATTTTTTCCGACGGATGTTGGCTCAAACTTGTTTTGCGTACACACGGTCGCACGAAGTTGTCGGAATTTCCGATCGCCAAGAACGCGGTGACGTCAAGCATGTACGACGAGACTAGAAAAGGCCAGTTCAGAACCAAGCGTGGCACCCTTTGGGCTCCTTTTGCTAATCTCGTGTTAGTAAAAGTTTGGTGAGAGACGATTCGCGCTTTATCAGACTCGTGGTTTTCAGATCGTTTTCTGCCGTTCAGTTTGTGCTTGTGGGTTTGTATCTGCTCTTCGGTGCGTGCAAGCAAGTTCCGCGTGACTTAGTCATTGTATTCTTGCTCGTCCGTTACTGTTTTTCAGGTCGCTCTTCACAGGCCTTGCTGTTCTTCAGTGCGTTCTGTTACTTCGTTCTGAGCAGCCGACCGTTTTCTAGCCATGTTGCGTATGCATACTCCTCGTAGAGTTCGTGCTGTGCGGGGGCTTAATGTTGGGGTCCTGACCTTGACACAAGTCCAGTCCATGAACAGGGTGGGGAGGAGTTCATGGACCAAGAATTGGTTGCTTCAGCGTGACTAGTTCTCTCATATGCCTTTGCTCCGTGAGATCCGTGAGAATAATCCTGATGATTTCAGGAAGTTTCTCAGGATGACGGACCCCGTGTTTCACCGTCTGTTGGCTTCGCTGACCCCTTATATTAGCAGGCAGAATACCTGCATGAGGCAAGCCATCACTCCGGAGCAGAGGTTGGTCGCTACCCTGCGGTATTTGGCGACAGGGAGAAGTCTGCAGGACTTGAAGTTCTCGACAGGCATCTCCCCCCAGGCTCTGGGTATCATCATCCCAGAGAACTGTTCTGTCATCATACAGGTCCTGCAGAAGGAGTATATGAAGGTAAGATTTTTATCCTTTAATATCACATTTTATTGTATTTAATGTTTGCTAATATATTGTATTTCTTTCCTCATTCCCTAATTACCATGATTGGAATATGCTGTGAATGTCCCCTTTGTCCTCATGCATGCTGGATTTTTATGTAATTAATTTTTTAGGTCCTTCATACAGATTGTCCTTCACTAACCTCCCCAGCATGCTCTACGGGCCCTATATTCACCGCATGTAGTCACTTAACAATGTATTTTATCAGCTCCATAGTAGTGCTTTACCTCAAACACCCCCTAAAATGTTTAGAAATGTTATTTTAGCTTTAAATTCTGGCAGAGTGGCAGAGGCTTATTTTTTGTGGTGTCCCCAAATCATTTTTAGTAACCCTCCCTCCCCCAACTGCTAAGTCAGCTGATCCCAATTCTCTATCTATCCTCAATCATCTATCTGCTGACTTTGCCAAACACATACACACTATACCCATCTCTTTTGTGGTCAGATGTATGGATGAATTCCCCAAACCATGTAGTGCAAGGGCCTGCCTGTATACTTTCAAATGGTACTGTTTAAAGTTTTTGTATCCTATTATTATCTTGACAGGTAATAGCAGAATGTCCAAATGTCCTCAAATGTGTACAGTGTGTATTTATATCTTTGTATTATGACACTTCTTACCTGTCCAGTGGGCTGCCAATAGTGTAACTAAGGAGGGGCTGTTCAAAGTAATACCCTGTATTTAGGCATTCATCTCTCAATGAAGTGAAGAGGGTTACCTGTCCAAGATCCCCCCCCCATAATGTTAGAAATGGCCCATGAGAGGGGGGGGAGGGGGAATATGATAGGTGTACCTTATACTTTGGCGTTGTTAAATTCCCCTTAATAAATGCTATCTGGAGGTTGGCCAAGAATGTTTGTGTCTAATCTGCTTGCCATGTTTATGTGCAAAAATACTAATTTTTTTATTTTTTCCTCAACAGTTTCCTTCCACGCCACAGGAATGGCAGACTGTGGCCTCCCACTTTGCCCAGTGGTGGGACTTTCCTAACTGCGGAGGGGCAATTGATGGGAAACATGTCCACATCGTCCCACCACCCAACTCGGGGTCATACTATTTCAACTATAAGGGGTTTAATAGTATAGTGATGTTGGCGGTGGTGTCGGCTAATTACGACTTCTTGTATGTGGACGTGGGGAAGAATGGCCGGATGTCCGATGGTGGAGTCATCGCCCAGACGGAGTTCTACAGGTGTCTCCAGAATGGCAGCTTGGACTTGCCAGCTCCAGAGGACAATGTGGAAGGACTCCCATTTGTGTTCGTTGCTGATGAAGCTTTTGCGCTGGGGGACCATCTTATGCGGCCATTCCCTTTGAGGACCCTCACCCCGGAACAGAGGGTTTTTAATTACCGGCTGGACAGAGCCCGAAGAGTGCTGGAGAACACATTTGGAATCCTGGCCAGCCGGTTCCGCCTATTTCTGACACCTATCCATATGGCGGAGTATAAACTTAATCATATCATCATGGCGTGCTGTATTCTCCATAACTTTTTAGGGAAACATTCGGCCAACTATGCTGGCTCTGTTGGACCTGAGGCTGGAGTGATACCTGAAACAACACTGATGGCGCTTGAAAGTGGCCGTCCTGGCTTGCCCTCCCTGAGTGCCCGTGATGTCCGGTTACGATACCTGGAGTTCTTTGCGGGTAGGGGGGGCCATCAATATGCCAGCAAATATGTGAAGCCTTTTTCAAATAAAAAAGCAAAAAAAAAGAAAATATTTGTGGACATTTACTGCTTGTGTTTGTTTTAGCTGACCCTGACAGAAATGTGTTGAGTCCAGAAAATGGCGTGATTATGTAACCTTATACAAAGCACTGTTGGCTGTTATTTACTAAATGCAAAGACACTTTTCACTACAAGTGCAGTTGCAACTGCACTGAAACTGCACTTGTAGTGCCAAGAGGATTTGCCCTTAGGAAATAATACCCATTTTCACCGAAAAAACTATTACATCTCCACCAAAGTGTTTTAGCGTTGACACAATAATCCACACATTCTTGATTAACACACTTTTTAAAACCTTCACAATCACATGTGCATTTACCAAAGGTTTTTCTAACAAACCAACATGTTTGTTGTATAACAATTTTTGGGGTGGCATTATCACAAATAGAAATGTCCATTTAGGATAAAACAGGCCTGTGTAAAACCAGCAAGAAAGACATAAATCTTGAACTTACAACGTTCACATTTGGTAGAATTTGAAGGCAATATCACACATGAGTATTTAGGAACTGTGTTTGATATTGCGTTCAGATGGGGTGAAGTCACCCCAGGAAAAGCCAAATTTGGAAGATGCACACCAATTTACGAATGTCAACATGTGCTAGCTGCCATCACGGGGGATCAAGGGACGTGTTTTGGGGGAGAAACCTCTTCCTCTCAGCTACTTTATTATTGAGGAAGGGTTTGCACCCCCAAAACGCCTCCATTGATCTCCCGTGATGGCAGATAGCACATGTTGACACACTGTGAGTATCCTCCAAATTTGGCTTTTGGAAAAATCACAAAAACATTTTTCACAGTGTAGCACACCAAAAAACAGAGGGATTTGGAGGGGCTTTAAACTCGCCCCAAAACATCAATGATGTTTTTATTTTTTTGAATAGCATCATTGATGTTTTTCTTGAGGTTTTCCAATTGTAAATTACACCCCATGATCTCCCCGATCAGGATCTGGGCACTTTCGGATGTGAAAGGATCTGGATCCACAACCTCACGATCACCTAAAAAGAGAGGAACCCACAAAAAAAATAGGTATCAAAAATATGCCACCATACATCTCTTACCTGAGCCTGTGGTCGCAGACACTCACCTGTTGTGGTGACTAGTTCCACCACGTCTTCTTCCTCCTGCTCAGCTTGTGTTGGGGGGATTTCCCCTTCTTCCAGAGAGGGGTGTGCTCTGGTCTCCTCGGATGAGGGGTGTCCTCCAAGTCTTTTCTCCCCTATATAAAACAAAATGGTATAATTAGCACACAGATATTTGATGGCAGAACTATAAATAGGAAACATTGCTTGGAAGTGGGGTACAATTGTCAATTTTAGCAGAGTTCAAAAATGTAGAATTTTTAGTGTCCTTTGTCAAGCTTCAATACTTTACCTGTTTGGTACAAGCTTCACAGATGTAGCCCCCCCCCCTATAGTATACACTGGAGCACCTGTGTGGCCCCCTAATAAAAATGGTGTTCTGTTGTCCCACACTAGTGCTCCAGTGTCCAGATGTGAAAACAGCTGCTCAGTGTCCTCTCCTTAAACAGAATCTAGTTTGCATTTCATTCTAGTAACAAAGCCATCTACACAACCAAATTTGTTTCAGACAAGTATAGGGCGTAAAAATGGTGGCCAAATGCATATGGCCTAAACAATGGTGTTTTATAGGCCGAAAGAAAAATGTTTGATACGAACGAATAATGTGCCCATGAACCAGAAAGTTGCCATTTTAAAATGTACACTTGTAATAAAAGCACATGGAGCAGCACGAACGTAATAAACACAAAAGGAATAGGAACACAGCACAACTACTTACTTTTTTGCAGCACTCCCTGGATCTTTCTGTACTGCTCATGTTCTCTTAATTTGAGGTCCGACCACCGCTTCCTGAGCTGATCTTTCGATCGACGTACCCTGAATTTCCGGTGCAGACTCTTGACCACTTTTGCAATGATCTTGGTCTTTCTGACATTGGGGTTGGGGTAAGGTCCATACTTCCCATCATAGTCGGCCCTCTTCAGGATGTCCACCATCTCCAACATCTCCCCAAAGGACATATTTGAGGCCTTAAATCTACTCCTTCTGGATTGGGACGTTTCCGGATCCTGCCTTTCCTCCTCCTCCTCCTCGTTGCTACAATTAGCACAATCCTGCTGTGTCTCCTCCATGTGCTCTTCCCCCACTGCGCTGATTGAAAAGGTCTAAACTTGCGCCTATACTGCTTCGAAATGGAAGCCTATATTTTAACAAGATTAGGGGAGTTTGGCCTGACCTTAGGGTTTGTCTTGTGTTGTGTCTTGCAGAGAAAATGGATGGGTTCAACGATCACAATTTCCTCCCCCTGTTCATTGACAAATACAGGGCGCTGCCCTGTCTGTGGCAGGTGAGACATCTCCATTACAATAATAAACAAAAGAGGCAGGCAGCGCTGGAGAAACTGCTGGAGTTGGTGAAGCCGGTGGTCCCCACAGCAACCATCCCTTATTTAAAAAACAAAATTGGTGGCCTGAGGAGCACTTATCTTAGGGAGTGCAAGAAGGTCACAGATTCCCAGAGGTCCGGAGCTGCAGCAGATGACGTTTATGTCCCCAGGCTGTGGTACTTTGAGAGACTGCGATTTCTGTCAGACCACACTGAAGTCAAGGAATCCCTCTCCACTCTTCCTTTTACGCTTCCTTCCACCCCAGCTGAGGCTTCCGATGTCCAACCTGGGCCTTCCAGCCAGGAAGAAGTGGAGGAGCCCAGCTGGAGTCAGGTATAGCATTCTTCTACAGATTTCTGGTCAATAAAGAAATGATGTTTACTATAGATGTTATTATTAATCACTAATTGCTGATTGAAAAAAAGTGTTTTACTTATTAATAGACAGTAGTGGGCACCCAAAATTGGTAAAAAAAACCCAAAAATGCTGGGCTCAGAATGATAGTCTGTTATATTTGTTAACATTCAATTTGCAACAGTCAGGAGGTGACAATTGTGTGTGATTGATGAAGAAAATACTAAAACTATGTCCCTTTTTCATACACAGGAAGACCTCAGCCAGGAGGAGGCTGTGGAATGTGGCAGCCAGGAGGAGGCGGGGATTAGTTGCAGCCAGGAGGAGGCAGGGCTAAGTGTCAGCCAAGAGAAGCCTGGGACAAGTCGAAGCCTGACTGAATCTCAGGTTCCTCCCCTCCGCCTTCCATATAAAAGAGCCAGGAAGACGACTCCCATGCAGGATTCAGCGTTCAGGCTAATTCAGGAGGCTTCGGCGTCCCTACGAGCCTTACCCACTCCTGTAGAGGCTTTTGCCTGCATGGCTGCCACCAAACTGCAGGGCATGCAGGAGGGTCAACGCAAGCTATGTGAGGACCTGCTTTATAAAGTCCTAAGAAAGGGGGTGAGTGGGGAACTAACACCTAAGACCGACGTGGTTGAGTTGGACCATCCTCCTCCTTCTCCTCCTCCTGCTGCCACAACTTCACCACCACAGCCACCGCGTGGAAGGAAGCGTGGAAAGAAGACCTGAGAGTGATTGCTCTGGGTTCAGTCTGGTCTGACAGAAGCTGCAGTCCACAGCCTGGGGACACAGATGTCATCTGCTGCTTTCCGGATCTCTGGGACTTCTGGACCAGACTGCACTCCCTTAGATAAGGACTCCTCAGGCCACCAATTTTGCTTTAAAATAATTGATGTCTGCCCTGGGGGCCCAAGGCTTCGCCGATTTCTGCAGTTTTCGTATGACCACAGCCTGGGGACACAGATGTCATCTGCTGCTTTCCGGATCTCTGGGACTTCTGGACCAGACTGCACTCCCTTAGATAAGGACTCCTCAGGCCACCAATTTTGCTTTAAAATAATTGATATCTGCCCTGGGGGCCCAAGGCTTCGCCGATTTCTGCAGTTTCTCCAGCATTGCCTCCCTCTTTGTTTAGTTGTGAGCCCTTAATAACAGTTTTTTGTTGTGAAATTCTACTCTCCTGTGTGTGTTTTCATCCAAAAAAAACAGTTTGTTGGTGAGGATTCAGGTACATTTCTAACATAAAATGTGAAATTAACAAGGGACAACAACACCAAACAATCTCCTACAGATAAAATATAACAACATATCAATGGTGTTGTGGTAACTTGACACAAAAAACACACTCAAAAATTTTAGGGAGTACAAATAAAAATCCTAAAAAAAAAAAAAACCCCTTCCAAAAAATACAAACACAAAAAAAATCATCTACATTAAACCCCCCCCAAAAAAAAAAATAAACACCAAAATAATGTGGTCAGATGTGAGAAATCAAAATATATTGACTGAATCACGATAAATAGTAACGAAATAAGTTTGTGAGAAATGTGTGTGAATATGAGCAGCAAAACTTAATTCTTGTCACATTATAAAGAAGAAGAGAGTGCGCTGTATTAAACCATTTTTAACATTGCAGGGTGATGAAAGTGCTGTATCCATTGCGAACGCTAAGTTTACCAGACCGAGCTGTTCCGTGTCGGAATTTCTTCTGAGCATGCGTGGCACTTTTTGCGTCGGAACAGGCCACACACGGTTGGAATTGACGCGATCGGATTTTGTTGTCGGAAAATTTTATCTCCTGCTCTCCAACTTTGTGTGTCGGAAAATCCGATGGAAAATGTCCGATGGAGCCCACACACGGTCGGAATTTCCGACAACACGCTCCGATCGGACATTTTCCATCGGAAAATCCGACCGTGTGTACGGGGCATAAGACTAAAACTGAATCGAAATTTGCTGCCAAAATTAACACTGTTTATTACAAGCCTACTTTTAACAGCTGTCTGATAAGCAGATTGGATTTCCACGTGGTGTGGTGTGCTTTTCCATACACATTGAAGCTGGTGACGGATTAATCAACTCTCCTTTCTTGGATTAACTGTTCTTTTAGCTCCACATGTGAGCTCTTATTTTAAGTTTCACATGGATGTCTGTCAATGCAATAGACATGCCTGAGAGGTTTACAATCAGTTGTCTACATTCTTGTCAAATCCATGAGAAATCTTAAAAATCCCTCATATCTCACATCTGAACCTCAGCACTACAGCAACCCACTGCTCTACAGCAGATTCTCAACTATATTATATTATGAATCCGATTATCATAGTAGTTAATAAATATGTACCCCCTGGTGTATGTTAGTTTATTTTAAGGACTCCCAAAATGTGTATGTTTAATGACCATAAACTTTAAATACTGTATTTAAAAGCACTTTTTGAAACATTAATCCAATTTGTTTTGGATAAGATTTAATCCTTACTAAACTTTCAACCTGGCACACTGAGATTATTTGTCAAGCAGATGTACCTTTATTATATATGCCTCTGGGACTTCACGTATTGCATTTTGAGAACCAGTACTACAGAGAAAAAAGTTTCTGGTTTATGATGAAAACAGTGTGCAGGCCAATCTAGTGCCCCAATTCTTTATAAAGAATGCATTGTGTCTATGCAGAGTTTACTATGCTTCTTGAAGCTATTACATGCAGATATCACAGATAGCTCAGAGTATGTGATTGACAGCTTTTTTTTTCTTCCAATCTGCTCTGCATGGCCCAGGGGGGAGGACATAATAAAAGCCACAGCAAGATAACCAGGACAGAAGTATCATACCTAATAGTACAGCTCATATGTATGTTTGTACATTCAGTGGAATGTTGCTGCTTGGAGTAGGAGAAGGCATTTATAGACACAAAAGAGTTGATTTACTAAAGGCAAATAGGCTGTTCAGTTTCAAGAGAATTTGCACCATGCAAGGAAATTTTTATCAGAGCAAATGAAATAGTAAATAAGATGAAAATTCACTTTGCAAAGAATTTCCAAGTAGAGCTTCACTTCGTTCAATAAGCTCTGGGGAAAATTTCCTTGAAAGGTGCAACTTCCCTTGCATATTGAACAGTCTATTTGCATTTTGTAAATCAACCCTAAAGTTTTGCAGTTTTATTTGTGTTTTTCTCATTACTTGTTGTCTTGTAAATCGTGCACATCTCATGAATCTTTGTTTAGTTTATCAGCCTAAGGACTGGCAGGTGTTCAAAGCCTGTTTGACAGCCCTCTTGAGATCCTCTTGCACTTTTTTCCTTCAGCCTATGTCTGAAGCAAATAGCTCAGAGAGTTCTGTGCAGCTGTAGATGAACTTTTAACCACAGTTTGAAGGGTTTGCCAAATTCTATAGGGCACTGCAATCATAGTATACATGGGCGTTTGGGGAAAAAGGCTAAATTAAGTGAACAGGGAAAAGCACTAACCATCTGTGGCATAACTAACATATCTAACAACTGGGGTGGATTTTACCAACCTCTATACATCAAAATAATGCTCAGTGATAATCATCAAATTAAACATCATGCATGCTGGACGTGTGAGACACTCACAAAGATTATTTTCATGAGATGTTAACCACGTAAGACCATTTGGCTGGCCAAAGACCAGAGCACTTTTTGCGATTCACCACTGTATCACTTTAACTGACAATTGCGTGGTCATGCGACGTGGCTCCCAAACAAAATTGATGTCCTTTTTTTCCCCACAAATAGAGCTTTCTTTTGGTGGTATTTGATTACCTCTGCGGTTTTTATTTTTTGCGCTATAAACAAAAATAGAGCGACAATTTTGAAAAAAAATTGTTTTTTACTTTTTTGCTATAATAAATATCCCCCAAAAATATATAAAAAAACATATTTTTCCTCAGTTTAGGTCGGTACATATTCTTCTACATATTTTTGGAAAATAAATCGCAATTAGCGTTTATTGATTGGTTTGCGCAAAAGTTATAGTGTCTACAAAATAGGGGTTAGTTTTGTGGCATTTTTATTAATTTTTTTTTTACTAGTAATGGCGGCGATCTGCAATTTTATCATGACTGCGACATTATGGCGGACACATCGGACAATTTAGACACATTTTTGGGACCATTGTAATTTTTACAGCGATCAATGCTAAAAAATTGCATTGATTACTGTAAACATTACACTGGCAGTGAAGGGGTTAACCACTAGGGGGCTAGGGAGAAGTTAAGTGTGTCCTAGGGAGTGATTCTAACTGTGGGGAGGAGGGGCTGTGTGTGACACATCACTGATCATAGCTCCTGATCACAGGGAGCTATGATCAGTGACAGTGTCACTAGGCAGAACAGGGAGATGCTTGTTTACATTAGCATCTCCCCGTTCTTCCTTTCCGTGAGACGATCGCGGGTATCCCCGCGGACATCGAGTCCGCGGGACCCGAAATCCTACTCACTGAGCTTGCGGCAGGGTCATGTGTGCCGCTGGCGGTGTGC
Organism: Lithobates clamitans; assembly: GCA_037952925.1. Taxonomy (NCBI): domain Eukaryota; kingdom Metazoa; phylum Chordata; class Amphibia; order Anura; family Ranidae; genus Lithobates; species Lithobates clamitans. The sequence goes on along the minus strand of JBBGZY010000254.1, from coordinate 2,403,822 downwards.
ACATGACCACAAGGCGGCAAATTCAAAGGGACGTACAGGTACACCCATTTGCCCAGCCGTGCCATTCTGCTGACATATATGTACATGCGGCGATCGGCAATCGGTTAAACATATAAGTTCTGCAGTATTTTTTAGTTAGGACTTCTGACCAAACTTATGTAAATTGGACATGTCAAGCAAAAAAAGTAATTCCACTCACAAATGCACCTTGTGAAGAATTGGTTAAAGCAAGAAGTCTTTACATGTTCCCAGATAGTAGAAGCAGTCACAATAGACCTTTATCTGAGAGTACTACCTCTAACTCTGCAGAAGAGGGTATGTCAAGTAGACTCAAAGTTGGTAAACATGTTCAAGCTGCATCTTCTCACTATATCTACCAATGGCCTGCTCACCTGGCCTCCACATCCACAAGCACGGTTTCAAATTATGCAATCTTTTTGGCAACAGGCATAACTTTCAAAGGTAAATCGTCTTAGTAAAGTGATAACGTGAGGATACAGAAAGCCAAAAAGCAGCCTAAACATCTCAGTAAACTTCATTTTTAAAGGCCTGGGGTGAGACATCAGGGCAATTTCAATGTTGGAAGTATAATGAATAAAGACCTATGTCCTCTGTCACCAGCAGCTATGTTTTTTCCATCTGATATGTACCAAAGAGACATATTTTCCTATTTGTGTAGTAAAGGATTTTCTCCTGGACTTTGGAGTTCTGGCAACTTTAGTCAATGGTCATCTGGTGGACCAGATAAATTAGATCCGCATTGCAATTCCTGTCTGCCACATTTCTTCACTAAAAGTGTCTAGAGTGATTTTAGAGAAAAACTGTTGCCTGCTTTGGGACTTGTAAAATGGAAGGAGAAATACTGTATGTGAACCTGATCATGATTGTTAAACCTATATTTGCACATTGGGTCACTTTGAGGATTGCTAAACTGTTCAATTGCAGTTTGCACTTTTGCCATACATGGCCCTGCACATTGTCTGCTTATAGTCATGGTATCAATATACTCTTCTGTTAAGTGCTAATAAATGGAGCTTGGACATGTGATCTTGTCCCTCTTAGGGCACCCGTTCGCAGCTAGTAGGAGAGGCTGTAGGATTTTAAATAAAATGGTTTTACGATATGTTAGTTCTTGCCTCCTACCTCAGTGTATGAAACTCTCTGAGAATTGAAGCTTGAGCTGGTAACCTGAGGGGTTTATAACAAAGTGAGAAAGACCCATACAATATATGGTCAGAGTTTCTGGTGAGTTGTTTGTGTGGCTGGTGGAGGATAAACCGCGTGGAATGTCTCAATGAGATGGACTACTATTGGAACTGTGAATTGAAGATTTTGGAAGATTCTGTATGGAGCTGTGGTTAATAAGAGACCAAAACACTTGACATGTTTCTCAGCCACTGATTAAAAAGCACACGGTGTGGAGTTTACACTTTATTGTTAACATTATTGATGAGCATTTTTGCACTAAGCACTGATTCATGAACTGGTTACAGTGCAACAATTAATAGTGCCAAAATCCTACAGGAGGAAACTGTTGGACCACAGACAAGCTTTTGGGATCACACATACACCAAAGGGAAATTTTTTTATTTGTGCATGAGCATGGTTCATGCAAACGTAGAAGAATATTGCAAGTATATTCCAGAATGCTAAATGTGGGCCTCAAGCCTCACTATTGACATCATTGCCTCTAATCAAAGACCCTTTTAAATGTGTAGCACAAGTATTTTCTTGTGGTCATCGATTATGCTAGCCACTTTCCTGAGGCAGGAAAAGGACCTTACGCAAAATTCTAGTAAAAGAATTGCTCAGATGTTTAGTCACACAAAGATCCTTAAGTGGACCCTACAGATCAAGGTAAACAGTTTATGTCTAAAGTAATGTAAGAGTTGTGTACACTGTTTAATGTAAAGCATTTATGTATGTCTGTATTCCATTTGTAAAATGACCAGCTTGTTGAATAATTTTACAAAACCTACAAAAATATGTTGAAGAAAGCGATGGATACAGATTGGAAAAACTGGAACTGTTTACTAGTTAGGTAAATGTAAGTAGAGACTGTCAGTAGCTCAGCAACAGGTGATGAAAGAGTTTCTACAATGAAGTAAAAATATATTTTCAGTCCTGCCAGGGTGTTCTATTGTATCCACCTTAAGTCCTATCAGATCATTGATGCCTGTAGCCAGGCCATTGCCAAAAAGGTTAAAGAAATGCTAGACCTTGGGACCATAAAGTATTTTAAAATTGAGCTGTGTTGCCTAATGGTATTGGTCCTCAAATTGGTTTTGGCAACTAATTCCAGAAGTTAAACAAAGTGTCAAAATACTATGCATATCCCATGCCAAGAGGGAATGAACTGATTGAGATATTGGGCCCTGCAAAATACGTAACCACCTTGATCTCACCATTGCATTGTTGCAGGTTCATTTAACAGGAGACAAAGCAACAACATTTTCTATTTGACAGTCTTTTCCAGTTTGTCCAAATGCCTTTTAGCCTCCAAGGAACTCGAGCCTAAACTTATTTCACAAACATTTTGTCATTTTATTTCTAGATGTGTCACTCCTTAGCAGCCATTGGTGAAGTCACCTCTGACGTATACAGGCTGTGTTAAACTCCATCCTAATGGTAAGGTTACCAGCAAATGAAAAAAAATGCACCAAAGGCCTGAAGGAAGCTCATTACCTAAGGAACACCATACTGCATAGTGTAATAAAGACCAAATTCACAAGATAAAGGCAATAAGGGAGTGGCCTCAACCAGTAAAGAAGAAAATGTTCAGAATATTGCCTCTAGTGTGGTTTAGGGGCTGTTTCAGAACAAGTAATAATAGGGAGGTGCATTCAATGGCCTATCTGAGCAAAAAGCTGACACCTATAGAAAAAAAGAAAATATTGTGTAACAGGAGTGCCTGGTGACTAAGTGGGCACTGCATGCCTGGTGGAATTGTCTGCTGGGTTGTCAGCTTATTACACTACTCTTCCTTCCAATGGATAGCACAAGCGAAGAAGTGAAATTCAAGGGTTATCCATTTTATTTTGGCTTTGTATCGGAATCCTGGGGCATGGACATTTATATTTACCCCTTCACTTTATCAGACCACCTATCAAAAAAAAATTCATGGGAAGCAAAAGTAAGCCTCCTCATCTTTTTGTCTCCCTGCATCATCTTCTGCCAGGATAAACAGTTGGCTGACAAATATTCTTCTGGAAGGTTCAATGTTTGTGGCCATAGCCACTGGGAGAAGCAGGCACTTCTGCCTTCCAAAGCCTCACCATAAGTGTAACTTTTATGGGGGTTGGGTGATCAAGCTTTTTTGACAATGTACATCAAGTGGGGGATGGAACTATCCTGGCGTCCCAAAAGTCTTAATATAATCATCACTATAATTTTTTTTCTGTCCAATAAACCTCCCACAAAACTCATTAGAAGCATAGACTGTGTACAACCTGTAGTGAAGTAGCAATTTAGAAACCTAGACTGTCATACCCTGTAGATTCAGATGGCTCAGTCCAGGTTTGTAGCAACACATAATTGACCTCCAGCCAGGCAGGTTTAGCTAATTTCATTTTCAGGTTGATCTGTACAATGAGTTAACCTGTAAATACCTATGTGCGTGTCACCGGCGCAAAACCAAACCTTAATTTCTTATACTAAATACTAAATGTTGGGTATGCTGCACTCAAAAAAGACCCTTCACTTAGATGGGTAAAAAATATTAGTGGATATATGTGAATGCGCTACCCCCTTATTGTATCACCACCTGTGTTACTTATCAACTACCAATCATAAATGTTACATGTGCATATATTTAAAATTTAGATCAATAAATCATATATATAACAAAAAAAGTCCCTCAGATATGTTGCAAAATCTTGTATCCTTTAAAGTGACTGGCGTGCTCCTATGTTACTTCAATAAAGAACCTTCACACCACCTAGTACGTTACATAGGAGCACGCCAGTCACTTTAAAGGATACAAGATTTTGCAACATATCTGAAGGACTTTTTTTGTTATATATATGATTTATTGATCTAAATTTTAAATATATGCACATGTAACATTTATGATTGGTAGTTGATAAGTAACACAGGTGGTGATACAATAAGGGGGTAGCACATTCACATATATCCACTAACCTGTAAATACGTTTACGAAGCTGAAGGATACCATAGTTGACTGCACTTTTTGATATTTGCCTGACTAAAAAAAAGAAAAAGGATATATAAAATGAGTCCTGACCATGAAAACAAGTAAAAGAAAAAATATGTACCAAATCACTATACATTCTTTTTCAAAGAACTACTTTCTGTGGGTATTTTTATATATGTGGGGCTTAGGAGAGAGGTTATACATTTGTGATGTGCAAACCTCTGTGATAGCATTCGCAGGTAGTCCCACATCATTTATAATCACAAAGGAGAAAAAACAATACTGCCTTATAATGAAAATAACACAGTGGCTTGGCTAGTATATAAAATAGCACATCTTAAACTATAACATAATCTGTTCACCATCCCCGGAATGTACTACCTTATTTGGAAACCATTAGGAAATGGGTCAAAATATATACATGGTTTGTGCTTGGTGTACATTAAGAACATAATTTTTGTGCTATAAATTAATACTAAATCCGATTGGTCTTCCAAAAAGTATGACCTTCTTATAGCCTTTAACAGAGACAGTTAATTCGTGGGACTGCTGAAGCAGGCCCACTATTGTTATTTGTTTTTATTTATTTTTAATTAGTGGGACTGCTTCAGCAGTCCCACTATTGTTATTCGTTTTTTTATTTATTAATTTTAATTTTACTCCATACGTTTTTGGTTCTGCGTAACTGTTGCATACTTACAGCTATTAAAACCATTCAACTTTTAAAATGTTCAGCTCTTTCAGCTAATGATGGGACTTCAACTTTTTTCTACTATTTATACTTTTTAAAATAAAAAGCTTAATAACACTTTTTTACTCCATACGTTTTTGGTTCTGCGTAACTGTTGCATACTTACAGCTATTAAAACCATTCAACTTTTAAAATGTTCAGCTCTTTCAGCTAATGATGGGACTTCAACTTTTTTCTACTATTTATACTTTTTAAAATAAAAAGCTTAATAACACTTTTTTTAACATTGAAGTGAATGAGAGTATGCTTCAAATCCTTAAAATCTTCTTCCGCTCCCAAAAGTTTAGCTCCTACATACTTTCACCTACAGACGCCAAATAAACTTTAAAATGTTCACAAAACATTCAGCTATCTTGCTGTATCTTTTCTTTTCCGTTTGATATCTTTTACAGTTTTTGTGAAAAAGCTGTTTAAGTTTATGTAAACAGGAGTATAATTTAATGGGATTTTGTGGGTGCCAGGCAAATTGAAGTAGACATACACCAAGGTAAAAAAATATATATCACATTTTATTAGGCATAGAAAAGGTTTAAAAATGATGCTGGCTATACATAAATAACGCAAACAGCAGTACATATCAGATTAGATGGTAAATAAGGGGTCACTCAGCACTAATATCCCGACATGTTTTGCCCGCTGGGGCTACCTCAGGGGATGTTTGTTGAGGGACCAAAGTGGATATGTCACTGCATGAAACAGAGTACAATTAAGGACCATCAAAAACAAAATACAACAAAAAAAGGTATATTTAGCAAAGGATGTCAACGACCGTCCCAAGCCAAAAATTCAACTGCCAGCCATTAAATAGTCACCTGCAGTAAATGTAGAGCCAAGCTAGGAAAACAGACACTGCGCTGCACAGGAAAAAATTGGCCTAGATGAGCCCAGGAAAAGGCTGTGGGACCAATCTCTGCCCAATGGAGAAAGGAATATGAATGTGATGACCATAAATGAGGGAACAGCAAGAGGGAAGTGGGGTAGTGAAGGGGAAGGGGAGGAATGGGAAGGGGAGGGAAAGAAAGGAGGGGAAATTTAGGAGTAAGGTGTGGAAGGGAAGGGGAGGGAAGGGGAGGGAAGAGGAGGGGAGGACACGTAGGAAGAGAACGGGAGTGGAAATGTGGGAGGAAAATATTTTAACGTGTGGATACCACCTTAAATAGGTGAACAGAAACTGGGGTGAGGAGAAACGATGACTGTGGGGTACAGAAGTGATAACTAAATTAAATGGGCCAATGGGAAATGTACTTAAAGGTCACCCGGCTAGGTCTAAGAAAGAGCGAGGGCTGCCAAGCAAAGATGTTATCCAATTGGGAAAGTATAGACCATAATGAATATCTGCTTCAATTGGTTCTGGATATAAAGAAATATAAGAGGAAAGCGCACACTGCCATAATAAGGTTGATTCAGGGGAGATTAGACTTACAAACAGTATAAGGAGACATATATATTGGTCATCCACATATTAGAGGACCATAATCCTGTGTACAGATCGTCTGTCCCCACTTTAAAAGCAAAGAGTGGAGAAAGTTACAGACAGTAACAGGTAATTATAGTGAATGAATAGTCAGCGTACTCAGCATGGCTAATCAAAAGCAGCGCAGTTTAAGTATAGAGCAAAAGAACTGAAACGAAATCACACCGAAGGGAGTAACAAAAGCATATTGGGTTCAAAGAATTACCTTGTACAGGGAGATGTATCAATATGGCAGCCCGTCAAATGTCTGACATAGTGTGTGATAGGGAGTGTTTAAATATATGTGCGCGCCGATCACCTGTTAGCCCATGTCCTATGAGGCGGGGGGAGTGCTTGAGCGGCGTGAAAAAATGGTGAAACAAAGGGTAAAAAACGACATTACCCATAGAACACTGCGAGCTGTGTGCGGATGGGGAGGGGCGGGCACTCAAGCAGCTGACATGCCCCAATTAGTGAGCGCGCCTCTGTCCTCCATCTCTGCTCACAGGACGGTGAAAACAAAGTGGATTGGAAGGGCATAAGTGACATGAGCACGACAAGCGTGCTGGATTAGTGTGAGAGAGTTAGTGGTCGAAGATCAGACCAATGGGGGTAATGATTGGGAAGAGAGTGAAAAGGTAGAATAGATATGTGCAGCGCAGTACCCGTCACCCCGCTGATAAGGTAGAAATAGTTACTGGGGAATAAAAGTAAATAAATGACAGAGAATGACAGAGGTTTGATATTGGAGTTGCCAGGGATCAAATGGGGAGGAAATAGGGACAGGGATTAGGGGGGGACTGGAAAGGGGGGGGGAAGGAGGGGACGAGGCAGAAAAGGTAAAGGTGAGGTAATCCGACCGATGAGAATGGATAAACAGTGGGGTTACAAAAAAGGTTTGAAGTGAGGCCACGGTTTTGTTGAGGCCAGGGTATATCATAGCCTTGAGGCTATGTATCCATCTGGCTTCTAGCTGTAATAGGGCACGGTCCACACTACCTCCTCTGGCATTTAGAGGTAGATGGTAAAGAGCAGAAAATCATTTGGGTGTTGAAGTTATGGTACAGACCTACATGTGTGCTGACGGCTGTTACCATTTTTGTTTTTGCAAGAGGGCCTACATGATCACAAATCCTCTTGAAAAAGGGGCGTTTTGTTTTGCCAATGTAGTAACACCCACATTGGCATTGCATAATGTAGACCACGCCAGGGGTTTGGCACGTCACCTTGTGTCTAATAGAATGAGTTTTGCCATTTGGGAGAAGTGTAACACTACTATTGCTGATGAAACAGCATACATCGCAACTACCACAGGAAAAGGTCCCTGTCGTAACAGGAGCCGTGGTGGGTGCTGTATTATGATGGCTGTGAACTACCCTATCTTTTATGGACTTGGCTCTTTTAAAAGTGATAACAGGATGTGGTTTAATATACTTATTGATCACAGGGTCTGCTGAAAGCAAAGGCCAGAATTTTTTTAGGATTGTGCAGATTTGTTGATGCTGCTTGCAGTACGGGTTGATGATTCGCATGCATTAATTAGCTTCCCTATTTCGATTTGAGTAGATTAAAGAGTTTCTATTTTGCTTTCGAGTTTTGTTGAAGGCTTTATTTAAACAACTGTGACCATACCTTCTGTTACGCAGTCTGGAATATAGATCACATGCTTCCCTATAAAAGTCTTCGTCATTGGAGCAGTTCCTTCGTATATGAAAGTATTGGCTGTATGGTATGCTTCTCTTTATTGGGACAGGGTGAGAACTAGTTACGTGCAAGATGGTATTTGCAGCTGACGGTTTTCGAAAGAAAGAGGTGCCTAAAGAACCATCACTATTCAGGAAAATTTAGAGATCTAGGAAATTGACTTTAGTGAGATCACAATTCATAGTGAACTTAAGATTGTATTGATTGTTTCCGATGATGGTCATAAATAGATCCAATTCGTCCCTAGTGCCAGTCCAAAACATCAATATATCGTCAATATATCGATGCCAGGCGGCGACGTGCCCAAGCAAAGTGGGCACGTCATCCCTGGCAAATAGTTTCTTCTCCCACCCCACAACGTGTCCCCATCGCAACCCCCTGCACCTGGAGGTAGTGGGAGAGTCCAAAAACAAATACATTCCGTGTGAGGATGAATCTCAAAAGTTCAATGACGAATTTATTGTAATCATTAGCTTGTTTGCCTCATTCCTTTAGTTGGCCTTCAATTACTGCTAAGCCTTTTTCGTGCGGGACAGTATTATATAGGCTTTCAATATCAATGGTCACCAACCATGTATTCAGGGGAAGAGTTACCCCTTCAATATTTTTGAGCAGATCCATTGTGTCCTTCGTATATGAAGTGAGTTACATAACATGTGGATTGAGATATTGGTCAATAAGACTACTGGCATTTTCAGTTAAGCACTCACAACCGGACACAATGGGTCTGCCCGGTGGTGATGTTAAGGATTTATGGGTCTTTGGGAGGGCATAGAAGGTTGGAATTTTTGGGTTCTTTACATGGAGGAAATTCAAGGTATTGACATCAATAATGCCTTGACGGTGGGCTTTTGCAATGAAACTATAGTATTCATTGTTATAGTGATCAATCAGTTTTGGTAATGGGTCTGTACCAATCTTTATTTTGCAAAATCTCTAAGCACATAGCTTCATAAAATTTGACATCCATTATTACCAGATTTCCACCCTTGCCAGCTGGTTTTATTATTATTGATGAATTACTTTGTAGGGAGGATAGTGCACGTTTTTGTTGAAGTGAAAGGTTATGAGATTTGGTTTCATGCCATTTGATCTTTTCAATCTCCTGTGTGGTTTGTTGTACAAAAGCCCAAATATTGGGATTATTCTTCAGTAATGGGAAATTGCATGATTTTAACTTGAAAGAGGAGGGAGGGGGGAAGACTGTAGCCCCCAGACCGTCCAAGGAGAATTCCTCAGATTCTGTGTCGGGCCCACTGCAGCCCCCCTCCCATAGCTCCATAAGGTCATTGAGTGCACAAAGTTCCTGTAAGGTATAAGTACCCGAGTCTGGGCCGCTAGTGCCAAGACGTTCAGATAGTTGAGTGGGTTTGTCATACAAAGTTTTGAATAAAAAAAATAAGTGAATGTCTTTTATAATTGTTAACCTGTCCGCATCGGAGTCCGGATAGAAAGTCAGGCCCAGCTGAAGGACCTGGCTCTCTACTTCGGACTGTCGGTGCAAAGACAGGTTAATTATTTCAAAGCGAGTTATTCTCCCATCTGTTGAGGCAGGGAATCCGGAGATGGGCGAAGGCCCACTTCCTGTGCCCTCCACAAAAAAATGGGAGCCAGTTTGAAAACAGAATGTGACGAGTTCATGGAGGGGAACATAGTGTTCAAAGTGCCTACCTTGTTAGAAGTACTTGATACTGCACATGAGGATAGAGCTAAAGTTGGGTCTGTAGTTAGAACTGGTGCAAAGGTGCCAGATGCAATATTAGATAAAGAGTGCTGTGACCATTGTGATTGTGTGCTCCATGAACGACCAGGAGGTCTCGCGATTCTGTGCTGTTCCAAACATGCGTTTGAGGGACTCCAAAGGTTGCTTTTTCTCTTTTTGGTTAGTCTGTCTTCAGATAGGTCACAATATGATGTGGACTGGCTAAAGGAGATTGAAGATGTAGAATAGATGTTAGGAATTATATTGTCTTCATTCGGGGGTGCATAAGTTCTTTTCCTAGAGAAGTGTTTAGATTGTACATTAGAGTTCCATTTGTAAGCATAACCTCCCTCATGTGCCAATTGGTCCCTCAAAAATTTAGATTTTTTGCCTTTGATAATGTCGGCAGTATATTTTTCAATTGTTTCTTTGGCCTCCTTTTCTTTTTGAGCAAAGACAGGAGATGAGGCTATCAACGGCAACGCATTTCTGTATTTGCTCATCAAGCAAGGAGATTTCATGCTCATATTGAGAGCAGAGAATAGAAATAATTCGGGAATAACAAGTCTGTAAGTTGGATTCCCACAGAAGTTTTAGATTGTCATCAATCTTTTTAAAGTTGGGGAAGATTTGAATACGCAAGCACCAAGGTGTAATGTTATGTTCCAAATATTTTTCAAAATAATTTTTATGCCAGAAAACACGTACTTTTTTCTCCACTAGGCGTTGAAGACTAGTAAATGACCTATCGAGGTCTTCTTCCTTTATGCCAGGGGTTTGTAAAATTTTAGTCATCAAGCCTTCCCACGCCTGACCACAAAAATCTGCCATCGTGTGAGGTGATGATACTCCGAATCCAAGGGGAGGGGAAAGGGGAGGGGGGGAGGGAAAAAAAAGAAGAAAAACACGCTAAACAATCTAAACAATCAAGGTTAACTAATATGGAATGGATTTTATCATTTTTTAGAATGAATTTCTAAACATGAATAACAATATTATTATAAAAATGAAGAACAAAAGAAGGTAGTGTCACCAATCCAGAGAAAATTTAGTGGTGTGGTATAACACCTATAGTGGTTACTGATTGGTATGGATTGGTCACAGTGTCAACAAAGAGGCACCACCATCCCTGAATAAAAGAAAAGGGGAGTTGGGACTTTATATGAAGCAATTGAATAGTGGAGGAGGGTTAATATAAAGTATTTTTATTAACATTGATCTCAAAACATTAAACCATTGTTCATTTCATACATATACACATGAAGCATGCAGAGGCTGAGCAAAATAAATAAGAACAGTACATGCAAAACAACACATGATCAGAATAGTAGATGTATAATAGATGTATAAATAAGTAAAAAAGGGGGAGTATGCACGTGCCACAGGCACCATGCCCGCCACTGGCACATGCATCCACATGATATCTGTGCATCTGTTAATTAATATAAAAACATCATAGAGTATGCTAGTAATGGATGAATGAATATCAGTCCATGTGGAGTGTAACTGCGGCATCAAGTAAAGCTCTGCGCGTTTCGTGGGTTTCCCCACTCGTCAGGAGCGGATGCGGCAAGCATTCCTATGGAATATATATATAGAAAAATGTGAAAGACTGTACTCTAGAGAAAAAATTCTCAAAAGTCATCCCTAAATAATGTATGGAAACAGGAGGATAATTTAATGGGATTTTGTGGGTGCCAGGCAAATAGATTTAGACATACACCAAGGTAAGAAAATATATATCACATTTTATTAGGCATAGAAAAGGTTTAAAAATTATGCAGGCTATACATAAATAAAGCAAACAGCAGTACATATCAGAATAGATGGTAAATAGGGGGTCACTCAGCACTAATATCCAGACATGTTTTGCCCGCTGGGGCTTCCTATGGGGATGTTTATTGAGGGACCAAAGTGGATATGTCACTGCATGAAACAGAGTGCAATTAAGGACCATCAAAAACAAAATACAACAAAAAAAAAAGTATACTTAGGAAAGGATGTCAACGACCGTCCAAAGCCAAAAATTCAACTGCCAGCCATTAGATAGTTACCTGCAGTAAATGTAGAGCCAAGCTAGGAAAACGGACACTGCGCTGCACAGGAAAAAGTTGGCCTAAATGAGCCCAGGAAAAGGCCGTGAGACCAATCTCTGCCCAATGGAGAAAGGAATATGAATGTGATGACCATAAATGAGGGAACAGGGAGAGGGAAGTGGGGTAGTGAAGGGGTGGGGTAAGTTTAGTGATCATGTCAGGAAATTTTATCGATTAAACAGAGTATGTATTGGGCTGCTTAGAGTGGATGATGTCATAGCTAGAGCACAGAGCCTTAAAAAAATTAACTTAGTTCCTTCTCTATAAATTACTCTCACGCCCACAAGATCTACTTGTCATACACAATTTATACATCAAAACGTAGGTATTTTTGTCTAGTTTCAGGCAATGTGCTCAGTTTTGTGATACGCATTTTACTTTTAGCTGGTTGAGCTTCCAAATGACAAGAGTTCTACACTTTCTTCCATTGACTGTCCTGTATAAAATTCTTCACATTTCCCAGCGAAACGCACAGCCAACTTCTTTTTTAAATCGCTGACATGCCCACATTTTTAAGTTTATCAACATAAATTTTATACTGATACCTTCAAGGGCCATGTGTCCCTAACAGTGAAGTTGCTGTTTCGATAGCATGTACTGTTGTGGATTTATTAAGGCTTGTTTGAAGGATTCTCTCACACTGTCTCTCACTCAGGCTGCTAGCAGATAGTGAGGAGATGTTTTTGACAGTGTGTTCAGGGGACAGGCAGCTAGAAAAAGCCACACACACAGACACTCAGTCACCACACACCCACAGACACACACACAGATGTAGACAGACACAGAGAGACACACACATCCCCACAACACACACTTTTTTTTTTAAATACGAATCACAAAGGACACTTTGATAATGAATAAGTTAATATGTTGTCCAGCCTGAAAAGTACTCATGAAAATAAGCTGTGAGGTTAGTTTTCTAAAGTAAAACTGCATATGTATTGCGCTATGCCTCACCATACAGATGATGATCTTATAGAACATGATGCATTGCTGTAGATTAAAGGTGCTCTAAGTGATGTGACGTGTTTTTTAGGCTAACACATTTTCGTCACATACAGCAAACATCTCCTGGCTATCCACTAGCTGCCTGTCCCCTGAGCACACTGTAAAAAAACGCGGCCAGAAGGACAAGAAGGAGCTGATTGAGCAATCACTGCAGCAGCGTTGGCACGTAGGATACTTCCGCAATGCGTATTCAAACAGCTTCTTCTTCTTGGTTATTGGCTGGAACACTATGTGTTATGGTTCTTTGTACAGGTTGGCACAGTTTGTTTTTGTTGGCTTTTGTGTAGCCTGAGCTGTCTACAGAGACCATGTTTTTTTACAGTGTGTCCAGGGGACAGACAGCTAGCAGATAGTGAGGAGATGTTTTTTACAGTGTGTTCAGGGGACAGACAGCTAGCAGATAGCAAGGAGATGTTTTTGAACAGTGTGTTCAGCAGATAGTGAGGAGATGTTTTTACAGTGTGTTCAGGGGACAGGCAGCTAGCAGATAGGGAGATGTTTGCTATATGTGACAAAAAATGTTGTAGGCTAAAAAATGTGTCGCAAACATTTCGATAGCATGTACTGTTGTGGATTTATTAAGGCTTGTTTGAAGGGTTCTCTCACACTGTCTCTCACTCATTAGGTGTGGGGATTAATGATCAAAATGCTTTTCAAAAAACCTTTAAATATTTCACATCTTTCATACATTAGTGGTGTTGTTAAACTTTTTTAACCACTTCAGCCCCGGAAGGATTTACCCCCTTCCTGACCAGAGCACTTTTTACAATTCGGCACTGCGTCGCTTTAACTGCTAATTGCGCGGTCATGCAATGCTCTACCCAAACGAAATTTGCGTCCTTTTCTTCCCACAAATAGAGCTTTCTTTTGATGGTATTTGATCACCTCTGCCGTTTTTATTTTTTGCGCTATAAACGGAAAAAGACTGAAAATTTTGAAAAAAAATGATATTTTCTACTTTTTGTTATAAAAAAAATCCAATAAACTAAATTTTAGTCATACATTTAGGCCAAAATGTATTCGGCCACATGTCTTTGGTAAAAAAAATGTCAATAAGCGTATATTTATTGGTTTGCGCAAAAGTTATAGCGTCTACAAACTAGGGTACATTTTCTGGAATTTACACAGCTTTTAGTTTATGACTGCCTATGTCATTTCTTGAGGTGCTAAAATGGCAGGGCAGTACAAAACCCCCCCAAATGACCCCATTTTGGAAAGTAGACACCCCAAGGAAATTGCTGAGAGGCATGTTGAGCCCATTGAATATTTATTTTTTTTGTCCCAAGTGATTGAATAATGACAAAAAAAAAAAAAAAATTTACAAAAAGTTGTCACTAAATGATATATTGCTCACACAGGCCATGGGCATATGTGGAATTGCACCCCAAAATACATTTAGCTGCTTCTCCTGAGTATGGGGATACCACATGTGTGGCACTTTTTGGGAGCCTAGCCGCGTACGGGGCCCCGAAAACCCAGCACCACCTTCAGGATTTCTAAGGGCATACATTTTTGATTTTACTCCTCACTACCTATCACAGTTTTGAAGGCCATAAAATGCCAAGATGGCACAAACCCCCCCCCCCAAATGACCCCATTTTGGAAAGTAGACACCCCAAGCTATTTGCTGAGAGGCATGGTGAGTATTTTGCAGCTCTCATTTGTTTTTGAAAATGAAGAAAGACCAGAAAAAAATTTTTTTTTTTCTTTTTTCAATTTTCAAAACTTTGTGACAAAAAGTGAGGTCTGCAAAATACTCACTATACCTCTCAGCAAACAGCTTGGGGTGTATACTTTCCAAAATGGGGTCATTTGGGGGGGGGGGGTTTGTGCCACCTGGGCATTCCATGGCCTCCGAAACTGTGATAGGCAGTGAAGAGTGAAATCAAAAATTTACGGCCTTAGAAAGCCTGAAGGCGGTGCTTGGTTTTCGGGGTCCCGTGCGCGGCTAGGCTCCCAAAAAGTCTCACACATGTGGTATCCCCGTACTCAGGAGAAGCAACAGAATTTATTTTGGGGTGTAATTTCACATATTCCCATGGCATGTTTGAACAATATAACATTTAGTGACAACTTTGTGCAAAAAAAAAAAAAAAAAATTGTCTCTTTCCCGCTACTTGTGTCACAATATAAAATATTCCATGGACTCGACATGCCTCTCAGCAAATAGCTTGGGGTGTCTACTTTCCAAAATGGGGTCATTTGGGGGGGGGGTTTGAACTGTCCTGGCATTTTATGCACAACATTTAGAAGCTTATGTCACACATCACCCACTCTTCTAACCACTTGAAGACAAAGCCCTTTCTGACACTTTTTGATTACATGAAAAATTTTTTTTTTTTTGCAAGAAAATTACTTTGAACCCCCAAACATTATATATTATTTTAAAGCAAATGCCCTACAGATTAAAATGGTGGGTGTTTCATTTTTTTTTTTCACACAGTATTTGCGCAGCGATTTTCAAACGCATTTTTTGGGGAAAAAACACACTTTTTTAAATTTTAATGCACTAAAACACACTATATTGCCCAAATGTTTGATGAAGTAAAAAAGATGATCTTAGGCCGAGTACATGGATACCAAACATGACATGCTTTAAAATTGCGCACAAACGTGCAGTGGCAACAAAATTAATACATTTTTAAAAGCCTTTAAAAGCCTTTACAGGTTACCACTTTAGATTTACAGAGGAGGTCTACTGCTAAAATTACTGCCCTCGATCTGACCTTCGCGGTGATACTTCATATGCATGGTGCAATTGCTGTTTACATTTGACGCCAGACCGCCGCTTGCGTTCGCCTTAGCGCGAGAGCAGGGGGGGCAGGGGTGCTTTTTATTTATTTATTTTTTTTCTTTATTATTTTTTTGCTTTTTTATCTTATTTTTAAACTGTTCCTTTCATTTTTTTTTTTTAATCATTTTTATTGTTATCTCAGGGAATGTAAATATCCCCTATGATAGCAATAGGTAGTGACAGGTACTCTTTTTTGAAAAAATTGGGGTCTATTAGACCCTAGATCTCTCCTCTGCCCTCAAAGCATCTGACCACACCAAGATCGGTGTGATAAAATGCTTCCCCAATTTTCCAATGGCGCTGTTTACATCCGACGAAATCTAAGTCATAAAATGCTCGTAGCTTCCGGTTTCTTAGGCCATAGAGATGTTTGGAGCCACTCTGGTCTCTGATCAGCTCTATGGTCAGCTGGCTGAATCACCGGCTGCATTCTCAGGTTCCCTGTTGAGACAGGAGAGCCAGAGAAAAACACGGAAGACGGTGGGGGGGGGTCATTCCCTCCCACTGCTTGTAAAAGCAGTCTAGAGGCTAATTAGCTGCTAGGATTGCTTTTACATGAAAGCCGACCGCTGACTAAAAAGAATGATACCAAGATGATACCTAAACCTGCAGGCATCATTCTGGTATAACCACTCAAAGTCGTGAATGGCGTACCTGAAGACAAAAAAATGGTTAACAATAAAGCACAGTAAACGGTAAAGTTTAAAAAATTGCATACCTGAAAAGCAAACATGATAAAACATAATAACAATAAAACATTGCAGAATAGAATACAGTAAAAAAGAGCAGAACAATAGAGAAAGAATAGAGAGAGAGAGAACAATAAAACGACAACTATTTTTTTTTATTTTTGTTTGTGTTTTTTTTTTTTTACACTTTTTTTTTTGTAACTGTAACTTTTATAACTGTAACCGGTTCCAGGTTCGGGTCTCTCAAAATGCGATGGCATCTTGGGAGACCCTGTGAAAGTGTGCCTAGTCTGTGCAATGCTGTACCCTACGCTAATACTCAACTAGTGCATGGTAGCGTTCAAAACCTTCACCAATGCAAAGACCAGGATTGTCAGGACAGGAGGGACAATAATAGCGGGTGTCACGTCTATATCCACGCTTGCTGCAGACACAACATCTTTTTTGGGGGGGTTCGTTGGGTAGGGGTACTTGGGAGGATATATAAATGCCTCTCATGCAGCCGACTGCATTTGGTTGGGGATGTGAATGGGGGAAGTACGGGCGCTGCAGAAGCGGTGGGTTCCCAATTAGGATTGGCGAATGCAGCAGGAAGGGCACTATGGGCACGACGGGCCTGTGTTTGTCTTTTTGGTGGCAGCGGGACACTACTTGTGCTTGCCACCTCACCAGCTTGAACTGCACTTATGGAACTCGCCACGTCACCAAGTGTTACTGCAGTGCTGGTTTGACTACGACCGGGGTGTACTAGGGCGCTGGTGCTTGCCAGTTCACCAAAACGCTACAAAAAAAGTCACAGTGATCGATCGATACTGCACTTGGGTGGGCTGGACTGGGCTGGGCCGGGCGGAGGGGCAAAACGCAGGTGCTAGCAGGTATCTGGGCTGATCCCGCTAACACTGCGTTTTTGGGAACCCTAAACTGCTGGGGACGCTAGTATAGATCTGATCGGATCAGATATTGATGCGTTCAGATACTATACCACTAAGGGAGGTGTATGGTGCGTGTACGGTGCGTGCGTGGGTGTTCGCGGTACTGGCGCTAATCTGACGCTGCCTAGGGCGACGCATATCACCGCCGGGTGATCAGGGGGCTAAACCTTTTTTCGGTAATAAACGGCGGGTGCCCTGACACTATAAAAAATAAATGAACTAACCAGCGTCACCCGTAACGGTTATACGGTGATCAGTGGTGAAAGGGTTAACTAGGGGGCCATCAAGGGGTTAAAACATTTATTAGATAGTATATGGGGGTCCCTGTCGCTATAAAACACTGACGGCGAACCTAAACATTTACGTCCCTAACTAGCGTCACCAGCGACACTAATACAGCGATCAGAAAAATGATCGCTTAGCGACACTGGTGAGGGGGGGTGATCAAGGGGTTAAAACTTTATTAGGGGGGGTAAGGGGGGTACCCTAGACCTACAGGGGGATAACACTCACTGTCCTACCACTGCTAACTGTCACAAACTGACACTATGCAGTAATCAGGAAAAAAAAAAAAAAAAAAAAACCTGCTTGGTGTCAGTTTGTGACAGGGGGGGGGGGGTGATCGGGGGGGGATCGGGGTGTAATGTATGCCTGGCATGTTCTACTGTGTGTGTGTGTGTGTTTGGTGCACTTACATGTCATCTCTCCTCGGCGCTGGATTGGAAACTGGCCAGCCGAGGAGAGATGACATCACATCCTCTGCCTCTGTGTACTATACAGAGGCCGGGGGTGTTTCTCATTGGCTGGGAGCGATCGCGAGGGGGGGGCCACGATCGGATGGCCTCCCCCTCGTCTCTCAATGCTCCCAGCCAAATGCCGACCGCAGCTGGCACCAGGGGGGGTCCGACCCCCCACCCGCGGGAAGGCAATCACGTTTCAGGTACGTGATTTTGCCTGCCCGTGCCGCTCTGCTCACGTATATAGGCGTGAGGCGGTCGGCAAGTGGTTAATGAAACTCATGTTTATTTTTAAAACCATTCCTACTTTTCCAACTATTCTCACTTCTTCAACTTTTTCTTACGGATTTAAGCTATTCATCCAGTTAGCGTTAGCAATTCAGCTATTCAGCATTCCCACTCATTTTCTCCCCTATGGTTGTTCTCATCTTTTGCTTTGTGATTCTCATTATCTTACTCTGTAGTCACTTGCTGTAGCAAGAACTCTGGATGACCCACTCACACAACTAACTTATTAGTTACCTTCCTATAACAAATAAGGAATAATGAACACTTTGGTAGGCTAAAACATTCAGATGCCTTTATTAACTGGATGCACATTGAGTGATCATTGATCATTGATCACTGATCACTGAACACCACTGCGATGAGAGCAGTCCCTAAAAGGTTTTTCACTTTCTGCAAGTGTGACAGTTAAAGAAGAAGTCTCACCAGATACATTGTTGTTCCTCCTGCCCCCAGGGAACAAATTGTATGAAGCTATTTTAATTGGTTCTGTGGTTGCTGAGCAGCATGCCTCCACCCACCGCTATCAGACCATGCTGAAGGAAGGAGATGAATATTTAATTAGTTGTAATGGGGACGGCCAGTAACAGCACAGAGGAAAGGGGGTGGGAAACACCAGAGCACATAGAGGACACAAGAGCAGTGACTGACAGCTCACAGTGGAGAAGGTGCAAAGACACACAACCCAAAATCATATAGTCATTGGTATAGCACTAACCCCTACTATTTACAAATATATATGATATCATATCCCATGCATCCCCAACAACTTAAATGATAAAAATGAAAAAATGCAAAAAAGATAAAAAATAAATTATCAACAACATTCCAACAATACCATCTGAAACTCCTGTGATATATTTCAGTGTCTTTAGTGCAAACACACAGCTATTTTGCTGGATTATTAACAATCTATACTAGTCCAAACAAAATCTCCTTGTTTGTGCAACCACCACCACCTGAAGGATTGAACCTTACATATAAAAACTCATCATGCTTGTGTCTTCTGCAGGACAAATATAAAACTTCCAGGTTCCTCTAAATTTATTGGGACCTCCACTGGGCTGAGCCTCAATTCCAATTGATGGTACTTCCCTTCATCTCAATTTTTTCAATTTATTAACCATTTGCAGCCAATAAGAGATAAGCACAAATATAAATTTTACTTCTTGTGTTTTTTAACCACTTTACCAGACACTTTCCACCCTTCCTGCCCAGACCAATTTTCCGCGCTGTCGCTGTTTAAATGATAATTGCACAGTCATGCTAAATTATACCCAAACAAAATTTTTATCATTTTGTTCCCACAAATAGAGCTTTCTTTTGGTGGTATTTTATCACCTCTGGGCTTTTTATTTTTTGCTAAACAAATAAAAAAAGACCGAAAATTTTGAAAAAAAAGAGTTTTTCTTCATTTCTGTTATAAAATTTTGTAAATAAGTATGTTTTCTTCTTCACTGATGAGGCTGCACTGATGAGGTGGCACTGATGGGCACTGATTTGTGACACTGATGGGTACTGATATGCAGCACTGATGGGTACTCATAGGTGGCACAGATGGGCACTCATAGGCGGCACAGATGGGCACTGATAGGTGGCACTGATGGGCATTGAAAGGCTGCACTGATGGGTACTTATGGGTGGCACTGATGGGCACTGATAGGCAGCACTGATGGGCACTGATAGGTGGGCACTGATGGGCATGGATGGGCACTGATAGGTGGCACTGATGGACACTGATGGGTGGCACTGATGGACACTGATAGATGGCACTGATGGGCATCAATGATAAGGAGGCACTGGCAGGCATTGCTGATGGGTGCTGATTGGCATCATATGTGGGCACTGATTGGTATCCCTGGTGGTCATGGGTGGCATACCTCGTGGGCATTAATGGTGGTCATGCCTGGTGGTCCTGGTTGCATCCCTGATGGTTCTGGGTGGGCATCCTTGGGGGGTGCTGTGCTCATAATCAATTAGCGCAGATCCCCCCTGTCAGGAGAGCAGCCGATCGGCTCTCCTCTACTCGCGCCTCTCAGACGCGAGCGAGGAAAAGCCGATACACGGCTCTTCCTGTTTACATCGTAATCAGCTGTGATTGGACAGAGCTGATCATATGATAAAGAGTCTCCGCCAGAGACTCTTTACCGAGATCGGTGTTGCGGTGTGTCAGACTGACACACAGCACCACTGATCGCCGCACTGCGCGCTCCCAGGGGCACGCGCTGGCTTGTTAGCCTGATCACATCATATGAAGTCTGGTCAGGATAACAGAACCACTTTTCAGACATTATACTGCTATATGGCAGACGGGAAGTGGTTAAACTTCCACCACCACCTGTGAAGCTACCCCCCCTTCAGATGTGCTCTCACCTGTTAAAATATGATTAAAGTCTTTATCAAGGTTCATAGGCTGTGTTTTCTCCTTTAAGTGAAATCAGGCCACTTGGTCTTTTTTTTTCAAATCAGATCTTTTTTATTGAAAATAACTTCATTGAACACAAAAAGGCAGATGGTTCCAGCATACAGATCGAGTTCAATTCCATATTACATGAGGACATTTAGCGTTAATGTTGCATGACTTAATGAGCAAACACATTCCGCATGAGGCAATTAGCAATCACAATCGGTGAATTAGATATACTTGTGCGATGCATTTACTTTTTTATTGTTCCCCTTCCCTCTCCCCTTTCTCCCTTCTGCCGGACCCAACGGGGTCAACAATCGGCTTAGGGTACCAACTTCCCCTATCCAGTGGGGAGTGGTAAAAGGTTTTTTACCCCAATGTTAACCATTAAACTAAGCAAACTATGTGCATATCGACCTCTGCAGTACCCAGCTGTTGCTTTACATTTGTTCCATTAAAGTCATTACATAGACGGGATGATGTTTTTCATCTCCAGACCCGGCACCAGTGGATCCTGCTCTCTAGTATAATCTAAGGTCGTGCACCTGCTGTATGGACTCTACCGCCCAAGATTCTATTGTGGACCAAGCTCAATGGAGCCAGTCCAGGTGTGTCTAACCATGGATCCCATATGTTTTCAAATTTGTTTGGACAGCCTCGATGTTTATATGTGAGTTGTTCTCTAATAAGAGAGTCATTCACCGCTGCAGTCCATTCCGCCAATGTAGGAGTCATCATAGATAACCATTTTCTGGCAATAAGTTTCCTAGCTAAAAATAGTGTTCTTAAAATGGCAATGTACGTGTGAGGAGTGTATTGTTCTTCATCCAGCCATCCCAGTAAACATAATTTAGGGTCATTTGTAAGTTTGATGTTCCATGTACTGTTAATAGTGTCTATCACTGCAGCCCAATACCTCTGTAGCTTAGGGCACTTTCAAAGCATGTGAATAAGTGTACCGTTGTCAATAAGACAGCGAGGACATAGCGGATCATCTCTCCTGTGCCATTTATGTAATTTTTCGGGTGTGCGATATGTACGGTGAATAATAAATAATTGAGTGAGTTTTTGAGAGGAGCATAGGGACACTTTAAGCACATTCTCCAGTATGTTGTTTCATTCCTCATCTGAAATTTCCCCTATATCCTCTCCCCAACCCGTTCTACAGCCTAAAGTCATTGCCTTCGATACATGACTAATAAGTGAGCTATATATAGAGGAGATTTGTCCCTTGCGGGATGATGACATAACTAGTTGTGTGAGCACCCCGGGTTTAATTAGCTCCCAGTTGGATGTTTTGGCTTGTGCTGTTATGGCATGCCTAAGCTGTAGATACTGATAGAATGAGGTGTTAGGCAAATTAAATTCTGAGCGTATTGATTGGAAGTCTCGGAGAACCCCCCCCACAATATAATTGTGGGTTGTAGTGTACTCCATTCCTTGACCAATTAGAGAAGTTCTCCAATTTTTTCAGTTCTGGATAGTTACGATTATTCCATATTCGTGACCAGTTTGTGTATCCGGTATATTTCAGGTGCTGTTTGGTTTTGTTCCAAATTTTGTTATGAGCGTTAGTGTGGGGAACTGTATCAAAGCTCCTAGTTCACCTGCCTCTATGCACTCCACAAGGCCATCACGAGACAACTGTGTACTCACAATGTTCCGAATAGGATCAGAAGACTCAGGGTGAAGCCAGCCCGTTAAGTGTTGCAGCTGAGCCGCTATAAAATAGTAAAATGGGTTTAGGACCGCCAGTCCACCCGAGTCCTTCAACTCCTGTAGGGTTTCCAGTTTAATCCTTGGAACTTGTCCCCTCCAAATCAGTGCTCGGTATAGGGTATTACACCGCCGAAACACATGGATAGGGATCCATATGGGGGCGTTGTGTAGTGCATATAGTAATTGTGGATTCCAGATCATCTTTATCAAATTGCACCTACCGACAACTGAAAGGGGCAGCCGGGTCCAACTGACTAGTTTTTCCTGAATTTTTTTCAGGAGTCGGTCTATATTTAGCTTTATATATATTGGTCTAAGTTAGGGTGTATTACTATGCCTAAATATTTGAATTTATCCACTACTTTAATTTGTTCGGCTATTTGAGGTAGGGGCCCCACCAATGGGTCAAGGGGTAGTATCGTCGATTTATCCCAATTTATTTTAAATCCGGAAAAGTTTCCGAAGGTTTGAATCAGTTCCATGAGCTTAATCAGAGAGGTGGACATGTTCCTTAGGAATAATAGTGCATCATCAGCATAAAGTGCTAGTTTATCTTCCATCTCTCCCTGCCTGAAACCAACTATTTCTGTGTTTCCCCTTATGGCAGCCGCCAGTGGTTCAATAGCTAGGGCAAAAAGTAAAGGCGATAAAGGGCAGCCCTGTCGGGTTACCCTGTGTAAATCAAATGATGGTGATAATGTGTTATTAATTCTGATGCAGGCTTTTGGTGCCTTGTATAATAGTTTGATCCAGGAAATTATGTTGGCTCCTAGATCAAACTTTGCTAGTACTTTCCATAAATACTCCCATTCAACGCTATCGAACGCCTTAGCGGCATCTAACGATAGTATAGCTCTTTGTCCCTGATTGTCTGTGGGGATTTGCATGTGAGATAGAGACGTCGTGGATTATTTGCCGTGGACCTGTTTGGTATAAAACCGGCTTAATCCGGGTGTACCAGTTTAGACACCACCTTTTGAAAGCCTCATGGCAATGATTTTCGTGAGGAGTTTCAAATCTGTATTCAGAAGTGAGATGGGTCTGTACGATTCTGGTTGATCTGGTTCTTTCCCCGGTTTTAAAATTACTACCACCACTGCTTCATACATAGATCTTGACAAGGAATCTGATTTAAATGCCTCTGTGAGTGTGTGAAGTAATTCTGGCAAAAGTATTCCTCCAAACTTTTTATATAATTCGATTGGTATAGCGTCACTGCCCGGAGCTTTTGAGTTGGGGAACGTGGCTAAAGCAAGTTGTATTTCTTCTAGGGAGAGAGGTGCATTTAGAAGTTTTTTTACCTATACTCTGGAGTTTGGGTAATGTAATGCTTTCCAGGAATTGTGTCAGCTCCTCCTCAGAGTAAGAGACTTTGGAGGAGTACAAATCCTGATAAAAGGAGGAAAATTCCTGCAAAATAGATGGTGTATCAGTCACTATTAATGTTGATTTAGCTGTTATGTTATATACTATTTGAGGGGGGTGTTGTGATCTAGCTATCATGGCCAGCATGTAACCAGTTTTCTCTCCTTCCTCAAAATATGTTTGAGATGTGAAAAATCTTTTATTATTAGCTTGTTGTAGGTGAACGGAGCAATATAATTTCTGTGCATCTATCCATTGCCATTCATTTTCAGAGGTAGGATGCCTCAGAAATACTTCCTCTGCTCTGTCTACCCCACTAGCGACATCCTTAGCCCATTGTTTGCTCCTAGTTTTGATAGTATTAATTTCCCTGACACATCCCTCTAATAAACGCTTTTAGGGCGTCCCAAACCACCCCAGGTGCAGCTGAAAGTTTGTCTTCAAAAAAATTTTTTATGCTCATTTGCATACGTTCTGTGTTTGTGAACAATTGAAGCCAAAATGGGTTCAGTTTCCAGTGTACAGGCATACTAGTTTTTTGCAGGTTTAGACTAAGCTGCACCGGAGAGTGGTCAGACAACCCTCTAGCCAAATATGTCACCTTCGGATCGTACCGACAAGTTAACTCATTTCCAAATGCAAGGTCTATTCTAGACAGTGTTGAGTGCGTCAGCGAATGACAGGAGAGAATGACAGGAGAACTGGGCCTGCAGAGGAGACGAACGTCTCCATAAATCTATCAGTCCAAGCTCTCCCATAAATTTAGCCAAGGGGGTATACACTCTAGGACCCTGAGGACAGTATTTCCTACGTATACGTGTCTAGAGACATATCCATTGCACTATTAAAATCCCCTAGGACATATACCGGCAGCTGAGGGTATTTAGACAAAAATCTAGCTGAACTTTGCAGTACTGTTATAGGGCATACACACGGTCGGACTTTGTTCAGACATTCTGACAACAAAATCCTAGGATTTTTTCCGACGGATGTTGGCTCAAACTTGTTTTGTCTACACCCAGTCGCACAAAGTTATTGGGAAAATCCGATCGTTCTAAACGCGGTGACGTAAAACACGTACGTCGGGATTATAAACGGGGCAGTGGCCAATAGCTTTCATCTCTTTATTTATTCTGAGCATGCGTGGCACTTTGTCCGTCTGATTTGTGTACACACGATCGGAATTTCCGACAACGGATTTTGTTGTCGGAAAATTTTAACTCCTGCTCTCCAACTTTGTGTGTCAGAAAATCCGATGGAAAATGTCCGATGGAGCCCACACACGGTCGGAATTTCCGGCAACACGCTCCGATCGGACATTTTCCATTGGAAAATCCGACCGTGTGTACGGGGCATTAGTGTAAAAGGCGGAGGGACATATACATTGGCAATAATACAGGTTTGAGAGTTCCATACACCCATCAAAAAGATAAATCTGCCCTCGGAATCTATTTCTGCATCTCGCTTAGTAAATACCGTGGACCTAGAGAACAGAATACTCACTCCCCTGAAGTACCTAGTATGGACAGAGTGGTATTGCAGCGGAAACTTAGACATACGTAGTAAATGGGTAGTGTCACTGGTAAGGTGTGATTCCTGCAAAAAAATGATAGTGGGATCCTGTTGAGAGAGGTAAGTAAATAGTGCAGTTCTCTTCGTAGGATCATGTAATCCTCTAATGTTCCAAGAAAGAATTGTGTCTCTCTTATTACTCATTGTGTCTTCGGGAGTACAATACCAGATGGTCACGCCTACGGGTGCTCAATCCCCAAAAAATGCACCACCCAGGCCATGGCCAAGAGTTACCTGAGTAATTGCTTGGTGGGAGACATTGTCCATCCATGTGCATAGATATTCTATTTCTGGATACATCAGAATGTAGCAGAGGTACGTAACGTGGGCACTTGCAGAAGTTCAGTCCGTATAATCCAGGCTGAAAAACAGTGTAGTCAAAACAAGAAAGGATAAAATAAAGAAAAAACATGTTGCCTATAACCAACGTAGGCATTCTTGAGAGGGAACTTTTGTAGTTGCCCCGCAGGGCTACACGGGGGGTAGTAGTGAGGGCTAGGGCCCTGTGATCTTAACATAAGGCACAAGAAGTAACGGTGTAAACTAGAGGTTAACAATTGAAATCAGTTGCGCCTCTTCTTAAGCTCCTATATGATCAAATTTGAGCAAAGGATTGAAGATATGTACTTTAAATGATATTGTCAGGCGGGTGAATGACCTCGAGCTTCTCCTCGTAAGCGTCTTTCGTGTTGATCCAGCCAGCTAACGGCCATATTTGGGCTGTCAAAGAAATGGACTGCTCTATCTGCCACCACCCACAGCCTAGCAGGATATAACATGGAGTATATCAATGGTATTGCTCGCATTCTTTTTTTCACTTCTGTGAATTTTGCTCTCTGTTTTTGAACAGCAGCTGAAAAGTCCGGATAAATGGAAATCTTAGATCCCTGTATTTCCATAACTGCTTTTTGTCTAGCTAGACGGAGTATAATGTCTCTGTCCTTATAATGTAGGAGTTTCAACAAAAATGGTCTGTCGTGGCCTCCTGGTGGTGGTGGTCTGGATGGCACCCTGTGAGCTCTTTCCACTGAGAAAAATGGAGTTAAATTGTTTTTCCCAAAAGTGTCAGCCAGCCATGCTTCAATGAAATCAGCAGGGTGTTTCCCCTCTGACTTTTTAGGCATACCAACTATACGGATGTTTGACCTTCATAGCCTATTTTCCATATCCTCCACTCTATCTGCTGTTTCATCATGTTTAGTTGAGGTATTGCGCAGTTCTTGAGGGGGTTGTTCATCCTCTATGGAGCTCACTCTTCCCTCCAAAGCAGTGGTTCTCTCCCTAAGCTTCTGCATATCCTGCCTAATGTGCAGCAGACCCTCTTTCACACTCTTAATGTCTGCTGACAATTCAGTAATAGAAGAGCCATATGAATGCACTGCTGTGAGAATATCCTCTAGTGAGGGTTCTGTGAAGTCCATGTCAGAATACTTGGCTATGTCAGGAGTAGTGATAGGGGAGGGTGGTGTACTCACTGCGTCCCCCTGGGCCGTCTGCGCCATTTTCTCAGGCACATGTTGTTTAGCTGGGAAAGACTTCTCAGGAGTGCTGTCCCTAGCTGAGTTTCCAGCGCTAGGCGATTGTAAATGTTGTCCAATTCTGGCGCTGTTGTCGTGGGCATATTGACCCAGTTTAGCTGCTGCAGCGGCGTAGGACCCCTTCCCTGCACATTGCTGGAGTGGAGGTCCGCCATGTTGGGCCGCTCTGCCAGCGGGATCGCCCTCCGGTTTCGTTTTTGGCATTCCTGCTGTACTCTTATGGTGACCGGGTGTCCTAGAAGGGGTGGCTCCACACCGGGAGCGAAGTATCTGGTCTATTTTGGCGGTGTGTGTGGCTCTTTACAGGATTCTTTGTTCCAGGATGCAGGAGCTGAGGTGAGGCACGTCTGCCTACATGAACGTCCAAGCCACGCCCACTTGGTCTTTTTACTCCAGATCTCTACTCATCTCCTCCACACCATCACATTTAAAGGGAAGAGATTCCAAAAAAAGTGCTTTATCCTTTAAAACATTTTATTTGCTCCCAACCCTCCTTCAAAATGCCACTCACATTAACCACCTATGTCTCTCAGAAAGAATATTCCATCAGTCCTGTTTACTAATCCAGTGTTCACCAATTTTTGCCATTTTAATAGGTGAGTATGGCAAAAGAAGAAGAGGGGGTTGGAGAAAGAGAAGGGTGAAAAAAGTGGTGGGGAAGAGAAGAAAACAAAAATAAATAAATAATAAAAGGGGAAGGAGGGCGATGCGAGGGGAGAGGTGAAGGACCAGAGGGGGCAGCTTGGGGGGCACATTTTATAAAATGGTTTTGCGATTTGCAGAGAGCCAGAGATACAAACAACCTGAAAACAGAAGCTCTAGCTAAGATGTTGCAAAATATTGTAGACAATCCTTAACGGGTAATGATTTTGCAAAATAATAGCCAGCTTCATAAAGCAGAGGATGTTTTGAGGGATTTGCTGAAGGCATTGTATGGTGAGACATCATGGGGTTGATTTACTAAAGGCAAATCCACTTTGCACTACAAGTGCTCTTGGAAGTGCAGTCGCTGTAAATCTGAGGGGAAGATCTGAAATGAAGAGAGGCTCTGCTGATTCTATCATCCTATCATGTACAAGCAAAAATGCTGGTTTTTATTTTCCTTGCATGTCCCCATCAGATCTTCAGCGACTGCACTTCCAAGTGCACTTGTAGTGCAAAGTGGATTTGCCTTTAGTAAATAACCCCCCAGATGTTTACTTGCCAAGAAAGATCAGACAAATGAAAATTAATGCTTGTTTGAGCTTGCATATAAAAAAGCAAAGGTGATGAAGTATGAAATTACTGGAAATCCTGGCTTTGAACATGGTGGTTTGATTCGCAATGTTACTAGAAGCCTTTAACAGTGATGCCAGGGAAGGCATTGTATCTGTTATCCTGGCCCATTGTGATCAGAATGAAATTTTGTTAAGAGCAATTAATTTGTGGAAAAAAAAAGTGCAAAGAGGACAGTTTTGCAGTTGTTGCAGCCACATATTTTAAGGTGGAGGGACCACAGAATGCACAGTATAGCAATTGTCATTCTTCCCAACTGATTGAGGTTATTATAGTCACACAGTGCTCTGTGAATCGGAGTAGAGGTGAACATGTGAATAGGCAACATTCAAAAACCTGCATCCCCTTATCTAAACTAAAATCATAAAAGTTGGATATGATAAAATTAAAACAGAGTGCAGTAAGTTAAAGGAAGAAAATGTACAACTTCATAAAGAGTTGTGGAGATTAAAGGGGGCCATATATACAGAGATAGCAGAAGGTGGAGGTCCTTTAGATCTCACTGAATTTGTATCACATTAACTGCTGTGTTTATATGCAAATTACATCTTTATGTCAGTGAGGATAAATGAACAAAAATTAATTAAAACTGTGAACATTAGTTGGTTTGTTTCAACCACAATGTTTATGAGCACATTTTGTGGAGAGCCTTTCAGGTCATGCTGAAGATGTATGAATCTATGTAGCCATAAATACCGTATTTTACAAGTGAATTACAAGAAGCATTAGAAGTCTGCACATTTTGCCTTACATTGTTTGCTGGGGTGGGAATTAACAGGAGGAATGGAATGCCTGTACACCTAACCTTGAATAGATCGAGAAATGAGTAATTCATGCTGCCACAAATTACTGGATACCACTAGACAAAGAATGATAAGATATGATACTTTCACCATCGTGAACTCCCTCAGTATTCAGCAAGCATTAAAGCATTTGACTGCACATTATGAGGTTTATATTTCTTCTTTACTTTTTTCCAAGTCTATATTTTTCTTAATAATTTCTTTCATCGTGTTCTGGTCACTATTTATTAATGTTTGTTATTTACTGTTTCTTTATTTTAAAACCAGAGTAAAGTGTTTAAATCCACAAATCATCAATACCAATCAATCAACATTTTAATATCTGTATGTATGCAACATATTAATGCTATCATAAAATAGCATAATTCAGAAGGTATCTGAGTATTTATATAGAAGCTCAGACTGGGTAGGTTAGAAAAAATATTGTGGGAGGTTATCACCAAAATGTTAGAGCGGTGAGTGAAATTTGCCACTCTAATTGTAATTTGGATTTTATTGAATCAGTTGGTTATAATATTTATATTATGTGGAAGACTATGACATAAAGAGATGAGAAGAACTTTCTACCTTTGCGGCCAAGATACTGACAAGAACTTCTACTGCTGCTTCATCTGGAAAGGTGATTTTAACATTTATACCAAGCTCTTTCTACCTAAACGAGCATCTTATGATCCTGCAACAGCCCTATTGAAGTGGGGTAGAAAAAGGCCTACAGCAAATGGCAAATTACTGCAAGCAGAAGTTTAGTTATGGACTTGATAGTTTCTGAAGCAGAGTAATTCCCCTTTAACGATGAACCCCTGAACCTGGAAAAGGAGAAAATCCTAATTCCAAATCCTAATTTTAGCCTAGAGCAATGATAATAGGTATTGCATTCAGTGAGATGGTGAAAGGTGACTCATGTAACAGAGTCAAGCCCAGGACCAGACTGTGACATCAGCTTGTCTTTATCCAAGGTGCATTGTTTGTTAACAAGAGCAAAAGTGTTTTATCAACCGATCAACTTCCTCGGCATCATAGTAAATGAGAAAAAAAGGGTATCAATGGAAATATTTAACTGCTAAGAAAGAGAGAGTGTTGAGAGGAATGGATATAGGATATATGGCACAAGGATGAATGCACATACATGAAAGACACTTACGTGCATGTATAGATTGAACATACTATATATGCTGGATGTGTGGCGTGCCCATAATGCTTGCTAAAATATGAAGAACTTAAAGTATTCTAAGGGATCTTATAGGGCTTCTGATCAATGTACTATTTCATATATACAGTACTCTGCTGAACGTGTCATCTGTTACAATAACAACTAAACCTAAGCTGCCAGCACAATAAAGTGTTTCACACTCTAAACAGTATAACCGTTGAAAATATGATTTATTATGCATATTGATTTAAATCATCCTGTGAAGTAATGAGAAACAAAAATGATTACTTTTGGGTAATCCACAGTGACTTAAATCCCCAAATGATGTAAGCATTAATTTTTGATGTTGCAGCAGTGTACTTGTAATGATAATTGAAAAAAAAAAAAAGAAGCTTAATAAGTTTATTGCTAATTAATGCTGTTTTCATAGGGACAAAACATCGCCATGTATTCCGCTTCTCTTGTCAAAGCTTTAGCATCTGTTCTCTAGTAATGTGTACCCATATCAAAACGCCCATGCATGATCACAGGTGTACAATAGCTCATCCTGAGGCAGTTAGTGCATTATCTGATGCTACAGGATGATAATTTCATACCACGGAAAGTATTGAAACTTCATTAAGACTTATTTTAATTAGTACTTTTTGGTAAGAAATGTTTAAGCATTAAAAAAAAAAAAAAACTTTAAGGGGGTTTTACACCCCTAAATACACATCTGGAGTTACTGGGTAATAACCAAAATGCTGAATAAACACACCATACCCTCTCTGTGTGACTACTACAAATGAAAATATGTACTCATTATCCTATAAACAGATTGTCACGACTAATACTCACCAAGGCCAAGATGCCGAGAGCAGCTCGCCCTTACGACCATGCGCACCCAAGCCCCTGGCGATGATACAGGGAGCAGGGGGCACGTGGAGACACGGGCTTCCGTTAACTGAGGGATTCCAAGAAGGCCTGGTGGAAGTCTTTAGTTGCTGACCGAAGGTACACCGGCGGGTGCCGTTCAGGACTGGGGAACTAAAGAACAGGAAGTCCTTTAAGCCAGCAGAGGTCAGAACAGGGTTATCAGGCAGAGCAGTGTCCGTTACACAAGCAGAGGTCAGGACCGGGGTATCAGGCAAAGCAGAGTCCGTTACACTAGCAGAGGTCAGAACCGGGGTATCAGGCAGAGCAGAGTCCGTTACACAAGCAGGGGTCAGAACCGGGTTAGCAGGCAGAGGGAAGCCCATAATCCAAGCAGAGGTCAAAGGGTATCAGGCAGGCAGAGGAATCCGTAATACAGGCCAGAGGTTCAGCACACGTTATCAGGAACAAGGAGATTCAGCGGTACAGGGAGACAGGAAACAGCTGACGACAAACCAGCAACCTGACTGGGCGCTGGAGCCGTCAGAAGTAGCCTCCCCGGCGCGCTCGTCAGCGTGACGCGCTACCAGGCACCCGCACGGGCGACTGCGCGCACACAGGGACCGCCGTGCACCCGCGTGCGCCGCACCATTGGGCCGCGAATGGGTGTACGTCGAAGCGCTAGTCCACCGCGCATGCGCCCCGGAGCCCGGCGAACGGAGGCGACCTGTGTCTCCTGACAGTGCCCCCCTCCTAAGGGCGGACACTGGACGCCCAGACTGGACATCAATTCCGGATGATCTCGATGGAAGGCTTGAATTAAGTGTGGTGCATGCAGATTTTTTGCGGGTTCCCAAGAATTGTCCTCAGGTGGGTATCCCTTCCACTGGATCAGGTACTGTAGTTGCCTGCCCTTTTTTCTACAGTTAAGGATGGACTCTACCTCGAACTCGTTCTCCCCATCCACCCTAATTGGTGGGGGAGGAAGTTCTCCTCTTTCCGGAAAAGCGCTTGGCACCACAGGCTTCAACAAGGATACATGGAAAACAGAATGGATCCTGTACGTTTTTGGTAGTGCTAGCTCCATAGCCACAGGGTAGATGATTCTCTTGATAAGGAAAGGACCGATGAACTTGGATCCCAGTTTCCGAGATGGCACAGGTAATTTAAGATTGGTGGTGGATAACCAGACCTCCTCCCCTATATTAAACGTTGGATTCTCTTTCCTGCCCCGGTCATACTGTTCTTTGTAGTCCCCTTGAGCTTTCTGTAACATGTCTTGGATCCTCTGAAAGTTAGATTGCAAAGAGGTTATCCTGTCATGAACTGCAGGGACTGCTATTTCAGGAATGTCGTTAGACAGAAACGTGGGGTGGAACCCGCAATTTGCCCAGAAAGGCGTTTGGTTGGTAGCTGCGTGAACGGAATTGTTAAAAGCAAACTCCGCATATGGGAGAAGACTTGCCCAATCGTCCTGGGATCCTGAGCAGAAACAACGGAGGTATTGCTCCAGGGTCTGGTTCGTCCTCTCCGTTTGACCATTGCTCTGAGGATGGTACGCTGATGAGAGGCAAACTTTGATATCCAGGGCTTTGCAGAGCTCCCTCCAGAATTTGGACGTAAATTGCACACCCCTATCCGACACAATACTTTTCAGCACACCATGGAGTCTAATGATTTCTTTCAAAAAAATGTTGGCCGTGTCAACGGCTGAAGGGGTGCCCCTTATGGGCAGGAAATGAGCCATCTTGGAGAGACGATCGACCACGACAAAAATGGTGGTAAAACCCTCAGAGGCCGGCAAGTCCACGATAAAATCCATGGACACGTCGGCCCATGGCCGTTCTGGAATGGGCAGGGGTTGAGCAGACCCCAGGACTTAGCGTTTTGGCCCTTGTTCCGCTGACATAGGGGACAGGAGGCCACATACACTTTGCAATCCTGTCTCCACACAGGCCACCAGAAGGAGTGAGAGATCAGCTCAGACGTCTTCCTCATCCCGAAGTGCCCTGCCAATTTATGGTTGTGGCACATCTTAAGGGTCAATGACCGTGTCTCCCGAGGTACAAAAATTTTTCCCCGGATCCAAAAAAAATTCCCACATTTCTTCAAGGAATGTACCTCTGGTTCCGTACATACGTTAGACGAGGACTTGATGGATGACATCAAGTCCACCTGTGTCAGCCCAAGGAAGTTTTGAGGAGAGAGAATTGTGCTCGGTTCCGGAGTTTGGGGATCTGCAGAGAACATCCGAGAGAGTGCATCTGCCTTTCCATTTTTTGCACCAGGTCTGTAGGATATGTGGAAATTGAAGCGAGAGAAGAAAAGGGCCCAACGGGCTTGTCTGGGTTTTAGTCGTTTTGCTGTCCGGAGGTATTCCAGATTCTTGTGATCTGTAAAGATCATCACTGGGTGTAGTGCCCCCTCTAGCAAATACCTCCATTCCTCCAGAGCGAATTTTATAGCCAGCAGCTCCCTGTCACCCACGTCGTAGTTTAATTCCGGCGGGCTGAGTCTCCGAGATGCAAACGCAACGGGATGTAGGATGGCTTTAGGTCCCTGTCTTTGGGAAAGAATTGCTCCTGTTGCAATTTCCGATGCGTCCACCTCCAATACAAATGGCTGAGTAGGATCGGGGTGACGAAGAATTGGAGCGGAACTGAACAAGGTCTTCAATCTCAGAAAGGCTTCCTGTGCGGCTTGGGACCACCGGAAGGAACCGTGCTGGCGGGTTAGCTGGGTGATAGGTGCCACAATGGCAGAGAATCCGACAATAAATTTCCGGTAGAAGTTGGCAAACCCTATAAACCGCTGGACTCCTCTTTTATCAGATGAGGCTGGCCATTCCTGGATAGCTTGTATCTTTTGGGGATCCATTGCGACCCCATTCGCTGATATGATGAACCCCAAGAATTGTACAACCGATTTTTTCGAATTCACATTTTTCCACTTTCAAATAAAGCTTGTGCTGTTTCAGTATGGTAAGAACCTTTTTAACGTGCCCCTTGTGTAGCTCAATCGTGGAGGAGAAAATGAGTATATCGTCCAGATAGACAACAAGGAAATCGTCCAGGTATTCTCTCAATATATCATTCACCAGGTGTTGAAAAGTGGCTGGAGCATTACAGAGCCCGAATGGCATCACCAAGTACTCGAAGTGTCCAAACCTGGACCTGAAAGCCGTCTTCCACTCATCCCCGGCCCTGATTCTGACAAGGTTATAGGCACCCCGGAGGTCTAGTTTGGAAAAGACTTTGGCTGATTGGAACCGTTGGAACAGCTCCGGAATAAGCGGCAGTGGGTACCTGTTCTTGATGGTGATATTATTAAGCTGCCGGTAACCCACACATGGTCTAAGGGAGCCGTCTTTTTTCCCAACAAAGAATATGCCAGCTCCGGCAGGTGAGGACGAGGGACGGATGAAACCCTTTTTCAGGTTCTCGTTGATATATTGTTTGAGAGTCTCCAGCTCAGTCTCCAAGAGAGGAAATATACGGCCAAACGGGACTTCCGATCCAGGCAGAAGGTCGATCGGACAGTCGTAAGGCCGATGAGGTGGTAGGCGGTCAGCCATTTGTTTGAAGACTTCTTGGAACTCAAGATATTCATGGGGAACATGTTGGAGTTTATCTGACGGAGCAGTAATCGTAGCACAGACTTTCAGAACCGAGGGAAGGCAATGTTGAGAACAATACGGAGAGGAGAAAGATACCGCCTTAGTACTCCATTTGATCTGTGGATTGTGAGCCTGTAACCAGGGCAGGCCCAGAATAACTGGAAAAATGGGAGAGTGAATGAGGTCTAGTCGTAGGAACTCTTGATGCCCGGAATCTGTGGTTACTAGAATAGGTTGGGTCTCCTGGGTGATAGGACCTGAACTAGGGAGAGACCCATCAGCCAGATGTATTCGTAGACCTTGAACTTTGGTTTGCAAGGGGATATGCAGGCTGTGGGCCAAGGCAGCATCTACGAAGCAACTGCATGCACCCGAATCAATGATGGCCGGTAAGTGGGACTCCCCTTCTGGTAGCTGTAGAGAAACAAACAACATCACATAAGATTTTGGAGCATTGTTGTCTTGGCAGTTCATCAATTTTGGCTGAAAGAACTTACTGGGCCTTATTGGGCAGTTGCGCAAGAAGTGTCCGGCTCCCCCGCAATAGAGACACAAGTTGGATTGCCTTCTGCATTGCCTCTCTTCTGAGGTCAGTGGAGCTCGTACCAGGCCAAGCTGCATAGGTTCAGCCTCGGAAAGTGTCGTAGTACCAGCTGCCATAGGAGATGGTGACTGAACGGGTAGGGGTCTGGACGGCATCCATGCAGGGCGTGGGCCTTGGAAACGCTCTGAGCGTCGTTCACGCAAGCGCCTGTCCAGTTTCGTGGCTGCTTGAATTAATTCTTCCAAGGAAGCAGGAGTTTCCATCCTGGCTAACTCGTCCTTGAGAAGTTCGGACAAGCCTTGACGGTACTGGTAGCGCAGGGCCGGCTCGTTCCAGTTTGTGTCGGCCGCCCATTTACGGAATTCCACCGTGTAGTCCTCAATTGCTCTCCTTCCTTGGGACAGGTGGTGCAGGATGGCTTCGGCTGTAGCCATACGCTGTGGGTCGTCATAGAGCTGGGACATACTCTCAAAGAAGGCATCTATTGTATTTAGCACGGGACTTCCCTGTTCCATCAAGCCGTGGGCCCAGGCTTGAGGTTCCTCAGACAGCAGTGAGATCGCAAATCCCACCTGTGCGGATGCGGGAGCTGCGGCGGCAGAAGGAAGTGGCCCCGTAATCTGTTGGAGGCCATTGTCAATCTGAGTATATCCCTCTTGTAGTTTCTGAACGGAGTCAGCCAGAGTGGAAACCTGCTGACACAGGATCTCCAAAGGAGAGCGCGCTCTGTCGGCCTCGGACATCTGGCTGGTTTGTACTGTCACTACTAATACTCATCGAGGCCAAGATGCGGAGAGCGGCTCGCCCTTACGACCATGCACACCCAAGCCCCTGGAGATGATACAGGGAGCAGGGGGCACGCAGAGGCACGGGCTTCCGGTAACTGAGGGATTCCAAGAAGGCCTGGTGGAAGTCTTTAGTTGCTGACCGGAGGTACACCGGCGGGTGCCTTCAGGACTGGGGAACTAAAGAACAGGAAGTCCGTTAAGCCAGCAGAGGTCAGAACCGGGTTATCAGGCAGAGCAGAGTCCGTTACACAAGCAGAGGTCAGGACCGGGGTATCAGGCAAAGCAGAGTCCGTTACACTAGCAGAGGTCAGAACCGGGTTATCAGGCAGAGCAGTGTCCGTTACACAAGCAGGGGTCAGAATCGGGGTATCAGGCAGAGCAGAATCTGTTACACTAGCAGAGGTCAGAACCGGGGTATCAGGCAGAGCAGAGTCCGTTACACAAGCAGAGGTCAGAACCGGGGTATCAGGCAGAGCAGAGTCCGTTACACAAGCAGAGGTCAGAACCGGGGTATCAGGCAGAGCAGAGCCTGTTACACAAGCAGGGGTCAGAACCGGGTTATCAGGCAGAAGGAAGTCCGTAATCCAAGCAGAGGTCAAAGGGTATCAGGCAGGCAGAGGAATCCGTAATACAGGCCAGAGGTTCAGCACAGGTTATCAGGAACAAGGAGATTCAGCGGTACAGGGAGACAGGAAACAGCTGACGACAAACCAGCAACCCGACTGGGCGCTGGAGCCATCAGAAGTAGCCTCCCCGGCACGCGCGTCAGCGTGGCGCGCTACCGGGCACCCGCACGGGCGACGGCGCGCACACGGGGACTGCCGTTCACCCACGCGCTCCGCACCATTGGGCCACGAACGGGTGTACGTTGAAGCGTTAGTCCACCGCACATGCGCCCCGGAACCCGGCGAACGGAGGTGACCTGTGTCTCCTGACACAGATACATATCACTTTATTGTTCACAAAAAAGTTAAAACAATATGCTTTCCTCCAAAAGGACAAATTACATTGGAAAACTTATTCTTTCACTTTGGGGTATATATTCTATATATATATATATATATATATATATATATATATACATATATATATATATAGTATCTCACAAAAGTGAGTACACCCTTCACATTTTTGTAAATATTTTATTATATCTTTTCATGCGACAACACTGAAGAAATTACTCTTTGCTACAATGTAAAGCAGGGCTTGACAAATTTGCTTGGAATCTAGGAGCCAGCTAAAAAAGTTAGGAGCCAGGTTTTTTTTTTTTTTTAAACGACCGACAAAGCTTTATTTTCAATATAAAAATTAACACAGAATGTACACAGAAAGACGACTAGAACGAATGTGACTGCTTTTATTTCCTGCCATGCAGGGACACAAGACCGCCATATCCCCGCTAAGGGTCCAATCAGGTCCGCCTGAAAAACTGACAGGCGAACCTGATCAGACAGCCCATGTGAAAGGGGCCAAGCAGGGAGATGACAAATAATAAATTCATTTTAATTAACCGCTTCCTTCCCGCAGGACGACTAAATACGTCCTGTCTTTGAAGAGAAATACCGTTCTTATGGTAGCCGCTAGCTACCGTAACCCCAGTATCCTCTTCAAGAGCCGGCGGTTCTCTTTCAGGTAAAAGTGGTCTCTGCAGCAGATTCGCCGCAAGATCACTTTTATCTGCGGCGGGAGAGGTGCCCTTCACCGCTTACCATGGCCATCGGTAACGACGGAGGCGATACGGATCTGTCCCTGGACTGACATGGAGACGAGTGAGTAGAAGATGGGCCCCCCCCCCGCCCATAGCTCTTAAAGGGACATTTTATTTTTTTTTTTTTTCAAATGAAAATTTTTTTTTTTTTAGTTTAAATATGAGATCTGAGGTCTTTTTTTTCTATTACAAGGGGTTTTTACATTCCTTGTAATAGGAATAAAAGTGACTTTTTTTAAAAAAATAACAGTGAAAAATTAAAAGTTAAAATAAATAAGAAAAAAAAAAGAATAATTTTAAATGTGCCCCGTCCCGCCGAGCTCGCTTGCAGAAGCGAACGCATATTTGAGTAGCGCCCGCATATGAAAGCAGTGTTCAAACCACACATGTGAGGTATCGCCGCGATCGTTAGAGCGAGAGTAATAATTCTAGTCCTAGACCTCTGTAACTCAAAACATGCAACCTGTAGATTTTTTTTTAAACGTCGCCTCTGGAGATTTTAAAGGGTAAAAGTTTGTCGCCATTCCACGAGCGGACGAAATTTTGAAGTGTGACATGTTGGGAATCAATTTACTCGGCGTAACATTTTCTTTCACAATATAAAAAAAAATTGGGCTAACTTTACTGTTGTCTTATTTTTTAATTAAAAGTATTTTTTCCCAAAAAAGTGCGATTGTAAGTCCGCTGCGCGAATACGGTGTGACAGAAAGAATTGCAATGACCGCCATTTTATTCTCTAGGGTGTTAGAATAAAAAATATATATGACGTTTGGGGGTTCTAAGTAAAGGGAAGGAGATGAGCGGGCAGTGAAAACAGGCAGGGGAAGCTCCATTAGCATTGGTGGTTGTTTTGTCATACCAACGGCCACCACAAGAGGGCGCCCGATTGCAGAAGGAACCATAGGACTGCAGAAGGCCTCAAAGCCGCGGCCTTAATTACCAGCGCGGCCCAACGCGATCGCACCGGGATAGGGGGGGTGTCGAATGGACACAGGATACCCCAGCTGTGCCGCCCCAGGCGCCAGGTCGCTAATTCTAGTCGCAAATGCGACCTGGCGCCCGGGGTTTGTCGAGCCCTGATGTAAAGTAGTGAGTGTACAGCTTGTATAACAGTGTAAATTTGCTGTCCCCTCAAAATAACTCAACACACAACCATTAATGTCTAAACTGCTGGCAACAAAAGTGAGTACACCCCTAAGTGAAAATGGCAAAATTGTGCCCAAAGTGTCCATATTTTGTGTGGCCACCACATCAGACCATAGTACATGGTTCCAGTAATCCATGCCCTTAGTCTGCTTGTCTTCTGCAAAGTGTTTGTGGGCTTTCTTGAGCATCATCTTTAAAAGAGGCCTCCTTTTGGGACGACAGCCATGCAGACTAATTTGATGCAGTGTGCGGCGTATGGTGAAAGCCCAAACTAGACATAATGCTCTGCTGGAACTACTAATTACAAACAACACAGAGTTGATTGCAGATGTGGAAATAAAGGAAAACGTGGGTAAAAGTGATCACAGAGTAATTACGTTTGCTATAAATTATAGAAAAGGGGAGACACGAGGGAAAGATAAGTACACTAGATTTCAAAAGAGCCAACTTTACTAAGCTCTGCTCCATACTATGTGACTTTAAATGGGATCTCATTCTTGAAAACATAGAACTCTGCAAAGAAGCTGCAGTGCTTTAAAGCAGAACGTCACTGCATCTGAGCACCACAAACCAAAAATGCTGTTTGATTCATTTTTGTTATTCAAAGTAAACGCCCCCATCCATCCATGTCTCTGTCAGGTCACCTTGAGGCTAGGATGCACACCGTTGGGATCAGGAGTGCACCGCAAGGCGGTGGACCCTACGGTTGACTGCTGCGGATGGGAGTCCGGGTATAAGGAAGGCAGGGTCGCTGGAACACCAACACGGATCCCACCAGGGTTAGAGCGTAGGATTCCCTGGGGCGCGGAGTCTAAGAGCCAGTAGGTGTTCACCAGAGCCTCTAGTGGTGAGGATGGACTGGGCTGCAACTGGCTCCAGGTCGCGATCCCCAGGGTCCCCCAGCTCACACCCACAGTAGGCAACAGAAGGATAAGGATAGTAAAGGAATAAGCCAAGGTCAGGGCCACAAGCAGACAAGGACAACAGGCTACACGCCAAGGTTCAGGGTCACAGGCAAACAAGGATAGTCGGGGACACGCCAAAAGGTCAGGGTCACGAGCAGACAGGAATAGTATAGAACACGCCAAGGTCGGTAACAGAGATAAATGTAGAGCACACGGCAGGCAGGAACAGAAAGCCAAACACACAAAGGTTGATCAGCAGGGCTGACCTGCAGTGCAGAGGTTAATATAGAGTTCTCTGATAGGAGCTGGGGTGGAGCCATGCTAGAGGAGAGTTAATAAAAGCAGTCAGGTGAGAGACAGCTGGTCTTTGGAGATGAACACATGGAAACAGGTAGGCTGACAAACAGACTCTATTGCATAACCATGACAGTCTCTGTGCTTTACTTTGCTAAGAAATAATTTTGAAAAACACCCCCTAGAATTTCTGGCCAGGACCATCTTGAGTAACGGCAGATAATTCATGTAGCATTTACTTTCTGAAATCCATCAGCCCTTAACTCATACATACAGGCAGGAGGGTGTGCATAGCTAAGAAAACCCCTCCTCTCCTCCTGAAGACCCCTGAGTAGGGATGAGCTTCGTGTTCGAGTCGAACCCATGTTCGACTCGAACATTGGCTGTTTGGTCATTCGCCGAATTCCAAACGTTATGGGCCGTTCGCGCCAAATTCGTGTGGCGCCTCACGGCCCATAATTCACTGCGGCACCGCAGTGCATTGCTGGCTGATGATTGGCCAAGCATGTACTATGACCCGCATGCTTGGCCAATCACAGCACCATCGGTAAAGAGAGCTGTAATTGGCCAAAGCCAGGGTGGCTTTGGCCAATTATGGCTCAGGGGGTTTAGAACACGCCCCACACTATATAAGGCCGCCTACACAGCGGCCCTGTGTAGTGTGTGTTCCAGCGTTGAAAGAGAGATAGATAGACAGAGAGACAGTGTCATTTAATTTGAGTTAGATAGATTAGGCAGGACAATCAGTGAGTTAGCTGCACTTACAGTGTATTGTGTATATATATGCATCCAAGGTGTTGCATATATATATATATATATATACACTGTATTCAGTTTAGCTAGATCCGTTCCTGTTATTTTCTTACTGACAGGCAGGCTTGTCTTGTTACAGTATTTACAGCTACCTGAAGAAAATTGCTGGTGTTCTTTTGATCCTATTAGTACCACAGTCAGGCAGACTGAGACCTCTGCACAGTGTTCATCTAAAGCTACAAGTTAGTGCAGTGCGTCCTGCTCACAGTGTTCAGCTAAAACTACAAGTTAGTGTAGTGAGACCTCTGCACAGTGTTCATCTAAAGCTACAAGTTAGTGCGGTGCGTCCTGCTCACAGTGTTCAGCTAAAACTACAAGTTAGTGTAGTGAGACCTCTGCACAGTGTTCATCTAAAGCTACAAGTTAGTGCAGTGCATCCCGCTCACAGTGTTCAGCTAAAACTACAAGTTAGTGTAGTGAGATCTCTGCACAGTGTTCATCTAAAGCTACAAGTTAGTGCAGTGCGTCCTGCTCACAGTGTTCAGCTAAAACTACAAGTTAGTGTGGTGCGTCCTCCTCACAGTGTTCAGCTAAACCTACAAATTAGTGTAGTGAGACCTCTGCACAGTGCTCATCTAAAGCTACAAGTTAGTGCAGTGCGTCCTGCTCACAGTGTTCAGCTAAAACTACAAGTTAGTGTAGTGAGACCTCTGCACAGTGTTCATCTAAAGCTACAAGTTAGTGCAGTGCGTCCTGCTCACAGTGTTCAGCTAAAACTACAAGTTAGTGTGGTGCGTCCTCCTCACAGTGTTAAGCTAAAACTACAAGTTAGTGTAGTGAGTCCTGCTCACAGTGTTCAGCTAAAAATACAAGTTAGTGTAGTGAGACCTCTGCACAGTGTTCATCTAAAGCTACAAGTTAGTGCAGTGCGTCCTGCTCACAGTGTTCAGCTAAAACTACAAGTTAGTGTAGTGAGACCTCTGCACAGTGTTCATCTAAAGCTACAAGTTAGTGCAGTGCGTCCTGCTCACAGTGTTCAGCTAAAACTACAAGTTAGTGTATGAAAAAAACCAGAGAGAACCCCCTATCGGGGCTTTAAAACAGCCAATGAAGTGCAATGGATAGTTGAAAAAATTGGATTTTATTGGTACAAAAAAATATATAAATAACATTAAAAGAAAAAATTCATAGAAATGAGTACTGACTATTAGAGTCAGGACACGAACTGAGTATGGTGTACATATGCAACAGACAGCAACTTGCAGTGAAAACCAATGTATGACACAATGTATACGGGGCAGCCTAAATTTCCCCAATTATGAGCGTTTTAGATAACAATAAATGCCCCTAAATGAAGACAATAGGCCATACAGTATATGTGGGACAACAATAATTGTGTGTAATAATCCTGACGCGTTTCGACCCTTCCCGGGTCTTCTTCAGAGGATGGCTGTCCACACTAAAAGAAAGGGGGTAACATATATCAAACATAGCATCCAATTTCCACAGTGCCAGAAACCATGCAGGCATACCCTGTAATATGACTGAATAAATTGTATAGTTACCTATCACAGAAAGTGTGACACTACAGTGTCATTCTTGGCATTGCAAAAATGTTTGGAATAATACACTTATTCCTTCGCTCCCCTGTCTCCCCCGTGTCGGACCAGTTCCCCCAGGGACGGGTGATGGACCAGATGAGCCTTACGAGAGATCACGCTTACCAGCCCCCCATGTGGGAGAGGGAGGGAAGGGAGGGGGCGAGACGGGCAGTCCAGAACCGCACCCAGATAGGATTCACGTTAATGCTACAAATCAAAAATGGAGAATAATGAAGGGTCAGTTGGTTCATACCATATAGTTGGGAGGTTTACCAACCATGGAGTTCAATGTGCTTACTGTATTACTGTATTATGAGTCCATGGATCTGCAGGAGGGCATTGCAAGAAAGTGAAGGAGAGAAGGGAAAAAAGGGGGAGGGAAAGGAAGGGAGGGGAAAGGAAGGGGGGGGGGGGAAGGAAGGGGGGGGGAGGGACAAGGGGAAAGAAGGGACGGAAAGAAGGGGAAAGGAAAGGCGTGTGAGGAAAGAGTGAAAAGAAAGAATGGAGAAAAAAAAAAAAAAAGTGAGTGAAATGCGATTGAACTAGAAAATAGCCAATGCCCTGCTGACAATTGTTCACCATGCGACTTCAAAATGTGCCAGGAAATTGATGGGGTCAAAGCACCAAACCACAAAGAATAGGACAAGTGAGCAAAGGGAAGAAAAAGAGGAAGCAAGACAACAGTGTAAGGTAGGACGAGGGGAAGAATGTATAACAACAATCAGACAGAGGAAAGGGGGGAAGGGGGGGGGAAAGGGAGGGGAGGGGAGGGGAGGAGGGCAAAGGGGGGAGGGGACCGAAGGGGGGGGTGCACACAAGGGAGTGGTGGGTGAATGGAAAGGAGTGAAAGGTGATGAGAAGGGGAGTGAGGGTGTAAGAAAGGGAAAGAGGGGAAATGGGACAAGTGTGGAAATTAGTGTGGGATAATCGATGGTGGTATAGGGGGGGAAGAAAGAAAAAGTGCGAAAGTGAGTGGGATGAAATATCAAGTGAT
Source organism: Lithobates clamitans (assembly GCA_037952925.1). Classification (NCBI taxonomy): domain Eukaryota; kingdom Metazoa; phylum Chordata; class Amphibia; order Anura; family Ranidae; genus Lithobates; species Lithobates clamitans. The sequence goes on along the minus strand of JBBGZY010000254.1, from coordinate 2,360,488 downwards.
TAAAACACACACAGATGAACGTGACAAAAACACCAAAAATCAACAACACAGTGACAAGTGCAAAGGTGGTGGTGGGGCTAATTACCCAGTCAAGCTGAACTGAATAACAGTGTGGATACATTCATTATTCTGCAGGAATTAAATTGAAAATAAGAAGTCATGGCAAAGTCAGGAATAATTTCAAAAAAGAAAGAAAAAACAAATTGCTGGGCAACTTGTATGAACACATTACCATCATTACGGGTACACTTACCACTTTGATGGATAGGTCAGCACCTTGCCTGGCGTCTCTGCATCAAAGAGAATCCAATAAAGTGCCTCTAAAGTTTCCTCCATTTATAAGGAGTGTCAATTGACTAACTCCCATCAGGTGCAAGTATGTGGCCGCCCCCCCTCCTCCCCCCGGCCCACCCCCCGCCTCTCACCACAATGGGGGGGGGAGACGAGCAACACAGCTGTGTGCTCAACGTGACCCCCCCGGCGTTCCGGAGAGGATTGCTCCTCCAGGTATCCCCGTACACCTCCGTCGCAACTGCGCAGGCGCCGCTACGTCACGCGCACGCACACTAGGGCGCGCGCGCGTGAGCACGGCGCCCGGAAGGGATCCGGGACGCCGCTGGCAGGGCAAGAGGTGCCCACCAACGGTGCTGCCACCTGGTGGGCACATATAGGAGACGCGGGCCCGGGCGTCTCCCCTCTCACCCTGCCAGGAAGGCACATAGGTGCATCCCCGCCCCCAGAGGGGGAGGACAGGCACTGAAGGAGAGGTGGCAGCGAACGTCACGCCATACAGTCGTGATACGAAATTCTGCAAGGGTCTCTAATGTAGAAACAATATTAACGATCCACATCACTTGTTCACAGGGTACTGCATGCATGATCCATGCAAGGCGGATTAACTACATGCTGACCATACCATATACATCGTTCATTACATGTCATTGTTAATTTAAACAGGGTTATACACTTATAATAGCATCATCCGCTTGCAAATACATATTTACATCACGTATAGAAAAAAATAAATAAATAAATAAAATTTGCATAACATTGCATGTTGTTATGTAAGGAACTTGGAACTGTGTTTTAGGCTAGATTTTCCTCAAAAAGAAAGAAAGAGCGTTTGAACATGTGTGGTCCATTAACATTTGATACCGTAGCCTACACGACCGTATGCACATCATACATCTAAACATAATGGGGAGAAAAGTGGTGACGTAGGTGATCATATATGGGGAAAACCAGGCAGTATATATGAGACTGGGAACACTGGATAAGTGAAGTAGTGGTGGAGACTTCCACTGGGTCAGCATGAGAAGAAGAAAAAGAAAAAGAAAAAGAAAAACAGGGGAGCACAGGAAAGAAAAGAAAAGGAGGGGAAGGGAAGGAGGAAAAGGGGGGGGGGATTAAGAGAAAGGGGGGGAAGGAAGAACGCAAAGGGGAAAAAAGGAGAGGGGAAGAGGGAAGGGAAAGGGGGGGGAGGGGGAGGGGGGGGGAATGGGGGTGAAGGGGAAAGGGGAGGAAAAAAGGGGGGAGAGAAAGCAGGGAAAAGGGGAAAAGGGGGGGGGGAGGGGGGGGAGGGGATGGGGGGAAGGGGAAGAAGGAAAGGAAGGGGGGAGAAAAGGGAGGAAGGGGGGGAAAAGGAAGGAAGGATAGAAGGAAAGGAGGATGGGAGGGAAAAGGAAGGAGGAGGGGAGGGGGGGGAGATAGAGTTGAGAATGGGAATGGAGAAAATGAAAAGGAACGAGAAGAAAGGAGAAGAAAAGAAAAAAGAGGGAAGGAGAAAAAGGAGGGGGAAGAAGGGAAAGGGGGAGGGGGGGGAGAAAGTGGTGGAATAGATGGATAGAAGCGGCATAAAGGAATGAGAATGAAAGTTTTATCTTCAAAACATTATTGTGTCTTCCCAGATGAAAACCCCTGCAGGAAAGGGGCATATGAAATTGATTCGTTTAAGCCTGGTGGAGAGGTGGCCTGCAACTGGAATATCCATCTCTGCTCTTTCTGCAGCAGAGACTTATTCCAGTCGCCACCTCTCATAGGAATCTGTATTTTATAGAGGGCCACAAAGGTGACTCTGGGGACACTATAGTTGTGTGTGCTGATTATATGCCTCCCAATTGGGAGGTATGGGTTCCCCACCTCCATGCTATAAACATGTTGGGAGATACGCTTCCAGAATTCCTGCCTGGTTTTCCCCACGTAAAATGCACCACATTCACATTCCATTAGATATACGATTCCGCGAGTGCGGCAATTCACAAATTGTGTAGGTGTGAAAATGTCACCATTAGGCAACATAAAGATTTTATCCTGTTTGATGAGTGAACAGTATGAGCAATGCCCGCAGGGGAAAGAACCCACTGTAGGACATTGCTTCAATCTCATGTTTGCGTTGGTATATTCACTCCGAACGAGCTTGTCACGTAGTGACGTAGCTCTTTTGTACGTTATGGAGGGTTTTTCATGAACGAATCCACGCAGTTTTGGATCATCCGTGAGGATGTTCCAATGGCGCTCTATGATCTTTTTAATGGCCTGGTGTTGTCGAGAATACCGCATGATGATTCGGGTAGGGTTGCATTCAGAGCCTTGGAGGGGTTTGGGTTTAGAAAGTAGCTGAGATCTAGAGTGTTCTAGGGCTTGGTTATAGGCTTTTTTGAGGCAAGATCTACTATAACCCCTTGCTAGGAGTCGATTTTGGAGACCCTCTGCTTCTTTTTTGAACAGAGTGTCGTTTGAACAGTTTCGCCGAAGGCGCAAGTACTGTCCGTAGGGGATCGAGTTCTTCAGTGGAATCGGATGGAAACTCTCAGAATGAAGAACCGTATTCCCAGCAGTCGTTTTTCGAAACAGGGTGCTGGAGAGGTGTCCATCCTCGGTGACTGAGATGGAGACATCAAGGAAGGTGACGCTGTGGAAATTGTGGGTCATCGTAAACCTCAGGTTGCGATCGTTTACGTTAATTTTACGAAAAAATTCAAGTAGTTTGGTCTCGGGTCCCTCCCAGACGACGAAGACGTCATCGATATACCTCAGCCATTTGGTTATATGGCTGGTGTACTCGACAAGGCCCTCGTCGTCCAGGAGGGACTTCTCCCACTCCCCCAGGTACAGGTTGGCGTAAGAGGGGGCACAACAGGTCCCCATAGCCACACCCTGCACCTGGAGGTAGTGGGAGTTGTCAAAGCAAAAATGATTGTAGTGCAATATATAGTGTAGCCCCGTCAAGATGAATCTGGCCAATGCTGGATCGTATTGGGAATGCTGTTGCAGGGCCCTTTGTACAGCATCCAAACCCTTAGAATGGGGGATGCTGCTGTACAACGCCTCAACATCAATGGTTACCAAAATTGCATTTTTAGGTATCCTAAGATCATAGATGAGCTGTAAAAATTGTATGGTGTCTTTGACAAACGAGGGCAGGGACAGAACAAGAGGTTGCAAGTGTGCATCTATAACCCGGCTTAGATTTTCCGAGATAGCTCCATTGCCAGAGACAATGGGGCGGCCTGTGGGTTTTGTCGGATTTTTATGTATCTTGGGTAGACTATAAAAAGTAGCTACCCTGGGATGTACAGTTCTAACAAATTCATAGATGTCTTTAGTGATTTCTCCTCTATAGAATGCACGGTCAATCATATTATAAAAGATGATATTGTATTGATTGATGTTAAGGATTGAGATAACTTTATATCATTCTTTGTTCTTTAGTATGTCAAGACACATTGAAACGTAGTCGTCATTATTCATGACGACCACGTTGCCCCCTTTGTCCGAGGGTTTTATCACAATGTCAGGGTTTTTTGTGAGGCGTTGGAGGGCCAAATTTTCTTCATTAGAAAGGTTGGCCGGTTTGGACTGAATTCGTGATAATTTACATATATCGCGAATTGTTTGCCTTAGAAATATTGCTACATTAGGATTAATGCTAGATGAGGGAAAAGTAGTAGAGGCCTTTCTAAACATTGTTAAGGGATTTTGGGTCGACTTGTCAGCCTCCTGCAGTAAGGCGTCCAGATCGATTTGGTCTATGAGATCCACTGTGTTGTTTTCTTGATAAAGAAGAGTTAGGTCACGTAAGGCCCTACATTCCCTCATACTGAGGGGAGACCCATCCACAGCGTCACCTTCCGAGTCATTCTTCGCATGCAGGTATTTGAGTAATAACCTGCGTGCAAAGAGTTGTAAATCAGTAACTGTTTCGAAAACGTCAAACTGTTGTTCAGGGCAAAAAGTTAGTCCACGGGATAAAAGTTGCACTTCACTGAGTGAGAGGTTGGTGGAGGATAAATTAACCACACTTAGGTGGCTTGTTGTATTCGCACCACAAAGGGGTCCAAACCTTTGCCTATTTTGTTGGTTTGTGGGGACATAGGTCCCCGAGATGGGTTTAAAGCTTTTTGTGAGGCTACTTTATTGGGGCCAATGGAGGGGGTGGGATGTCTTGAAGATTCCTGTGTGGATGGAATATTGCTGTTTGATTCTAAAGAGGTTGACCTGTCCGCTTCTGCAGCACAATCTGCAGTCTGATCGGGCTGGGCACCTTGGGAATCAGTTTGTATAGGAGCGATATCCATCGCCCGTTTTTTTGAGTCGTGTTCAGGGGAATTTCTAGAACTCCGATCTCTTTTCTGCTGGGCTTTGTTGCGCGTTTGATTACGTTGAGAGGAATTCTTGCGTTCAGGTTCGGGATCCAAAGATCTCCGGGCTTTGGGGGTTTGAGTGTTCGTTTTGTGTTTAAATTCACGACGTGGTTGGTTATTAGGTGCACCCCCTTGATTTTTCCATCTATAGGCATACCCCTCTAAAAAGGCATGCTTGTCCCTCCAAAATTGCGTTTCCTTGTTGTGCAAAATATTTTTATTAAAAGTTGAAAGATTTTCTTCCAGGCAAATTTGAGATTCAGCGAATAGGGGATGCTGGGCGTATTGGCTCAATGTTTAAAAAGGCCTCTACTAGAATAGAGTATCTCACCCCCCCCTCCTCCAATGTAAGATGGTGGTGGCCGTCTGGTGGTGAAGAATCTCCCCAGCACAAGAGCAGACGAGCCCCCCTGGACTTCCAAGTGTCATAGCGCGCCCCAGCCGGAGCTGACGGGAGTATTATCCGCCCCCCAATACACAGTGCCAGAGAGGAGGAGGAGCCGCCGGTCCGCCCCCTGCCGCGCGCCATTACCAGCCCAACACTGGAGAGAGAGCGGCGCGAGGATCGCTGCATCCAACAGATTTTAATTTCACTAAGTTATTCTCAGCCTGGAAAATACCAATTTTTTCGTTTTGATTTCTACTCCTGCATTTCTGGGATTTTGTCAAGATGTCACGCAGCCCTGACGTGAAGGAAGACCCCATGGAGTGCCCTCTTTGCATGGAGCCTTTGGAGATAGATGACATTAACTTTTTCCCTTGCACATGTGGATATCAAATATGCCGCTTCTGTTGGCATCGTATACGCACAGACGAGAACGGGCTCTGTCCCGCATGCAGAAAGCCATATCCAGAAGACCCTGCTGTCTACAAACCTCTCTCCCAGGAAGAGCTGCAGAGGATAAAGAACGAAAAAAAGCAGAAACAGAATGAACGCAAACAGAAAATATCAGAAAACCGCAAGCATTTGGCTAGCGTGCGCGTGGTTCAGAAAAATCTAGTCTTTGTAGTGGGCCTTTCACAACGCCTCGCAGACCCAGAGGTTTTAAAACGACCAGAATATTTTGGAAAATTTGGTAAAATACACAAAGTGGTCATCAACAACAGCACATCCTATGCTGGCTCACAGGGTCCAAGCGCTAGCGCATATGTAACGTACATACGGTCAGAAGATGCACTTCGAGCTATACAGTGTGTAAACAATGTGGTAGTAGATGGGAGAATGCTTAAGGCATCTTTAGGTACAACAAAATACTGCAGTTACTTCTTAAAAAATATGCAGTGTCCAAAACCAGACTGTATGTATCTACACGAATTGGGGGACGAGGCGGCTAGTTTTACAAAAGAAGAAATGCAGGCGGGCAAACATCAGGAATACGAACAGAAGTTGCTTCAGGAACTCTACAAACTTAATCCTAACTTCTTACAGTTGACTACGGGTACAGTTGACAAGAACAAAAACAAAGTGACACCCTTACAGAGTTCTGTTGACAAGTCACCTGAGTCATTAAGTATAGGAAACGGTGATAACTTACAACAGATATTAACAAGTGACACCCCATCACCTCCGCCAGGCTTATCCAAACCCAACACAGCCATCCCCACCAGTTCAGCAAATCACAGCGCACGGTCTCCCTTCGAAGATGCCATGGCAGAATCACAGTCTCTGTTCTCGGACAACTTCCGACACCCAAATCCTATCCCCAGTGGACTCCCTCCATTCCCCAGTTCCCCACAGACATCAAGTGAATGGCCCACAGCTCCAGAGCCACAAAGCCTCTTCACATCAGAAACAATCCCGGTCTCCTCATCTACGGACTGGCAAGCTGCATTTGGCTTTGGCTCTTCTAAACAACAAGAGGACGACTTGGGCTTTGATCCCTTTGATATCACCCGCAAAGCCTTAGCAGACTTGATAGAGAAGGAACTGTCTGTTCAAGACCAGCCAGCACTGTCCCCCACCTCTGTTCATAACCCCTCTCCTCACACTACTGCCAAAGGGCCAGGATCTGGTTTCCTTCACCCCACCACAGTCACCAATGCCAACTCTGTCTCTAGCACCTTTCCTGTTTTACCACAGCGGTTCCCACCCTTTCAACACAGAGCAGTTTATAACTCGTACAGTTTCCCGGGCCAGGCAACACGGTATCCGTGGATGGCCTTTCCTCGCAATAACATCATGCACTTGAACCACACGGCAAACCCAACCACAAACAGTAATTTCATGGACTTGAGCCACCCTCAACACAACACAGGTCTGGGAGGGATTCCTATTTCAGGCATCCCGTCATCAACAGGAAACGGTTTAGAACCTTTGCAAGATGACAATCCACCACACTGGTTAAAGTCCCTGCAAGCTCTGACAGAATTGGACGGCCCCAGTAGCAGTATACCTCCCCATCACCCTCATAACAACCTCTTCAGCACACAGATCCCTCTACACAGAGCAAATTGGAGCCCATACCCTCCCCCCACAAACCCTGCCAGTTTCCACTCCCCACCCCCAGGTTTTCAGACCGCCTTCAGACCCCCTACCAAAACACCTACAGATCTACTACAGAGCTCCACCCTGGACCGTCATTGAAAAAAAAAATATATGGAACTGCTAGAATTTGGGATGTCCTTCCCTGCCTCAACCACAGTTTTCAGTCAAAATAAACCCCTCAGTGTTTCCCTCTCATATAATTTCTTCTCCTCCTAACAGTTTCCAGAATTATCAAGAATCTTCATTTTAAGGGGATCACCAACCCCTTCTCTCTCCCAAAAAAGTTGCCATTTGAGAGTCTGTCATCGTTTTTAAAGCTCGTTCTTGAAGGAGGCCAACATCAAGGAGCACCACAAGTGTCCAAAAAAATTTAGAGAGATGAAAATTCAAAAAGTTTTTGTTAAATCGCTTCAAAAGAGATCATTGATCTGCTGCATGATATATATTTTTGTTTAAAAAGAAATAAATTTATTTGTGATTTAACAGCTCTCAGATCTAGCTAGTGCAGGTAGCAGGAAAAAAATAATCTTAAAATCTTTAGGGAATTAGTATTCTAACATGATCAGTAAGTAACTACGTGTTTTTGTTAATGGAGAGCACCATTCAAATGAAATGCCATTCAGGTTTTGTTGAGTTTTTTTTGTCCTTTAAACAGTTTAAGGTCTGGCGAACAAAACCATTTCATTAATTTTCTTCAGGACCAAAGGGGCAGGTTTTTATCAACATTGATTTTCAGGCCCACTGGAATTGAAGGGGTTTAGATGCAATAAGTACGTAGAATCGTCTCTTACTTATTGACAATTTTTTATTTTTTTCCTCATTTGCCATTTGTTAGTGGTGCTTTCAATGTTCAGTACAGCGGGCTTTTTTTAACTGTGGATATGATGCAGTTAAGCCATTAATTTTTTCAGCTGAATAAACAATCCACTGTTTCTTACAGTCAACCAATCTCTCTACCAGTACAGATGGTCTTTTTTATTTTTGCTTTTTTTGGTAATTCAAGACCTCAAAAGGTGTTTTGTAAATGCTTTCTGCTGTTGAGCTGTACTCTGTCATTCTTCAGCCACGAAGATCCAAACCGTTTAATCATCATGAATAATCTGCCTTACCAGACCTGTGTTTCGTTTGCAAAATCGGGCAGTCTTTGCACTTACAGATATTTTGCTCTTTGCTCATGCGGCACATGTGTCTAGGTATTGGGAAGAGACGGTTGCGTTTTTTATTTTATTAATGTGCTCATTCTGCAGCAGATCAATCCGTTTTGCTTTTCCAAAATGTGACCAGTTGATGACAAACCCAACAGCTTTTTCATATCATTTTCAAAGTCACGTATGGGAGTTTGACCAGCCACCTGACCTAACTTTAACTTCAGAATTTCTGGAAGTTACAGCAGTATTGAAGATTGGGAAGAGGAGAAGCCTACAAGCGAGGGGGAAAAATAAGACAAATTAAAACATGGTTATAACCTGACGCTAAAACTAAACCAAGAAAATGTACCTCTGTCTACAGAATTAAAACTAAAATCTTAAATAAAACAGAAAACTTGATGATAAAAAAAAAACCGGCCAACCTTTCTAATGAAGAAAATTTGGCCCTCCAACGCCTCACAAAAAACCCTGACATTGTGATAAAACCCTCGGACAAAGGGGGCAACGTGGTCGTCATGAATAATGACGACTACGTTTCAATGTGTCTTGACATACTAAAGAACAAAGAATGGTATAAAGTTATCTCAATCCTTAACATCAATCAATACAATATCATCTTTTATAATATGATTGACCGTGCATTCTATAGAGGAGAAATCACTAAAGACATCTATGAATTTGTTAGAACTGTACATCCCAGGGTAGCTACTTTTTATAGTCTACCCAAGATACATAAAAATCCGACAAAACCCACAGGCCGCCCCATTGTCTCTGGCAATGGAGCTATCTCGGAAAATCTAAGCCGGGTTATAGATGCACACTTGCAACCTCTTGTTCTGTCCCTGCCCTCGTTTGTCAAAGACACCATACAATTTTTACAGCTCATCTATGATCTTAGGATACCTAAAAATGCAATTTTGGTAACCATTGATGTTGAGGCGTTGTACAGCAGCATCCCCCATTCTAAGGGTTTGGATGCTGTACAAAGGGCCCTGCAACAGCATTCCCAATACGATCCAGCATTGGCCAGATTCATCTTGACGGGGCTACACTATATATTGCACTACAATCATTTTTGCTTTGACAACACCCACTACCTCCAGGTGCGGGGTGTGGCTATGGGGACCTGTTGTGCCCCCTCTTACGCCAACCTGTACCTGGGGGAGTGGGAGAAGTCCCTCCTGGACGACGAGGGCCTTGTCGAGTACACCAGCCATATAACCAAATGGCTGAGGTATATCGATGACGTCTTCGTCGTCTGGGAGGGACCCGAGACCAAACTACTTGAATTTTTTCGTAAAATTAACGTAAACGATCGCAACCTGAGGTTTACGATGACCCACAATTTCCACAGCGTCACCTTCCTTGATGTCTCCATCTCAGTCACCGAGGATGGACACCTCTCCAGCACCCTGTTTCGAAAAACTACTGCTGGGAATACGGTTCTTCATTCTGAGAGTTTCCATCCGATTCCACTGAAGAACTCGATCCCCTACGGACAGTACTTGCGCCTTCGGCGAAACTGTTCAAACGACACTCTGTTCAAAAAAGAAGCAGAGGGTCTCCAAAATCGACTCCTAGCAAGGAGTTATAGTAGATCTTGCCTCAAAAAAGCCTATAACCAAGCCCTAGAACACTCTAGATCTCAGCTACTTTTTAAACCCAAACCCCCCCAAGGCTCTGAATGCAACCCTACCCGAATCATCATGCAGTATTCTCGACAACACCAGGCCATTAAAAAGATCATAGAGCGCCATTGGAACATCCTCACAGATGATCCAAAACTGCGTGGATTCGTTCATGAAAAACCCTCCATAACGTACAAAAGAGCTACGTCACTACGTGACAAGCTCGTTCGGAGTGAATATACCAACGCAAACATGAGATTGAAGCAATGTCCTACAGTGGGTTCTTTCCCCTGCGGGCATTGCTCATACTGTTCACTCATCAAACAGGATAAAATCTTTATGTTGCCTAATGGTGACATTTTCACACCTACACAATTTGTGAATTGCCGCACTCGCGGAATCGTATATCTAATGGAATGTGAATGTGGTGCATTTTACGTGGGGAAAACCAGGCAGGAATTCTGGAAGCGTATCTCCCAACATGTTTATAGCATGGAGGTGGGGAACCCATACCTCCCAATTGGGAGGCATATAATCAGCACACACAACTATAGTGTCCCCAGAGTCACCTTTGTGGCCCTCTATAAAATACAGATTCCTATGAGAGGTGGCGACTGGAATAAGTCTCTGCTGCAGAAAGAGCAGAGATGGATATTCCAGTTGCAGGCCACCTCTCCACCAGGCTTAAACGAATCAATTTCATATGCCCCTTTCCTGCAGGGGTTTTCATCTGGGAAGACACAATAATGTTTTGAAGATAAAACTTTCATTCTCATTCCTTTATGCCGCTTCTATCCATCTATTCCACCACTTTCTCCCCCCCCTCCCCCTTTCCCTTCTTCCCCCTCCTTTTTCTCCTTCCCTCTTTTTTCTTTTCTTCTCCTTTCTTCTCGTTCCTTTTCATTTTCTCCATTCCCATTCTCAACTCTATCTCCCCCCCCTCCCCTCCTCCTTCCTTTTCCCTCCCATCCTCCTTTCCTTCTATCCTTCCTTCCTTTTCCCCCCCTTCCTCCCTTTTCTCCCCCCTTCCTTTCCTTCTTCCCCTCCCCCCCCCTTCCCCCCCCCCTTTTTCCCCTTTTCCCTGCTTTCTCTCCCCCCTTTTTTCCTCCCCTTTCAATGACATGTAATGAACGATGTATATGGTATGGTCAGCATGTAGTTAATCCGCCTTGCATGGATCATGCATGCAGTACCCTGTGAACAAGTGATGTGGATCGTTAATATTGTTTCTACATTAGAGACCCTTGCAGAATTTCGTATCACGACTGTATGACGTGACGTTCGCTGCCACCTCTCCTTCAGTGCCTGTCCTCCCCCTCTGGGGGCGGGGATGCACCTATGTGCCTTCCTGGCAGGGTGAGAGGGGAGACGCCCGGGCCCGCATCTCCTATATGTGCCCACCAGGTGGCAGCACCGTTGGTGGGCACCTCTTGCCCTGCCAGTGGCGTCCCGGATCCCTTCCGGGCGCCGTGCTCACGTGCACGCGCCCTAGTGCGCGTGCGCGTGACGTAGCGGCGCCTGCGCAGTTGCGACGGAGGTGTACGGGGATACCCGGAGGAGCAATCCTCTCCGGAACGCCGGGGGGGTCACGTTGAGCACACAGCTGTGTTGCTCGTCTCCCCCCCCATTGTGGTGAGAGGCGGGGGGTGGGCCGGGGGGGGAGGAGGGGGGGCGGCCACATACTTGCACCTGATGGGAGTTAGTCAATTGACACTCCTTATAAATGGAGGAAACTTTAGAGGCACTTTATTGGATTCTCTTTGATGCAGAGACGCCAGGCAAGGTGCTGACCTATCCATCAAAGTGGTAAGTGTACCCGTAATGATGGTAATGTGTTCATACAAGTTGCCCAGCAATTTGTTTTTTCTTTCTTTTTTTAAATTATTCCTGACTTTGCCATGACTTCTTATTTTCAATTTAATTCCTGCAGAATAATGAATGTATCCACACTGTTATTCAGTTCAGCTTGACTGGGTAATTAGCCCCAACACCACCTTTGCACTTGTCACTGTGTTGTTGATTTTTGGTGTTTTTGTCACGTTCATCTGTGTGTGTTTTAATCACTTGATATTTCATCCCACTCACTTTCGCACTTTTTCTTTCTTCCCCCCCTATACCACCATCGATTATCCCACACTAATTTCCACACTTGTCCCATTTCCCCTCTTTCCCTTTCTTACACCCTCACTCCCCTTCTCATCACCTTTACTCCTTTCCATTCACCCACCACTCCCTTGTGTGCACCCCCCCCTTCGGTCCCCTCCCCCCTTTGCCCTCCTCCCCTCCCCTCCCCTCCCCTCCCTTTCCCCCCCCCTTCCCCCCTTTCCTCTGTCTGATTGTTGTTATACATTCTTCCCCTCGTCCTACCTTACACTGTTGTCTTGCTTCCTCTTTTTCTTCCCTTTGCTCACTTGTCCTATTCTTTGTGGTTTAGTGCTTTGACCCCATCAATTTCCTGGCACATTTTGAAGTCGCATGGTGAACAATTGTCAGCAGGGCATTGGCTATTTTCTAGTTCAATCGCATTTCACTCACTTTTTTTTTTTTTTTCTCGTTTTTTTCTCGTTCTTTTCTCCATTCTTTCTTTTCACTCTTTCCTCACACGCCTTTCCTTTCCCCTTCTTTCCGTCCCTTCTTTCCCCTTGTCCCTCCCCCCCTCCCCTTCCTTCTCCCCCCCATCCTTCCTTTCCCCTCCCTTCCTTTCCCTCCCCCTTTTTTCCCTTCTCTCCTTCACTTTCTTGCAATGCCCTCCTGCAGATCCATGGACTCATAATACAGTAATACAGTAAGCACATTGAACTCCATGGTTGGTAAACCTCCCAACTATATGGTATGAACCAACTGACCCTTCATTATTCTCCATTTTTGATTTGTAGCATTAACGTGAATCCTATCTGGGTGCGGTTCTGGACTGCCCGTCTCGCCCCCTCCCTTCCCTCCCTCTCCCACATGGGGGGCTGGTAAGCGTGATCTCTCGTAAGGCTCATCTGGTCCATCACCCGTCCCTGGGGGAACTGGTCCGACACGGGGGAGACAGGGGAGCGAAGGAATAAGTGTATTATTCCAAACATTTTTGCAATGCCAAGAATGACACTGTAGTGTCACACTTTCTGTGATAGGTAACTATACATTTTATTCAGTCATATTACAGGGTATGCCTGCATGGTTTCTGGCACTGTGGAAATTGGATGCTATGTTTGATATATGTTACCCCCTTTCTTTTAGTGTGGACAGCCATCCTCTGAAGAAGACCCGTGAAGGGTCGAAACGCGTCAGGATTATTACACACAATTATTGTTGTCCCACATATACTGTATGGCCTATTGTCTTCATTTAGGGGTATTTATTGTTATCTAAAACGCTCATAATTGGGGAAATTTAGGCTGCCCCGTATACATTGTGTCATACATTGGTTTTCACTGCAAGTTGCTGTCTGTTGCATATGTACACCATACTCAGTTCGTGTCCTGACTCTAATAGTCAGTACTCATTTCTATGAATTTTTTCTTTTAATGTTATTTATATATTTTTTTGTACCAATAAAATCCAATTTTTTCAACTATCCATTGCACTTCATTGGCTGTTTTAAAGCCCCGATAGGGGGTTCTCTCTGGTTTTTTTCATGCACTGTATGGGGTGTGCAGCCTACCTGTCTACACTCATGTGAGTGCTTCTTGTTGTTTGACTTGATTTTTTGGGTGGTTAAACACCCTCCCCCGTTTTCCTGGCACTTGAGTTTAGACACGAACTGTGAACTGGTTTTCTTAGGCGTTATTCATAATCCTGGTGTATGTCTTTCTTCCCTTTTTTCTATGCCATTTGAGTATTTGGATTACTAATTCCTTGCAATTGTTGATTCAAGATGAGTAAATTCACGGGGGCTGATTGGGCTAACCTAATGACTCAGTATGAAAATTCCTTTGAACAGGGCGATCAAAAAACCCTGTCCATTACATCGCTATTCCAAAAACTAACTAGGGTGCTTGAGAGAAAATCTGCCCTCTTTTGGCATGTTAAGAGTTTTGGCAGATACCTCAAGGAACAAATTAATCCCTTTGGACTACGTGTCCAAATTTTTCCAAATGTTGATCTAATAAGTGACGAATGTAGGGCCGAATGGGAGGCCAACCTCAAGTCGTGCTCCAGGGAGATGATGTTAATCCTGTCCAGGGAGTACGACAAACAAATTGCCCTTTTGGACTGCGTTATTGGCAAACTAGAACAATCATTGAGCCAATACGCCCAGCATCCCCTATTCGCTGAATCTCAAATTTGCCTGGAAGAAAATCTTTCAACTTTTAATAAAAATATTTTGCACAATAAGGAAACGCAATTTTGGAGGGACAAGCATGCCTTTTTAGAGGGGTATGCCTATAGATGGAAAAATCAAGGGGGTGCACCTAATAACCAACCACGTCGTGAATTTAAACACAAAACGAACACTCAAACCCCCAAAGCCCGGAGATCTTTGGATCCCGAACCTGAACGCAAGAATTCCTCTCAACGTAATCAAACGCGCAACAAAGCCCAGCAGAAAAGAGATCGGAGTTCTAGAAATTCCCCTGAACACGACTCAAAAAAACGGGCGATGGATATCGCTCCTATACAAACTGATTCCCAAGGTGCCCAGCCCGATCAGACTGCAGATTGTGCTGCAGAAGCGGACAGGTCAACCTCTTTAGAATCAAACAGCAATATTCCATCCACACAGGAATCTTCAAGACATCCCACCCCCTCCATTGGCTCCAATAAAGTAGCCTCACAAAAAGCTTTAAACCCATCTCGGGGACCTATGTCCCCACAAACCAACAAAATAGGCAAAGGTTTGGACCCCTTTGTGGTGCGAATACAACAAGCCACCTAAGTGTGGTTAATTTATCCTCCACCAACCTCTCACTCAGTGAAGTGCAACTTTTATCCCGTGGACTAACCTTTTGCCCTGAACAACAGTTTGACGTTTTCGAAACAGTTACTGATTTACAACTCTTTGCACGCAGGTTATTACTCAAATACCTGCATGCGAAGAATGACTCGGAAGGTGACGCTGTGGATGGGTCTCCCCTCAGTATGAGGGAACGTAGGGCCTTACGTGACCTAACTCTTCTTTATCAAGAAAACAACACAGTGGATCTCATAGACCAAATCGATCTGGACACCTTACTGCAGGAGGCTGACAAGTCGACCCAAAATCCCTTAACAATGTTTAAAAAGGCCTCTACTACTTTTCCCTCATCTAGCATTAATCCTAATGTAGCAATATTTCTAAGGCAAACAATTCGCGATATATGTAAATTATCGCGAATTCAGTCCAAACCGGCCAACCTTTCTAATGAAGAAAATTTGGCCCTCCAACGCCTCACAAAAAACCCTGACATTGTGATAAAACCCTCGGACAAAGGGGGCAACGTGGTCGTCATGAATAATGACGACTACGTTTCAATGTGTCTTGACATACTAAAGAACAAAGAATGGTATAAAGTTATCTCAATCCTTAACATCAATCAATACAATATCATCTTTTATAATATGATTGACCGTGCATTCTATAGAGGAGAAATCACTAAAGACATCTATGAATTTGTTAGAACTGTACATCCCAGGGTAGCTACTTTTTATAGTCTACCCAAGATACATAAAAATCCGACAAAACCCACAGGCCGCCCCATTGTCTCTGGCAATGGAGCTATCTCGGAAAATCTAAGCCGGGTTATAGATGCACACTTGCAACCTCTTGTTCTGTCCCTGCCCTCGTTTGTCAAAGACACCATACAATTTTTACAGCTCATCTATGATCTTAGGATACCTAAAAATGCAATTTTGGTAACCATTGATGTTGAGGCGTTGTACAGCAGCATACCCCATTCTAAGGGTTTGGATGCTGTACAAAGGGCCCTGCAACAGCATTCCCAATACGATCCAGCATTGGCCAGATTCATCTTGACGGGGCTACACTATATATTGCACTACAATCATTTTTGCTTTGACAACTCCCACTACCTCCAGGTGCAGGGTGTGGCTATGGGGACCTGTTGTGCCCCCTCTTACGCCAACCTGTACCTGGGGGAGTGGGAGAAGTCCCTCCTGGACGACGAGGGCCTTGTCGAGTACACCAGCCATATAACCAAATGGCTGAGGTATATCGATGACGTCTTCGTCGTCTGGGAGGGACCCGAGACCAAACTACTTGAATTTTTTCGTAAAATTAACGTAAACGATCGCAACCTGAGGTTTACGATGACCCACAATTTCCACAGCGTCACCTTCCTTGATGTCTCCATCTCAGTCACCGAGGATGGACACCTCTCCAGCACCCTGTTTCGAAAAACGACTGCTGGGAATACGGTTCTTCATTCTGAGAGTTTCCATCCGATTCCACTGAAGAACTCGATCCCCTACGGACAGTACTTGCGCCTTCGGCGAAACTGTTCAAACGACACTCTGTTCAAAAAAGAAGCAGAGGGTCTCCAAAATCGACTCCTAGCAAGGGGTTATAGTAGATCTTGCCTCAAAAAAGCCTATAACCAAGCCCTAGAACACTCTAGATCTCAGCTACTTTCTAAACCCAAACCCCTCCAAGGCTCTGAATGCAACCCTACCCGAATCATCATGCGGTATTCTCGACAACACCAGGCCATTAAAAAGATCATAGAGCGCCATTGGAACATCCTCACGGATGATCCAAAACTGCGTGGATTCGTTCATGAAAAACCCTCCATAACGTACAAAAGAGCTACGTCACTACGTGACAAGCTCGTTCGGAGTGAATATACCAACGCAAACATGAGATTGAAGCAATGTCCTACAGTGGGTTCTTTCCCCTGCGGGCATTGCTCATACTGTTCACTCATCAAACAGGATAAAATCTTTATGTTGCCTAATGGTGACATTTTCACACCTACACAATTTGTGAATTGCCGCACTCGCGGAATCGTATATCTAATGGAATGTGAATGTGGTGCATTTTACGTGGGGAAAACCAGGCAGGAATTCTGGAAGCGTATCTCCCAACATGTTTATAGCATGGAGGTGGGGAACCCATACCTCCCAATTGGGAGGCATATAATCAGCACACACAACTATAGTGTCCTCAGAGTCACCTTTGTGGCCCTCTATAAAATACAGATTCCTACGAGAGGTGGCGACTGGAATAAGTCTCTGCTGCAGAAAGAGCAGAGATGGATATTCCAGTTGCAGGCCACCTCTCCACCAGGCTTAAACGAATCAATTTCATATGCCCCTTTCCTGCAGGGGTTTTCATCTGGGAAGACACAATAATGTTTTGAAGATAAAACTTTCATTCTCATTCCTTTATGCCGCTTCTATCCATCTATTCCACCACTTTCTCCCCCTCCCCCTTTCCCTTCTTCCCCCTCCTTTTTCTCCTTCCCTCTTTTTTCTTTTCTTCTCCTTTCTTCTCGTTCCTTTTCATTTTCTCCATTCCCATTCTCAACTCTATCTCCCCCCCCTCCCCTTCCCCTTCCTTTTCCCTCCCATCCTCCTTTCCTTCTATCCTTCCTTCCTTTTCCCCCCCTTCTTCCCTTTTCTCCCCCCTTCCTTTCCTTCTTCCCCTTCCCCCATCCCCTCCCCCCCCCTTCCCCCCCCCTTTTTCCCCTTTTCCCTGCTTTCTCTCCCCCCTTTTTTCCTCCCCTTTCAATGACATGTAATGAACGATGTATATGGTATGGTCAGCATGTAGTTAATCCGCCTTGCATGGATCATGCATGCAGTACCCTGTGAACAAGTGATGTGGATCGTTAATATTGTTTCTACATTAGAGACCCTTGCAGAATTTCGTATCACGACTGTATGACGTGACGTTCGCTGCCACCTCTCCTTCAGTGCCTGTCCTCCCCCTCTGGGGGCGGGGATGCACCTATGTGCCTTCCTGGCAGGGTGAGAGGGGAGACGCCCGGGCCCGCGTCTCCTATATGTGCCCACCACGTGGCAGCACCGTTGGTGGGCACCTCTTGCCCTGCCAGTGGCGTCCCGGATCCCTTCCGGGCGCCGTGCTCACGCGCACGCGCCCTAGTGCGCGTGCGCGTGACGTAGCGGCGCCTGCGCAGTTGCGACGGAGGTGTACGGGGATACCCGGAGGAGCAATCCTCTCCGGAACGCCGGGGGGGTCACGTTGAGCACACAGCTGTGTTGCTCGTCTCCCCCCCCATTGTGGTGAGAGGCGGGGGGTGGGCCGGGGGGGGAGGAGGGGGGGCGGCCACATACTTGCACCTGATGGGAGTTAGTCAATTGACACTCCTTATAAATGGAGGAAACTTTAGAGGCACTTTATTGGATTCTCTTTGATGCAGAGACGCCAGGCAAGGTGCTGACCTATCCATCAAAGTGGTAAGTGTACCCGTAATGATGGTAATGTGTTCATACAAGTTGCCCAGCAATTTGTTTTTTCTTTCTTTTTTGAAATTATTCCTGACTTTGCCATGACTTCTTATTTTCAATTTAATTCCTGCAGAATAATGAATGTATCCACACTGTTATTCAGTTCAGCTTGACTGGGTAATTAGCCCCACCACCACCTTTGCACTTGTCACTGTGTTGTTGATTTTTGGTGTTTTTGTCACGTTCATCTGTGTGTGTTTTAATCACTTGATATTTCATCCCACTCACTTTCGCACTTTTTCTTTCTTCCCCCCCTATACCACCATCGATTATCCCACACTAATTTCCACACTTGTCCCATTTCCCCTCTTTCCCTTTCTTACACCCTCACTCCCCTTCTCATCACCTTTCACTCCTTTCCATTCACCCACCACTCCCTTGTGTGCACCCCCCCCTTCGGTCCCCTCCCCCCTTTGCCCTCCTCCCCTCCCCTCCCCTCCCCTCCCTTTCCCCCCCCCTTCCCCCCTTTCCTCTGTCTGATTGTTGTTATACATTCTTCCCCTCGTCCTACCTTACACTGTTGTCTTGCTTCCTCTTTTTCTTCCCTTTGCTCACTTGTCCTATTCTTTGTGGTTTGGTGCTTTGACCCCATCAATTTCCTGGCACATTTTGAAGTCGCATGGTGAACAATTGTCAGCAGGGCATTGGCTATTTTCTAGTCCAATCGCATTTCACTCACCTTTTTTTTTTTTTTCTCGTTTTTTTCTCGTTCTTTTCTCCATTCTTTCTTTTCACTCTTTCCTCACACGCCTTTCCTTTCCCCTTCTTTCCGTCCCTTCTTTCCCCTTGTCCCTCCCCCCCCTCCCCTTCCTCCCCCCCCCCTTCCTTTCCCCTCCCTTCCTTTCCCTCCCCCTTTTTTCCCTTCTCTCCTTCACTTTCTTGCAATGCCCTCCTGCAGATCCATGGACTCATAATACAGTAATACAGTAAGCACATTGAACTCCATGGTTGGTAAACCTCCCAACTATATGGTATGAACCAACTGACCCTTCATTATTCTCCATTTTTGATTTGTAGCATTAACGTGAATCCTATCTGGGTGCGGTTCTGGACTGCCCGTCTCGCCCCCTCCCTTCCCTCCCTCTCCCACATGGGGGGCTGGTAAGCGTGATCTCTCGTAAAGGCTCATCTGGTCCATCACCCGTCCCTGGGGGAACTGGTCCGACACGGGGGAGACAGGGGAGCGAAGGAATAAGTGTATTATTCCAAACATTTTTGCAATGCCAAGAATGACACTGTAGTGTCACACTTTCTGTGATAGGTAACTATACAATTTATTCAGTCATATTACAGGGTATGCCTGCATGGTTTCTGGCACTGTGGAAATTGGATGCTATGTTTGATATATGTTACCCCCTTTCTTTTAGTGTGGACAGCCATCCTCTGAAGAAGACCCGGGAAGGGTCGAAACGCGTCAGAATTATTACACACAATTATTGTTGTCCCACATATACTGTATGGCCTATTGTCTTCATTTAGGGGCATTTATTGTTATCTAAAACGCTCATAATTGGGGAAATTTAGGCTGCCCCGTCTACATTGTGTCATACATTGGTTTTCACTGCAAGTTGCTGTCTGTTGCATATGTACACCATACTCAGTTCGTGTCCTGACTCTAATAGTCAGTACTCATTTCTATGAATTTTTTCTTTTAATGTTATTTATATATTTTTTTGTACCAATAAAATCCAATTTTTTCAACTATCCATTGCACTTCATTGGCTGTTTTAAAGCCCCGATAGGGGGTTCTCTCTGGTTTTTTTCATGCACTGTATGGGGTGTGCAGCCTACCTGTCTACACTCATGTGAGTGCTTCTTGTTGTTTGACTTCTACAAGTTAGTGTAGTGAGACCTCTGCACAGTGTTCATCTAAAGCTACAAGTTAGTGCAGTGCGTCCTGCTCACAGTGTTCAGCTAAAACTACAAGTTAGTGTAGTGAGACCTCTGCACAGTGTTCATCTAAAGCTACAAGTTAGTGCAGTGCGTCCTGCTCACAGTGTTCAGCTAAAACTACAAGTTAGTGTAGTAAGACCTCTGCACAGTGTTCATCTAAAGCTACAAGTTAGTGCAGTGCGTCCTGCTCACAGTGTTCAGCTAAAACTACAAGTTAGTGTAGTGAGACCTCTGCACAGTGTTCATCTAAAGCTACAAGTTAGTGCAGTGCGTCCTGCTCACAGTGTTCAGCTAAAACTACAAGTTAGTGTGGTGCGTCCTCCTCACAGTGTTCAGCTAAACCTACAAGTTAGTGTAGTGAGACCTCTGCACAGTGTTCATCTAAAGCTACAAGTTAGTGCAGTGCGTCCTGCTCACAGTGTTCAGCTAAAACTACAAGTTAATGTAGTTAGACCTCTGCACAGTGTTCATCTAAAGCTACAAGTTAGTGCAGTACGTCCTGCTCACAGTGTTCAGCTAAATCTACAAGTTAGTGCGGTGCGTCTTCCTCACAGTGTTCAGCTAAACCTACAAGTTAGTGTAGTGAGACCTCTGCACAGTGTTTATCTAAAGCTACAAGTTAGTGCAGTGCGTCCTGCTCACAGTGTTCAGCTAAAACTACAAGTTAGTGTAGTGAGACCTCTGCACAGTGTTTATCTAAGCTACAAGTTAGTGCAGTGCGTCCTGCTCACAGTGTTCAGCTAAAACTACAAGTTGGTGTGGTGCGTCCTCCTCACAGTGTTCAGCTAAACCTACAAGTTAGTGTGGTGAGACCTCTGCACAGTGTTAATCTAAAGCTACAAGTTAGTGCAGTGCGTCCTGCTCACAGTGTTCAGCTAAAACTACAAGTTAGTGTGGTGCGTCGTCCTCACAGTGTTCAGCTAAAACTACAAGTTAGTGTAGTGCGTCCTGCTCACAGTGTTCAGTTAAAACTACAAGTTAGTGTAGTGAGACCTCTGCACAGTGTTCATCTAAAGCTACAAGTTAGTGCAGTGCGTCCTGCTCACAGTGTTCAGCTAAAACTACAAGTTAGTGTAGTGAGACCTTTGCACAGTGTTCATCTAAAGCTACAAGTTAGTGTAGTGCGTCCTGCTCACAGTGTTCAGCTAAACTACAAGTTAGTGTGGTGCGTCCTCCTTACAGTGTTCAGCTAAACCTACAAGTTATTTTTTTGCGAGCTCTGCACAGTGTTCAGCTAAAGCTACCTGTAGAAGGTTGGTGGTGTTTTCCTGATCCTATCACTACCGCAGGCAGCTAAAAAAGCTACAAGTTAGTTTTTTGCGAGCTCTGCACAGTGTTCAGCTAAAGCTACCTGTAGAAGGTTGGTTGTGTTCTCATACTACAGGCAGGCAGTTGATTTTGCTAGCTGCAGTATCAGTACGTATATATATATATAAATATATATATATATATATATATATATATATATATATATATCCCAGCTTAGTGCAGCTACAGGCCATTAGTATGTCTGGAAGGCCAAGAAGGAGAGGCAGACAGTCACAAGCCAATAAGAGAGGGCAAGCAGGCTCTGTGTCTAGTGCTGGTCGTGAAGACGCTGCATCCTCATCAGCACGTGGCCGTGGGACACGCTTGGCTTTTTTTTCGGCAGCTGGCCGTGTTGAGCCGCAACATGCAGAAGACTTGGTCGAGTGGATGACCAAGCCGTCCTCATCCTCCTCATCCTCTCTCACCCATGCTCAGGGTAGTTTGTCTGGCAAAGCAGCGGCCTCTTCCCTCGGCTCAATGTCATCAGTGACTCCTTCCCTAGCCCCACCAAGTCCTCCTGAGGAGTCCCTCGAACTGTTTGACCACAGTGTTGGGTACATGCTCCAGGAGGATGCCCAGCGTTTGGAAGGCTCTGATGATGATACTGAGCTCGATCAAGGCAGTAACATGAGCACGGACAGAGGGGGTGCCCAAGAAGGACAGCAATCTGGCAGTCATGCTCCCCCTGCTGCAGCATACTGCCAGGTTTGCTCCAGTGATGAGGAGAGAGGGGATGATGAGGTCACTGACTCAACGTGGGTGCCTGATAGGGGAGAGGAGGAGGAGGAGGCGGCACATCACCAATGAGGCAGGATGCCCTCCAGGGGCCAGCCTAAGAGCAGCACATTGACTGCATCACACCCCAAAGCTCCACATGTGCAGGGCGCTGCAGTCTCTGCACGTTATTCAAAAAGTTCTTTGGTGTGGGCCTTTTTTGAGACGAGTGCATCAGATTGCACCTCTGCTATTTGCAACATATGTCTCAAGCGTATCTCGCGTGGCCAAAACATCTCCCGCTTGGGTACCACATGCTTGACCAGACATATGTTGACCTGCCATGCAGTTCGTTGGCAAGCGTATCTAAAAGACCCACACCAAAGAACAAAGAGGACCTCTCCTTGCTCCTCATCAGCTGAGATCTCCAACCCCACTATACCTTCAGTCCTCTCTGAGACCTGCACTGAGAGAAATGAAGGTGTAGAATTAGGTGTGTCACAGCCAAGTACTTGTGGGCAATCTGCTTTTGGTACACCGACGTCAGATTGTACCAGGCAAATTTCCCTGCCCCAGCTGCTGCACCGCCGAAAGAAGTTTGCTCCCAGCCATCCACATGCCCAGCGGTTGAATGCTAGCTTGGCAAAATTGCTAGCACTTCAATTGCTGCCTTTTCAGTTGGTAGACTCTGCCCCCTTCCATGAGTTTGTGGAATGTGCGGTTCCTCAGTGGCAGGTACCCAAACGCCACTTTTTCTCACGGAAGGCGATTCCGGCTCTCTACCGGCATGTGGAAGGCAATGTCCATGCCTCCCTGGACAGGGCGGTCAGCGGTAAGGTGCATATTACCGCTGACTCATGGTCCAGCAGGCATGGACAGGGACATTACCTAAGTTTCACGGCGCATTGGGTGACTCTGCTGGCAGCTGGGAAGGATGCAGGACAAGGTGCAGTAGTGTTGGAGGTTGTTCCGCCACCACGCCTCCAAAATGCCACTACTAATGATTGTGACACACCTCTCTCCTCCACCCCCTCCTCTTCTTCTTCCTCCATGGCCTCTTCCTGTGCTTTTTCCTCGGAACCAGCGGTGCTCCGTAGCCGTTCAAGGGGCTACGGAAGTACGCAGGCCAAAAGATGCCATGTGGTGCTTGAGCTGGTGTGCTTGGGGGACAGGAGCCACACTGGGGCAGAGGTTCTGTCAGCTCTGCAGGGGCAGGTTCAGAGGTGGTTGATGCTACGCCAACTTAAGGCAGGATTGGTGGTTTGCGACAATGGCACCAACCTCCTCTCTGCCCTCTGACAGGGACAAATGACCAATGTGCCCTGTTTGGCTCACATCCTTGGTGGTGCAGAGGTTCTTGGGCATGTACCCGGGTTTACAGGATGTCCTGAGGCAGGCCAGGAAAGTCTGTGTGCATTTCCGCCGGTCATATAATGCCAGTGCTCGGCTGGCGGACCTCCAAAAGGAGTTTAACCTACCCAAGAACCGCCTAATCTGTGACATGCCCACCAGGTGGAACTCAACGTTGGCCATGCTGCAGCGGCTGCACATGCAGCAGAGGGCCATCAATGAGTACCTGTGCGACTATGGCACCAGGACAGGGTCAGGGGAGCTTGTTTTTTTTTTCCCCACGCCAGTGGGCCATGATCAGGGATGCATGCACTGTCCTGTCACCATTTGAGGAGGCCACAAGGATGGTGAGCAGTGACAGTGCATGCATCAGTGACACTGTCCCCCTTGTCCACCTGTTGGAGCACACGCTGCATGGAATAATGGACAGGGCACTTGAGGCAGAACAGAGGCAGGAAGAGGAGGACTTCCTTAGCTCTCAAGGCCCCCTTTATCCAGACAGTGTTCCTGCATGCCCGCTGATCACACAGGAAGAGGACGAGGAGGAGGAGGAGGAGGAGGAAGATTGTGTCAGTATGGAGGTGGAGCCTGGCACTCAGCATCAGCAACAGTCTTTAAGGGATCAGTCCCAAGAAACACATGGACTTGTACGTGGCTGGGAAGAGGTGGCTGCGGACCATGTCGTCCTTAGTGACCCAGAGGACTCCGGACCGAATGCCTCAGCAAACCTACGCTGCATGGCCTCCCTGATCCTGCAAAGCCTGCATAAGGATCCTCGTATTCCTGGTATCAAGGAGAAGGACCAATACTGGCTGGCAACCCTCCTTGATCCACGTTACAAGGGTAAGGTTGCAGACCTTATCTTGCTATCGCAGAGGGAGCAGAGGATGAAACATCTTCGGGAGGCCTTGCAGAAAGGTCTGTGCAATGCGTTCCCAGAGACTGGGAGGTTACAAACTCCTGTTTCTGGACAAAGTGTTGCTGAGGCTTCAGTCAGTCAAAGAAGGAGCGGTGGAGAAGGTTGCCGTCTGACCGATGCATTCAGACAATTTTTTGGTCCGCAACCCCAAGGTATGATCGGTTCCAGCAACCATCGCCAGCATCTGTTTTACATGGTGCAGGAATACCTAGGGGCAAGATCTGACTTGGACACCTTTCCCACCGAAAATCCTCTGAGATACTGGGTCTTGAGGATGGATCACTGGCCAGAGCTTGCACAGTATGCAACTGAGCTACTGGCCTGTCCTGCATACAGCGTTCTTTTGGAACGCACATTCAGTGCTGCTGGAGGCTTTGTAACCGATCACAGGGTGCGTCTGTCCACCGACTCGGTCGATCGACTGACCTTCATAAAACTGAATCAGTCTTAGATCACCACCAGCTACCAAGCACCTGATGCTGATGTAACCGAATATTTTTTTTTTTTAATCTCAGATCCTTTCAAAGACTGCCTATGCTGATGCTGAGTGACTATCCTTGAGTAATTATCTTCTTCCTCCTCAATGATCACGGTGATAGCTTGTAAGAACATTTTTGGTTCTGGGCGCCACCACCAGTGCCTAAGGCCCAATTTTTCAGCCCCTGTTTAACAGGGGCGTGTAATTACAATTTTAGATGCAATACTTTGCAGCAGGGCTCGTTTCTGCGTTCCAACTAGAGTATCTGTGAGGGGTTGCAGTGTTGTAGCACCAGCACCAGTGCCTAAGGCCCAATTTTTCAGCCCCTATTTAACAGGGGCGTGTAATTACAATTTTTGATGCAATACTTTGCAGCAGGGCTCGTTTCTGCGTTACAACTAGAGTATCTGTGAGGGGTTGCAGTGTTGTGGCACCAGCACCAGTGCCTAAGGCCCAATTTTTCAGCCCCTGTTTAACAGGGGCGTGTAATTACAATTTTAGATGCAATACTTTGCAGCAGGGCTCGTTTCTGCGTTCCAACTAGAGTATCTGTGAGGGGTTGCAGTGTTGTGGCACCAGCACCAGTGCCTAAGGCCCAATTTTTCAGCCCCTGTTTAACAGGGGCGTGTAATTACAATTTTTGATGCAATACTTTGCGGCAGGGCTCGTTTCTGTGTTACAACTAGAGTATCTGTGAGGGGTTGCAGTGTTGTGGTACCAGCACCAGTGCCTAAGGCCCAATTTTTCAGCCCCTGTTTAAAAGGGGCGTGTAATTACAATTTTTGATGCAATACTTTGCAGCAGGGCTCGTTTCTGCGTTACAACTAGAGTATCTGTGAGGGGTTGCAGTGTTGTGGCACCAGCACCAGTGCCTAAGGCCCAATTTTTCAGCCCCTGTTTAACAGGGGCGTGTAATTACAATTTTTGATGCAATACTTTGCAGCAGGGCTCGTTTCTGCATTACAACTAGAGTATCTGTGAGGGGTTGCAGTGTTGTGGCACCAGCACCAGTGCCTAAGGCCCAATTTTTCAGCCCCTGTTTAACAGGGGCGTGTAATTACAATTTTTGATGCAATACTTTGCGGCAGGGCTCGTTTCTGTGTTACAACTAGAGTATCTGTGAGAGGTTGCAGTGTTGTGGTACCAGCACCAGTGCCTAAGGCCCAATTTTTCAGCCCCTGTTTAAAAGGGGCGTGTAATTACAATTTTTGATGCAATACTTTGCAGCAGGGCTCGTTTCTGCGTTACAACTAGAGTATCTGTGAGGGGTTGCAGTGTTGTGGCACCAGCACCAGTGCCTAAGGCCCAATTTTTCAGCCCCTGTTTAACAGGGGCGTTTAATTGCAATTTTTGATGCAATACTTTGCAGCAGGGCTCGTTTCTGCGTTACAACTAGTGTCTGTGGCACCAGCACCACCACCACCACCAAAGGCCCAATTTTTCTGCCCTTGTTCAACAGGGGCATGTAATTACAATTCTTGATCTAATATTTCACAGCAGGGCCATTTCTGCACCCACCAAGAGCGAGTGAGGACTTACAGTGTTGTGGCACCAGCACCACCACCACCAAAGGCCCAATTTTTCTGCCCGTGTTCAACAGGGGCATGTAATTACAATTCTTGATCTAATATTTCACAGCAAGGCCCATTTCTGTGCCCACCAAGAGCGAGTGAGGACTTACAGTGTTGTGGCACCAGCACCACCACCAGCACCAAAGGCCCAATTTTTCTGCCCCTGGTCAACAGGGGCATGTAATTACAATTCTTGATCTAATATTTCACAGCAGGGCCCTGTGAGGGCTTACAGTGTTGTGGCCACAACACCTAAGGCCCACATTTCTGCTGAATATATAGGGCAGGCCCCTACTTTCAAACATCTAACTTACAAACGACTCCTACTTGCAAACGGAAGGAGAGAACAGGAAGTGAGATGAAATCTACCCCTAGGAAGGGAAATTCTCTCCTGTAAGAGTTAATATGGGAAAAACATTTCTCCTTTCTACTGATGCTTTCCAATCCTTGTTCCACAAAAAAAACCCACATTTTCAAAAAACATTTGTCATTGGGACAAAAAGTGAGGTGAAATCTTCTGAAGAGGAGGACAGACAGCAAAACAAATGTCACAGGGGTGATAACCCTTCCCTATGTTTTCCAAAAGGCTTAAAAAAGATTTTTTGGCTGGAGCTAAACACGTTAAAAATGTACCCGTTCAAAATTACAAACAGATTCTACTTAAAAACAAACCTACAGTCCCTGTCTTGTTTGCACCGCCTGTATACTGCTGTTCAGAGTATATAGGGCCTGGTGGCCCCACACCTTTCCTTATTTTAATTTGGGTGCGGGGTTCCCCTTAATATCCATACAAGACCCAAAGGGCCTGGTAATGGACTGGGGGGTACCCATGCCGTTTGTCTCACTGATTTTCATCCATATTGCCAGGACCCGACATTACATTAAACCCGCAAGCAGTTTTAAATGAGATTTTTTCCTTTAAAAATGACATTTTGTGCAGGGACTGTTCTAAACACGGGAAACACGTGCCACTTTACAGGCATACTATAGACACCCCCCAGGTACGATATTTAAAGGGATATTTCACTTTTTTTTTTTTTACTTTAAGCATCATTAAAATCACTGCTCACGAAAAAACGGCAGTTTTTAAAAGTTTTTTTTGCATTGATACATGTCCCCTGGGGCAGGACCCGGGTCCCCAAACCCTTTTTAGGACAATACCATGCAAATTAGCCTTTAAAATTAGCACTTTTGATTTTGAACGTTTGAGTCCCATAGACGTCAATAGGGTTCTAACGTTCGTGCGAATTTTCGGTCCGTTCGCAGGTTCTGGTGCGAACCGAACCGAGGGGTGTTCGGCTCATCCCTACCCCTGAGATGTATGACATAATTTGCCTAGGCATGAAAACCAGGAAGTAACTTTAGAAATGTAAAAAAACATTTGAGTAAATATGATATACTTTCCTATCTATTTATCAATGCTAGCAGCATAAGGATACAAATAGTCAGAGTTGACAAAGAATGATGTTCTGCATTAAGGACAAATTATTAAACAATGGCAATAATCCGGGTATTCAATCAGAAGGGTCATCGATGGCATTCCAAACTACAAAGGGTGCATTAATAAGTTCAAAATCAGGGCCGTTAAAATACATTTTTTATTATTACAGGTATGTACAGTATGTAGTACCGTGCTTTATATATATATATTGTACATTCACACCAGTCCCTGCCCACAAGGATAAAAGGGATAGAAATATTATAATATATATATATATATATATATATATATATATATATATATATATATATATATATATATATATTGTGGAGATGCGATCCCGTGTCACATGTGCATATGAGCAGTGTGTGCCTGATTTTGTTAATCGTGGGCTGCTCTCCAGGATGTACTGCTCCTCCTCTCTCCACGTCCCAGGTGATGGGCAGAAAACCCGCTTCTCTCTTTCCAGTCTCCAGCCCCCGCAATGAACAATTCCCGCTCACATGGGCAGTAGCAGAAGCGCCTCCAGTCTAGAACAGAGACAACAATCGCTACTAAACTGGAGGCATGAGAATAGGGGGAGGAGACAGCAGGCACAAGAGCGGGAGCAGCATGGAGCAGAGGGATGTCTCAGTGGAAAGTAAACCTTGTTGTTTTGCATAAGACAGCCCACTGGCATGTACACCATTGGGGCCCTCTAGAGATGAGGAAAAGATGAGAACATAGGGACACAGAGCAAGGTTGAAAGACAAATTGGGATAGAAGGGGACATGTGGGCAAGTCAGAGAAGAGTACATGGAGACAGATGGTCAGAATCTGCTTCCTATCCCCTTGCTCAGCTTGGGATCAGTGCGTGAATCCCCTACTGAGCAGAGCAAGCAAATCACTGGTCCGTATCTACTCCGCTTAAGCAGAGCAGATACAAACACAGCCCACTCTGCACTATGGGTGGTCAGGTGTAAAGAGACTTGTGTCCATTTACACACAACTGCCCTCCAATCCCATCTGCACAGACAGAGGAGAACAGACCCCCTTCATTTGTTTTTGGCAGATTGAAATGGATCAGATTGGAGTTAGGTGGATGTAAACGGACACAAGTCTGTTTACATCTGCCACTCCTTCGAGGAGAATAGAGAGTCCGATCGAGTACATCTGAAAAACAGAATTGCAGACCCGATCGGACCAATCATGTGAAAGTCATTAGGGTGCCAGGATGGGGGGGTGTAAAATCTGAATCCCCAGCCACTTGCTGGGGATTCTGATTTTTAACGTGCTGCAGACATGTGCTTTTAACACACCTTTGGTTGCTATAGCAGCCAGGAGTGTGTGTACTTTTGTAAATCCGACCACTACGATTTGACACCCTCCCCCACACGAGCCCCCACCATATTTACTGGATTCCATGATGGCCATAGAGGGTGTTGCAAGGAAAGCGGGGGAGCTCAACAGACATTCATCCTTTGAGCTTACCTCTTATAAACAGACCAGGAAGTGACGTATATGACATCACTTCATGGTCCTGAGCTGTCAATCACCGAGATCAGTGCCTGGAGAAGCTGGTGATAGAAAACCGATAGGTGTTCTATAAGCTGCAGTGGTGTACAAAGATGAGGAACCTGTCACTTATATGCTATTACATACAGGCTATTGTCCCCCTATGTGATAGCAATAACATCATAAAAAAAATGAATGCATTAAAGTTTTAACCATTTAAATAGACACAAACAATTTTTGTTAGACCCCCCACACATACACACACACACATACAAAAACACATGCGTTGGGTCACCTATGTAGGAAAATAGGGTTTTCCCTTCACGTTATATATCACAACGCAAGTCAGAATGAGGGCAATAATTTTAACACCAGAGCTCATGTGGAACTCTAACCTGATGACCTGTAGGAGCTTTCAAAGCACTGTCTATGAAAAAAAAAGGGTAGTGAAGTTTTCACCAGTTAACAGGCGCACACGATTTTAGGGTTGGACATGTTGGCATAACTATTTACTTGGCATAAGCTCATCTTTTATATTTTATCATAAAATTGCATTTAGGTGCCCAAAAAATAACTTTTATGTATTTTTTACTGAAATTTTGTGTTTCATAAATGTTTCGCTGATATCATTTATCATAAAAAAAATGGGACTTCCAACATTTTATTCTCTAAGGTGTCTGCTTTCAGAAAGTATATAATGTTTTGTGAGTTTAAGTAATCTTTAGGCGTAAAATGATTTTTAAATCATTGTGGAGAGTCAGCCTGGGGAAGGGTTAAGCAGGGGTTGATTGAAGAGGGCATGTACTTCCTCTTCAGACCTGCTTATTGCCAGCTGAGTTGAAAATGTCAGAGAGGAGAAGTGCGTTTGGAGAGAGATGACTGTTGAGCTATCAAAGCTGAGAGGAGCTGGAAGCTGGAAGGACCCCTGTTACCTATGACTTGATCCTGCTGGGTGAGCTTGCCTGAACTGGGACTTTGCTATGTTATATGTTGTGGCTGGGATGCTGAGCATTATTTAAAAGGACTGTCTTTGGGGGGCGTGGCCTGGACATGGCAGTGTGAAGTCGCTTGGTGCTTGAGCTCCCAACTCCAGGCTCACTGATTGAGGCTGTTATGCCATTTAACCACCCCGGCAGCCCAAATCGACCAATACCTCAAAGAAAAACCCATGTCTGGCCCGGCGGCTCGCACTGAGGCAACACGTGGCGAGGCCCGTCCACCATCTTCTTCCCCTGGAGGTATAGCAGCATGCGAACTTGCAACCCCTAATGGGGATCCCGGGTCTGCTAAACCCCCTACTATGCAGCCAGTCGGGATCTGGTCTCTCCACGCAGCTATCGGGAGAAGACTCGGACATACGAGCACTGCTGAGGGCCCTCCCCACCAAAGCAGACATGGAGGCTCTCCCCACCAAGGCGGACATGGAGGCACTTTTACTCAGAGTAGAGGTGCAGCATCACCGTGACCTACAGGAGATCCGCTTGGAGGTCCATGAGATAGATGAGTGGTTGACTAGAGAGGAGGCCTCGGTGGGGGCTCTGGAGACCCGATTGGCACAGCTGGAGAGAGAGCAGCAGAGGCATCAGGACCAGCTGGCAGAGGGGCAACTTCCTCTCCCCTTCCTCCAGCCTGGCTTAGTTCATGAGCCCAATGGACACTCTCAGACTAATGTCCATCAACGTGAAGGGACTCAATACCCCAGGGAAACGGTCCATGGTGTTATCCAACTTGAGACATGCGAAAGCCCACATATGCTTCCTCCACGAAACTCATTTTCAAGCCGATAGAACACCGAGATTCCGTGATCACTGCTTCCCGACTGCTCATCATGGGTGCTCCTCTGAGTCTAAGTCCAAGGGGGCTAGCATACTGATACGCTCCACGACACCATGGACGCTTCGTGACCGGTGGAGTGACAATGAGGGGCGGGCCCTGTTTGTGAAAGGGATTCTGGGCATCTCCTTGATGACCCTGGTGAACCTGTACCTCCCCAACACTAGCCAGATTGGATTCCTTGAATCTACTCTGACAAAATTACAAGATTTTGCCGATGGGGCGGTGATCCTGGGGGGTGATCTTAACTTTACCATCAACCCATCCTTAGACTCATTCAGGCAAACTTCCCAGGTTTCTTATGCAGCACTCAAGCGCCTAAAGAAGAACTTCTATGCTTTCCACCTGGTAGATGTCTGGCGGGTTCTAAACCTGACCCAAAGGGACTATACGTTCTATTCACACCCTCATGATTCTTACACTAGAATCGATCTTCTCATGTTGCCCCAGTCTCTCCTTTCTAGGGTGAGATCTGCCTCTATAGGGTCCACACTTTTTCGGACCATGCCCTGGTCTTTGTGGACATAGATATTTTACCCCATGCATCTAAACAATGGCAGTGGAAGCTTAATGACACACTGATTCAAACACCTGAGGTGGTGGAGGAGGTCTCTGGGGAATTGATGAATTTTTTCTCCTCTAATACGGGCTCGAACAGCGCACCCCTGATGGTCTGGGAAGTACATAAGTGTACTATTAGAGGAATCCTAATAAAAATTGGTACCCGCCTCAAGAATTCAAGAGCTCAGCAAACTCTTGACCTTCTAGAAAAAATTAGGGTCCTAGAGTCCACCCACAAACAATCCCTAGCCTCCCGGACCCTGCTAGACCTCACAACCCTGAGAAATCAACTGAGATCCCTGGCCTCGGTCAGGGCTAAGGCAGTTATTGCAAAATGTAAACGTACCTTCTACAAACATAGTAATAAGTGTGGTAAATTGTTAGCGCGGGCCTTGAGAGCCCAAAGCAATGTGGTGTAACCAAATCCCCATATTTTTGAAAATGTCTTTTTGAGAATGTTTAGGTGTTTTTAAACTAGCCTTGCTGAAGGTGTGCCCCCCAAATATCTTGTTTGTGTATTGTATGGATTATGAGCAAATCCTTTTGGGATAGGAGCACCCTACTCCCTCATTAAGTACCTCTCATTAGTGTCCACTTGTGTCATAGGTGGAGACCTCAAGATTCTCCCATTTAGAAGAGTGTAGCTCTCATGGTTTAGAGAAGCAGGATCTCACAAATCTATGGATGGTGTAGGACCCACTAATCATGGGGTACTTTGTCGCAGTAAGTGGGCTTAGCACCATATAGCAATATGATGTGACCAAATCCCCATATTTTTTTAAATGTCTTTTTGAGAATGTTTAGGTGTTTTTAAACTAGCCTTGCTGGAGGTGAATGTTTTTTTGCATGTGTGCGCTGTAATATTTTTCTTCTCTTGAGAGCCCAAAGGGCGCAAATCTTCATTCCTGAACTTATGGGGGAAGGTGGCTCTTTCAAAGAGGAGGCACAGGTACTCAGAGCTAGATTCTTGAACAAAGGCTATGATGGCCAAGTTCTTGATACACTAATAACAGAAGTGGGAAATAGGGATCGTCAGACCCTTTTGATCGATAAACCACCACAAGCGGAACAAAGGGACGATTTTGGTCTGGCGTTCCTAACTACCTACTCTAGCCAGCATTGGGCTATAAAACGCATAATAAAAAGACACTGGCCCATCATTAAGAATGATAGGATCTTAGGACCATTGTTGACAGAAAAACCCTGTGTGCTCTTCAGGGGAGCCTCCAACCTTAGGCACTTCATAGCACCTAATGTTCCAGACCCACCAGTTAGACCTTCTTTTTTTGGTGATCTGAAGGGCTTTTTTCCCTGCAAAAAGTGCCAAATTTGCAGTATAAATACCTTTAAGGGCAGAAGGTTAACGGAATTTACATCCACAGGAACAGGCAATACATATCCAATAAAATCCTTTATCACCTGCTCTACAAAGTGCGTAGTATATCTCTTGAGATGCCCTTGTGGGTTAGAATATGTAGGACGCACTACTAGAAAGCTACAGGTAAGATTAGGGGAGCATGTTGCCAATATTCGAAGGGGCTTTGACAAACATAATGTTTCAAAACATTATGATCTGAAACATAGAAGGGACCCTACGGGGACCACGTTTCTAGCCCTTGAAAAATACATACCTCATTGGCGAGGGAGTAACGGTAAACGCAGTATTTCCAGAAGTGAGACCAACTGGATATATAGATTGGGTTGTCATGTCCCTACAGGGTTGAATGTGGAGTGGGACATTAATTGCTTTGTTAACAATAGTTAATAAGCTCTTAACTCCTCCCTCTCCCCGGCCACTGGGGGTTTAGAGTGTCCCCTCCATATTCTTTGGCCAACTTTATTTTCTGTACATAGCAAATGACCTTATATATAATAAATCCTTGTTATTGGGTCATTTGGTTTGTACTAAGTTCTCCTATGTAGGGGCTATCGTCCTATGTTTGGATGTTTTTCCTCATTTAAAACGTTTAGCCTCTAGTAAAATAATGTGTGTGTTATGACCACAATTTTAGTTTGTAACATCATTCTTTGATGGTTTTAATTTGAATTTTAAATGTAATTTTTGAAGTTTTATTTTAATTTCAACGATAGAAAATATCATAAGAAATGTTTCCCACTCGAAGGGGGATGCGAATTGTCTTTCAGCCTCTATTTTTTTATATATATTTTTTCAAATTTTTTTTTATTTCAATAGGTTTAAATACCAGACCTAATTTAAATTTAGAGTATTATCTAAATTGTCCACAAGATGGCACTAGATGGGATCTAAGAAAGCATATCAGTACCAACATCAGTGATGATGCTTCAGCTGTCTCCAAACTTTACTAATTATACAACCAATGGCTGAGTATCTTCGCCTCTCCGCTCGGGTACTTAAAGCGCATGCGCGGACGTGTAGGCGTGCCCCTGATGACGTCATTTCTGACGAAACGGCCGTAGGGTAGACACGTACGCACGGACTGCGCATGCGCGTACTTTCATTATCTATCGGATTTGTTTTATTACTCCTTGCAAGGATTGCTGTATTGGTAAATGCCTTTTAGGCCTTTTTTTAATAAAAGGAACCATTAATTACTACACCATTGGAGCATTTCTCCCCCTTTTTTTCGGATACTCACGCTATTGAGATTGCTATTGAGATTGGCGCTCCTTCACGGCTGACAGATTTGGGATCAACCATCCGGTGCCTCACAGCAGGATCCAGCCAGGAGAGGGACAGCATCCATGGTGGCGATTGATTCATGCCTTTAAAGAAAGGCGGTCTGGTAAGCCTTTAATTCTTCTGGTGACGGGCCTCACAGCGGTGGAAGTTAGACATCCAGATTGGTTCTTTGTGCTTCACGGACATTTAATCACTTATATTTTTGCATTTTATGGACATTATTTGAAGATTAATAAGCTCAGTTTTTTATTTGAACAAATAATTTTGCTGTTTTTTCACTGCATATTTAAATCCAGCGCTGCGCTCTTTGTATACATTCTTAGTGGTGCCCCCTATCAGGGTTATAGCGCATAGCCGCAGGATATTTCCGCACAGGTTCACTATTATTAATAATTTTGCACACTTGAATACAAAAATTAAGTTTTATTGACTCACATCCCTCACTTTACACCTAGCGCAAATTTTCTCTTTTAGAAAATCTTCTATTGTATGGTCTTATGGCTGCACCAGCTTTAATGAGAAGGTGTGCCCCCCAAATATCTTGTTTGTGTATTGCATGGATTCTGACCAAATCCTTTTGGGATAGGAGCACCCTACTCCCTCATTAAGTACCTCTCATTAGTGTCCACTAGTGTCAAAAGTGTAGACCTCAAGATTCTCCCATTTAGAAGAGTGTAGCTCTCATGGTTCAGAGAAGCAGGATCTCACAAATCTATGGATAGTGTAAGACCCACTAATCATGGGGTACTTTGTCGTAGTAAGTGGGCTTAGCACCATATAGCAATATGGTGTGACCAAATCCCCATATTTTTGAAAATGTCTTTTTGAGAATGTTTAGGTGTTTGTAAACTAGCCTTGCTGGAGGTGAATGTTTTTTTGCATGTGTGCGCTGTAATATTTTTCTTCTCTTGAGAGCCCAAAGGGCGCAAATCTTCATTCCTGAACTTATGGGGGAAGGTGGCTCTAAGGTGCACACCACCGAGGAGATTGCGGACCAGTTCCACAAGTACTATACCTCATTGTATAACCTTCCGCGTCAATCATCAGAAAGAGAGAAATCCCTAGAAAGGAAGCCATACGGAAGTATATTCAAAAATTTGGCCTTCCGCGGCTGCCTGATGAGGCTCTGGCAGCTATGGAAGAGCCGCTATCGGGAGAGGAAGTGGCGCTAGCCATAACCCGAATGCAAAATGGCAAAGCCCCGGGCCCCGATGGGTATTCGTTAGCATACTACAAGACTTTTGGCGATATCTTGACGCCACATTTCCTAGCGGCCTATAACGACACCGGGGAGGGGGCGATTCCCTCACTACGAGCCTTTATTTCTGTGATACCCAAGGAGGACAGGGACTCCTTACTCTGTCAAAACTACAGGCCAATATCCCTCCTCAACGTAGACCTAAAGATCTTTACCAAGGTCCTCTCAATGCGGTTGTCGGAGTGGATTCCATCGCTCGTCCATTCAGACCGGGTCGGTTTTGTGCCCTCGAGAGAGGTGAAGGACAACACCACAAAAGCAATTAACCTTATCCATGCAGCCAAAACGCAGGGAACCCCGATGTTGCTTCTTTCGATTGATGCCGAAAAGGCGTTTGACAGGGTGAACTGGCCCTTTCTGGTTGAGTCCCTTCGTCACATAGGTTTAGGTCAGTTGATGATGAACTGGATGCTAGCCATCTATTCCAGGCCCTCGGCCCAGGTAAAGGTAAATGGTCAGCTCTCCTCCCCCTTTAGTATAACCAATGGGACAAGGCAGGGTTGCCCCTTGTCCCCACTGATATTCATCCTGTCCCTGGAACCCTTCCTCCGTACGGTGAGAGACAACCCTAACATATCGGGGATCCATCTAAGTGACTCCCTGTCCCCTAAAATAGCAGCCTTTGCTGATGACCTACTTTTTTTTATATCCAACCCCCTAGTTTCTATACCAAACCTGATGTCAGAACTGCAGAAATACGGAAAACTGTCTTTCTTCAAGGTCAATTTCCAAAAATCAGAGGCTTTAAATGTCTCCATGATGACTTCCTTGGATAACCTGCTGCGAGCAGATTTCCCCTTTAAGTGGGCGAATTCCTACATTAAATATTTGGGCATCTGTCTGCCTAGGATGACGGAGGATATCTTCTCTCTCAACTTCCCCCCCTTCTGAGGGACATCAAAAAAGATTTACAGAAGTGGCAGACGGGCATGTTCTCCTGGTTTGGATGGTGTAGCATAATAAAAATGAACATTATGCCCCGACTATCATACCACCTTCAGACTCTCCCCGTTAGGATTCCGAACCCCTTCCTTAGAGCAGCAAATCGAGCATTGGTCATGTTCATTTGGGCTCAGAAACCCCCGTGGCTGGCCCAGTCAATTCTACGTTTACCCAAAACGCTAGGAGGAATGGCACTCCCGGATGTGACCTTTTATCACGCGGCTTGCCACTTGACGAGAATCATTGATTGGTGTCGTCACGGGACACTAAAACAATGGATCAAAATAGAGCAATGTCTGTCAGGGGCGGAATTAGAGGGATTGCCTTGGTGCCAGAAGAACCTATCAGCTCGTGTAATAGACCACCCTACGGTAGGAGAGACATGGCGAATGGCCCAAAAAACCTTTCGCGAGCACTCAGTTGCGCCCACCCCCTCGCCACTTACCCCAGTAATTGGGAATCCTGCTTTTAGCCCAGGACTGAGTGATCCCAGATTTCAAGGTCTGAAAGGGAGTGACAGTTGTCAACTTCGCCACTTCACCAGTAAGGGGAAGTGAATGTCAAGGGAAGACATCATGGATGACCCTCTTTTAGTGAGCATCTCCTTCTGGCAAAAGCTCCAATTAGCTAATTTTCTTAGATCACAACCCCCTCCGGCATCTTTCTTAAGGGCCCTGACATCTTTTGAGCTTCTCTGCTCAGAACAAGAGCCAGTGCGTCATATCGTCTCGCTATCTTACCAACTCCTTATCACACCCCCTAAGGGGTTCCGACCTCCCTATTTAGCCAAGTGTGAACGAGATCTGGGAATACTGCTCACCGGGAGACAGGTGGAGAGAATAGATCTCTTCACATATGGCACATATACATCGATATGTGCCACCCAAAAGGAGGCAGGGTTTAAGGTATTGTCTCAATGGTACTACACACCGGTCAGGTTGCACCGGATGTTCCCTCAGAGCTCAGGCCTATGTTGGAGATGTGGAGAGGAGGCGGGTACCCTTCTCCATATCTTCTGGTCTTGTAGGTTTCTGGCCCCTTTTTGGACAGAGGTTCACCGCATCACACAGAAGTTCACAGACTGGGTTCTGCCCAAGACTCCCGACTTCTTTCTAATACACCACCATGAAATACCAAGCAAGGCATACAGGAAATCAATCCTGCCCCTACTGGTCACGGCAGCAAAAAGTTGCATCCCCCTGTTCTGGAGGCGGACGGAGCCTCCGGAAGTGGCAGTGTGGTTGAGGATAGCTGATATCCACAAAATGGAGGACCTTGTAGCAACCGACAGGGGACTCAGAGAACATTTACTCAAGAATGTGTTCTATTGGCTCGAATTCTTCTATTCTGAGGAGTATGCAAGGCTGATGGCATAAGTACCTAGTACTTAGGAAACCCATGATGAACACTGAGAAACTGAAGGAGAGGCTGGAGGAAGGGTTCCCCCCCCCTCCTCCCTTCCTCCCCAATCCTTCCCCCTCCCCCCCCTCTTCCCCCTCTCAATACTTTTCTTTTCCTCTTTTTCTCTGTTCTTTAGCTTTCTTACTCTCATTTTACCGAATATTCTCTTTTATCTTCTCAATAGGACTGACGACCCACAGGTCGTAATCTCCCCCGCATTAATTTCCTACAAAGTGGAATCTAATACTACACGGGACACAGCGAGCTTCTTAACCTAAGGATCGGCTTCCCATATCAGGAAGATATAGGTTTATACAAACAGTCGTGCCTTATTGTTTGATATATATGATCTGACCAGTCGAGACGTATTTATAACACGAACAAAATTGCTAGGTCTTATGTACCAATGTATGTTTGCTGTTGCTATCTTATTTCTTTGCAAATAAAGAATTTATAAAAAAAAGGACTGTCTTATACTGCTAAGAAGAGTTTTTATGTTGTTTGAACTGCCTATAAAGACAAAGCTTGCCAATTTTCTGTTGCTTTTTGCTGAATAAACCTTTTAAGTTTACTGAACTGAGCCAGCTTGTCACCCCCTGATGCCTTACAACATGTAAAACAAAAAAACATTCATGGATTTGGGATGCTAGTGATTAAAATACCTGTCTTCTGATCCCTAGTGAAGCCCATAGCCAGTGGGGGTAAGCGGGGAATACAGAACCAGGGAAAGGGGGGGCTCATAACACGAGGGGCGTACCTAGAGCATTTGGCACCCGGGGCAGATCCAATATCTGGCACCCCCTCCACGTTAACATGTAAAAACACCCCACTGTGCCCCTTGCATACCTCTGCATCCTTCAATATCTCTTTGTTACTAGTGTGTACCCCCTCCCCACAACTGCACCCCTGGACACTTTTACATTACACAGCCCCCCTGCACCTCTGGACCCCTTTACATTACACAGACCCCTTCACCTCTGGACACATTTACATTACACTGCACCCTGCACCTCTGGACCCCTTTACATTACACAGCACCCTGCTCCTCTGGACTCCTTTACATTACACAGCACCCTGCATCACTGGACCCCTTAAAATTACACAGCACCCTGCATCACTGGACCCCTTTACATTACACAGCACCCTGCACCTGTGGACCCCTTTACATTACACAGCCCCCTGCACCACTGGACCCAATTACATTACACAGCACCCCTTTACATTACACGGCACCCTGCATCACTGGACCCCTTTAACCACTTCGCTACCTGGCCATAGACAAATGACGTCCACAGATGGGATCTCCCATCCTGGGTGGACGTCATATGACAGCCTGGGCTTCCCGGCCGCCTAAGGGGCACGTGCCCGCCGCATTGCTCGGGACCCGGTGCGTGTGCACGGCGGCCGCGATGTTCGCCGGGCACCCGCGATTGCCCGTTAGCCGGGCCGGACCATGGATCTGTGTGTGTAAACACACAGATCCATGTCCTGTCAGTTGAGAGAAGACCGATCTGTGTTCCAAGTACAGAGGAACACTGATCAGTCTCCTCCCCTTGTGCGTCCCCTACAGTTATAATCACTCCCCTAGGAAACATTTAACCCCTCATGTCCCCCTAGTGGTTAACCCCTTCACTGCCTGTCACATTTATACAGTAATCAATGCAATTTAACAGCATTGATCGCTGTATAAATGTGAATGGTCCCAAAAATGTGTCAAAAGTGTCCGCCATAATGTCGCAGTCACGAAAAAAAATCGTGATCGCCGCTATTACTAGTAAAAAAAATAAATAAATAAAAAATGCCATAAATCTATCCCGTATTTTGTAGACGCTATAACTTTTGCGCAAACCAATCAATATACGCTTATTGCGATTTTTTTTCCAAAAATATGTAGAAGAATATGTATCGGCCGAAACTGAGGAAAAAATTTGTTTTGAAAAAAAAAAAATTGGGATATTTATTATAGCAAAAAGTAAAAAATATAGTTTTTTTTCAAAATTGTCGCTCTTCTTTTGTTTATAGCGCAAAAAATAAAAACTGCAGAGGTGATCAAATACCACCAAAAGAAAGCTCTATTTGTGGGGAAAAAAGGACGTCAATTTTTTTGGGGCACGACCGCGCAATTGTCGTTTAAAGTGCGACAGCGCTGAAAACTAAAAATTGGTCTGGGAAGGAAGGGGGTGAAAATGCCCTCTATTGAACCGGTTAAATTACACATCCCCCTACAGCTCTGGACCCCCTCCATGTTACACAGACCCCCCTTCAGTTCAGACACTCCCCTTCAGTACAGACCCCCCCAAAGTGCAGAACCCCCACAGTGCAGACCCCCTTCAGTGCAGACCCCCCCTCAGTGCAGACACCCCCTTCAGTGCAGACCCCCCTCAGTGCAAACCCACCTCAGTGCAGACACTCCCCTCAGTGCAAACCCCCTCTTCAGTGCAGACACCCCCCATTCAGTGCAGACCCCCCTTAGTGCAAACCCCCCTTCTTCAGTGCAGACCCCCCTCAGTGCAAACCCCCCCTCCCCATTCAGTACCTCAGATCAGGGCGGCGGCACATGCACAGAAGGTCTCCCCCTCTGTACACATAAACAGAGAGGAGGGGAGGCAGCTTCACTCGGTTGTACCTGTGTGACGTCAGGTGTTCTAACGAGAAGTGCCGAACACCGGTGACCGGGACCGCTCATACAGCCCGTGGCCATGAGAGGAGGGGATGAATGGTGCAGCGCTGTCACCCCGCACCCCCCTCCCCCTTTGTATCGCTACTGTAGCTGCCTCTCCCTGCTGCTCTTATCTGCCTCTGCCTAAAGCCACCCCGCAGCGCTGTCACCGCTTCTTTCACGGAGGGGGGGGGCGGCCTGACACCCACCCAGTGTGTGGCACCCAGGTCGGCCGCCCCCCACTTGGTACGCCACTGCATAACACACTTCTGTTGGGTGGGGGGGGCGGCAAACTGTACCTTTGCAGTAGAAAAAAAAAACCCATTCAGGTTACAACTGAAATGAAAGGCAAAACATTTGTGTATAGATATAAAAAATAAAAAGCATTAAAAATTATTTTTTTTCACTTCCCCACTGTTTTCAGCTGCATAAGAGCTGTACATTGAATTCATTGTCATGTTCAAGAAGCCAGTGGTCAGATGATTTGAGCTTTGTGACATGGTGCATTATCCTGCTGGAAGTAGCAATCAGAAGATGGGTACATTGTAGTCATAAAGGGATGGACATGGTCATGTCAGGGCTGGGCTCAGCCCTTCCTTCTGTGAGCTGGCCGCTCAGCGGTCGGCTAATTGCCAGCTCCTATCTCTCCACAGTTACTCAGCTGTTGCTGATATCCAGCTCGTCAGTCCTGCCTACTTAAGCCATCCAGTCCAGAAGGGCTCTGCCTTCACCTTACTCAACATCACAGAGACGCTCGCCTGCATTCCTGTTAAAAGACTTGCTTGGCTGATATCCCTTTTGGCTCCAGATCCTGCTTGCTGTTTTACTACGCTCATCTCCGGCTCCCTGATGTTTGGCTTGTCTGACTATCTGTTCCGGTTCCTGAACTCTGGCTATGTTTTGACTACGTTTGTTCTATTTACTTTTATTATTAAACAAGTGTGATTTAACTGTACTTCTGTCGCCGTCTGATTTCATGATTTCTGACAGTAGGCGAAGACCATGAATTCAGAAGATAGTCAATCCACTTGTTGGTAATATTTTTTTCAGATTGGATGAGCAAGATTACCACATGGATCAGTTTGCCATGGCGTTACAAACGCTCCTGAGTCGCACAGCACACCTGGAATCTCCCACTGTGGCTGCTCTGGTACAACCTGAGTTGCAGGTTGTCCCTGCTGCACCAGTCTCTGTGCAGGCACCCGCCTCGAGGATTACCTCTATAAGAGGTATGTCTGGTTCCGCTCCTCTTCCCCAGCAATTTGGGGGTGATCCAGTTCAATGCAGAGTGTTTCTCAACCAGGTTGAGATATACTGTGAGATGCTGCCCCAGGCGTTTCCCACGGACAGAAGCAAAGAAGGTTTTGTGATATATGTGCTTTCTGAGAGAGCCATGGCCTGGGCAAACCCTCTATGGGAGACGCAAAAACCTGTTGTCTTGAGTTACCCTGAATTTGTGGCCCCCTTTAAAAGGGTATTTGACTTTCCTGCACGCTCCGCTTCTGCTGCCAAGTGCCTCATGTCCATCAAACAGAGTACAAGAACTGTTGCCGACTACGCCATTGAATTACGTACTCTGGCAGCAGAGGTTTCTTGGAACAATGAGGCCCTCGTGGCTGCTTTTTCTCATGGTCTCTCGGATTCCATCAAAGATGAGATAGCAGCCCGAGATATACCCACTGAGCTGGAGAAGTTGATCACATTTGCCATCCTCATTGACTCCAGACTCGGAGAAAGACTCTTTAAAGGAGCGCTTGTGGATGCCTCCTGTATGTTTGCCTCCAAGCTTTGCAATCCCACCCATGCCTCCCTCACCTCCCATGCCTCCTGGTACCGAGTCGGTCCATGAAGATGAACTCATGCACTTGGGCTTCACACGTCTTTCTGCGGATGAGAGAACCTTTAGGAGGAGGGAGAGATTTTGCCTTTATTGTGGCCAGGCAGGTCACTTTTTGAAGTCTTATCCTACCCATCCAGACAGACCTTAGGTGGCATTGTTTTGTCCCCAGTTATCCAGAAGGATAAGCCCCTGGTTTTGGGCTGAGTTGTCCATTGAGATACAGGC
The DNA here is from genome assembly GCA_037952925.1 of Lithobates clamitans. Lineage (NCBI taxonomy): Eukaryota > Metazoa > Chordata > Amphibia > Anura > Ranidae > Lithobates > Lithobates clamitans. Next base: position 2,317,641 of record JBBGZY010000254.1, on the reverse strand, counting down.
TCTAATCGACTCTGGGGCTGCAGGCCTGTTCATTGATGCTGCCTTTGTATCGAAGCACTCGATTCCTCTACAGCCTGCCCATGTGACTCATGAGATGGTTCCATTGTCCATGGCCGTAGGGGCTCTTCTTCATGAGATAATCCAATTCCTCACCTAAAGTTATTTCCTCACCTAAATTTTTGCTGGTTATTTGTTATCCTTGGTTACAGAGGCACAACCCCTCTTTTGATTGGCTCCGTGCTGAGATTCTCTCCTGGTCGCCACAATGCAGTAAGTTATGCTTCCAGAAGGTAGCTAAGGTCCTGTGCACCTCTTCACTCTCCTCCCTGCAGGAGGAGTACCGTGATTTTAGCGATGTCTTTGACAAAGGTCAAGCCGGTAGTTTGCCTCCACACTGGCCGTATGATTGCGCAATTGACCTTCAACCTGGTGCCATACTCCCTTGTGGCCAGTTTTACCCTTTGTTGATCTTGGAGGATAAGGCCATGGAGAGCGCGTTTGCAACATTCTTGAGGTTTCATCCGCAAATCCTCCTCCCCTGCTGGTGCTGGTTTCTTCTTTGTGAAGAAGAGTGGTGAACTGAGACCTTGTATTACTTATAGGGGTCTCAATCGTTTCACGATTAAGAATGCCTATCCAATTCCATTGATTACGGAGTTATTTGACTGCCTCAAAGGAGCAACGGTTTTCACGAAGCTTGATTTGAGAGGGGCATACAATCTTGTGAGGATTAAGGAGGGCAATGAGAGGAAAACCTATGTTTAATACCAGAACAGGCCATTATGAGTACCTCGTAATGCCTTTTGGCCTTTGTAACGCAATTTTCCAGGCATTCATTAACAATCTCCTCTGAGATTTATTGCAGTTATGTGTGGTGGTTTATCTCGATGATATCCTCATATTTTCCACGTCCCTGGAGAGCCACCACATAGATGTCTGTCGTGTGCTTCAGAAACTAAGAGAGAACAATCTTCTTCTTTATCGTACATCACTGGACACAGAGCACCTTAATAATGACTATTTGGGTTATACGCTACTTTTAGGTGATTGGACACTGGCAACGAATAGTAAGACGGCTCCTCCCATATAACCAATCCTACACAGGAAGTACCTCAGTTTTTTCGCCAGTGTCTTGAAGGTGATGGTCATGGCTGTTGAAGCTCTTCAAAATTCTTCAATGATGTCCCAGTGAGGACATTATAATCGGATCCATTCGGATGGCATAAGAAAGCTAAAGTGGATGGTACCCGAGCCTCGGTTCAAGAGCGAGGTTTTGCCTGTAACGTGTCCTAAATGGCGCTGGACCCTTGTTAAGTTGGTATTCCTGGTCAAACTTGCCCAACGTAAACCAGAAGGGTGCCTTACAGGTCCACGGGTGTGGACCCCAAAGAATGGGGGACCCGGTCCTCGAAGGTCCTCAGAAGCGCTACCCGCCATGATGGGGGAAGATTGGGCCTGGTAAAACAGGCCCTGCAGCTTGGGATGGTGAGTACTCCCTTTGGGAATTTTTATATATTTCCCCCTGTTTTCCACTAAAAAAAAAAAAAAAAGAACCTTAGTAACTTGTGTCTTGGATTACAGACTGGTCAGTATGGTGTGCACTTATGGTGGGGCGTGCGCGGGTGTGCGCATGCGTCGTGTGTCCACCAGTGTGCGCGTGCGCCCCTGGTGTGCACGTTGTCAGTGTGTGCGCCACCGCGATGCGTATCGCGGAGGCGCCATGCGACGTGCATGCTGCTGATCACGTGGGCACGCGCTCAGTGCACTGTCAGCTTAGGCTTTATAAGGAATGGAGCTCCTGACGTGCACTGGGACAGCACAGAGCGATACTTGGGCACGTGAGTCTGGAGGTTTTTGGACACAGTTGCGACAGGCTGAACGCTGGTTACAGCTTGTGGGGAGTATTTTTTTCCTCGTATGTGAGCAATGTCTTCCAGAAAACGAGGTACAGGGAGCAGGGCAAGCAAAGGGGTAAGAGTACCTCCCTTAAAAACAGGAGACCAACCCCATGCTGATGCAGCCTCAGTCTCCCCTGAAAGACCTGCGGCATCTGGCCTGGCTGAGCAATTGCATTTGTCAGGCATAGTGGCCACTACCAATATTCCTACCTCGGCTTATGTTACAAAGGATGATTTGACATCTGCCTTAGCGGGCCTTGAAGGCAAAATAGCTGGCATGATTGCCTCTGTAACACAGAGAGGGAAGAAGCGTAATAGATCTCCCTCCCCTGAGCCCGGGCCAAGTGGAGAATCACTAGAGCACCAGGACTCTTATAAACCAGAAAAAATAAAAATATAACCCTGCGCTTACCCAATATGGAAGCAGCTCACACAACAAATTAGGATTTTGTCAGATTACAAATGCAAATACAAGTGTAGCGCTATGAGTTAGGAAACTTATGAGATTATAAAAATAAAGATAATAAAAGATGAAGATAAAAAATATCTGTATCAAACCCCAACATTTGCAATATAAGATAGCTTGACAGATATATAAAATAAACAAAAGCAATAATAAAGTCTCTGGTATTTCTTCAGATGTTTTCAAATGCTTAAAAGGAACGGGTGACGCATGTCCGGTATCTCGTCCTTTTCCCCACTAAGATATAGTGAGGAATAACAGCTATATATTTGAAATATTCTTACTATGAAATGTTTTTCGTTTCTATTATACTCTTACTTTGTCCCTACACTCACAATCCGATTACACCTCACAGGAATCTCTCAGTATATATGTTGGAACGCATGTACACACATTTAACTGAGGCGTGGAACGCACGCGGGTCCGCCATTTTGGCTAAACCCGGAAGTACTTTTGAAATTTGGACATGAGCTGTATCCTCATTAAGGGGGCTTGGTTTCCTATATTAAGGGGTATGGCAGCAGTGAGTGAGCACCCCAGAAGAAGTCTTTTAAGACGAAACGCGTCGGGAGACTCCACTGCCTGCCATAATTTTAACTTGAAGCGCTTTACCTATTACTGGAATGTAAGTTGAATACTTATTTTAATAAATCTGTTTTCTTAAACGGTATTATGCTATGTGGCTCCCCTTCTTCATTCTTATATGGATTGTCTATCTGAGATGACCTGCGGGAAGGTTTGCCATTCATTTTGAATACCGTCAGAAGTATGGATATGCATTGAAGCTTTACCACCGTCCAGTTGTGAAGTTCCCTCTCTTTGATTACCCATTGGGGTCACAAGCTTGATTGACTCATTGAACGTATGTTCTTATGAGTTCAATCCCTCTGATGACCTGCGGGAAGGTTTGCCATTCATTTTGAATACCGTCAGAAGTATGGATATGCATTGAAGCTTTACCACCGTCCAGTTGTGAAGTTCCCTCTCTTTGATTACCCATTGGGGTCACAAGCTTGATTGACTCATTGAACGTATGTTCTTATGAGTTCAATCCCTCTGGTAAGCCTTCATTTTGTCCGTGTGTGGAGGGTCCATCACATTTTTGCATGTGTTATCCACGTGGTGAATAAGGGACTTTATATACCTCTTAATTAACATCAGTCCTCCTCAGCCTTTTAAGCATTTGAAAACATCTGAAGAAATACCAGAGACTTTATTATTGCTTTTGTTTATTTTATATATCTGTCAAGCTATCTTATATTGCAAATGTTGGGGTTTGATACAGATATTTTTTATCTTCATCTTTTATTATCTTTATTTTTATAATCTCATAAGTTTCCTAACTCATAGCGCTACACTTGTATTTGCACCAGGACTCTTATAGCCAGATGGGTCCAGGTGATCTGGAACCAGAGTGGGCAGAGGATTTGGAGGAGGTGGCCATAAAAGACCGGGAGGAAGGAGAGGCTGAAGAATCCTCAGCTGAGGACTCCGGTTCAGAGGAGCCAATTTTAGCCTCCCATTCCCAAAAATTGTTTATCCAATCTCTGACTGAGATTGTACCTCAGCAAGGTTCCCAAGTGTTCCCTTTGCGTCCATTATTGATCTCAGGAGGAAAGAGTGCCCTACTCCCTACTAAAAGGTGAAGTAAACAACCCTCTTTTAAAATACCTAATAATGCTCCAGGGCCTAGTGCTTCTTCCCCCAAGCGGCAATGACGGCCTCAGCCGTCTGGGTTTAAAAAACCTCAGGGTCAGAGGAAGCCCTGGACCCAAAAGCCAGCCAAGTCCAACTCCAAGTCAACCTTGTGAAGGGGCGCCCCTGCTCTCACGGGTGGGGGGCAGGCTTCGGCTGTTTTTGAATACCTGGGAAGAACTGGTCCAAGTCAGATGGGTCATTTCCACTGTAACACAGGGTTACAGAATAGAGTTTTGGGAAATTCCTCCAAACCTTTTTCTGTACTCAAGGGTTCCGTCGGATCCAGAGAAAAAGAAATGCCTGTTCCTAGCTTTGCAGCAACTGCAGAAGCAGGGGATAATTGTTAGACATGTGCAACCAGTTTCATAATGAACCGAAATTCGGCCGAATTTTGCATCTTTCAGGCATTCGGATGCATCCGAATGTCCGAATAAGAAAAAAAACGAATTTCAACTAATACGAAAGAAATTATAGCGAATATAACGAATGAATTCGACATGATTCGGTAATTCGTTAAAGATCTAATGAAACAAAAGGTCAACTAAAAGTAAATCTTATGCCGCGTACACATGGTCAGAATTTCCGACAACAAATGTTCGTTGTGAGCTTGTTGTCGGAAATTCCGACCCTGTGTAGGCTCTATCGGACATCTGTTGTCGGAATTTCTGACAACAAAAATTTGAGAGCTGGATCTCAAATTTTCCGACAACAAAATCCGTCGTAAAATTCCGATCGTGTGTACTCAATTCCGAAGCACAAAATTCCACGAATGCTTGGAATCAAGCAGAAGAGCCGCACTGGCTATTGAACTCATCATATGTGTTGTACGTCACCACGTTCTTGGCGATCGGAATTTTGACAACATTTGTGCGACCGTGTGTATGCAAGACAAGTTTGAGCCAACATCCGTCGGAAACAAATCCAGGATTTTGTCTGAATGACCGATCGTCTGTACGCGACATTACAGTCCAATCAGCTGATTAATTTTGTGCTGGAGGTTGGATTACTGGCAAAGTGCATTCCTGAGAACTGAGTGAGAAGGGTGTTGTATTGTATTTGAGCCGAGGAGAAGAGATATTATCATTGTGTGTGTTAATAGATTCAATAAACAAACAACTTTTCAAACTATGAATCATTATCACGAATATATATACATACATAAATTCGAATTCAACTAATACGAAAGAAATTATAGCGAATATAATGAATGAATTCAACATGATTCGAGAAATAACGAATTATCTGAAAATTAATTAACGTAACATAACAAATATAACAGAACGAAATTATGTATTTTACGAATGACAACGAAACGAAACTGAACAAAATTTTTCGTTGTGCACAGGTCTAATAATTGTCAAGGTTCCGAACGAAGAAAGATTCAAGGGGTTTTACTCAAACCTTTTCTCTGTGCCGAAACCAAATGGGGAAGTAAGGCCCATTTTGGACCTCAAGGCTCTCAACCTCTTTGTAAACGCACGGTCCTTCCGTATGGAGTCGGCTCGTTCTATAATAAAATCTGTGAGAAAAGGAGATTATTTAGCGTCCATAGATATCAAGGACGCGTACCTTCATGTACCGATCTTCGGTCCACATCAAAGGTTTCTGCATTTCGCAGTAGAGGGCCGTCATTTTCAATTCGTGGCACTGCCATTCAGTCTAGCCACGACCCCCAGGGTTTTCACAAAGATTCTGGCCCCGATGTTGGCATCCCTAAGGTCCCAGAAGATCTCCGTGGTAGGATATCTGGGCGATCTTCTCCTGAGGGATTGCTCTTGCCCCATCCTGATCCAAAACGTGTCAAGAACAGTGCAGGTTTTACAACGCCTAGGTTGGATTCTAAATGTAGACAAGTCAGCCCTTTGTCCAACTCAAGTCTTGGTATACCTGGGTCTGGTCTTGGACACCGCCCAAGAAAGGGTGTTTCTACCCCCCTTAAAAGTTGTTTCCATAGTGAAACTCGTCCAGAGGGTGAAAAAAGAACCAAGACCTTCTATTCGGCTGTGCATGAGGTTGCTGGGCAGGATGGTGTCATCCTTCAACGCAATTCCATATGCACAGTTCCACTCCAGAGTGTTCCAGAACAGTATTCTGGAAGCCAGGGACAGGTCTGCTCGAACCTTAGATCATCCTATGAGTGCTCTAAAAAAGGGAATTGGCGCTGTCCGGCTATATGTGCATTAATTGTAGTTCATATATAAATGCTCATAAAGGTATATATACAAAAATATGTGTATAAAAAAATTATAAATAAAAATAAAAAATAAAATTATTTTTACGTGTAACCACTGTGTAGTGGGGGCTGAAAGATATGAAAGTGCAAAAGCCCCGCCCACCAATGTTATATAATAAAGTGCAACGTGCTATAGTAAATATATGTGTATACATGTAAAAGAATCTCAATACATTCCAAATAATCCCAATACATATATATATAAATAAATGTGCCCAAAAAATCAGTAAAAAGCAAAAAAAATGTCAAAATCCTAGGTGCAGACTGTTTTCACAATAAAAAGTCCCCAACGTGTGCACATGAGAAGTCCAATTCATAAACACAATTGTGATAAAGATGTATAAAAAATGTAAAAAGAATTTTTTGTATAGAAACAGTGCTGAAAAAATCCCAAATCTGTGAAAGCCAGTAAGTGTCCAGAATGAAGGTCCTTAAATGTGTCCCTCTGATGAAAAAAACGTAGTCTCAGCATTAACTGGTGTTCCCCCGTCCCCCGTCCTTGTTGTTTCTTTCTCTTCTGCTTCCCTCTCTGCTGATTATTTGACGTTTTATGCAATGCAATATATAATTTTTTTGTTGTGTCATTCGTGATGAATGGAGGTGCCTAGCATGCTATTCCCCACTTAATCCACTTGATGGCATTTGGGTTAGATCTATTGATGTAATTAAATTTCACTTAGGTGTCACGAGGGCGGGATAGGAATATTTGATTGGTGATCACGGCACCTCCATTGACCTATATAGACGTGTGGAGTACCAAGATGGCCGCGCCTCAGATGACGTCTTGATGACGAAACACGTAAGGCGTTGCCTTGGGATACGCACATGTCAATCCTCTCTGCTTTGAGATTGTTCCGGTTTCAGGCAGGCGGGCGGTGGAACGCACGCCATACCACGCTGCCCACCAGCTGTGAGCCAGCTATTGGAGCGCTGTCAGCTCCTGTTTTTAATCTAGTTTATAATATTTTTATAGATCAATTCAATAAATCTAATCTTTTCAGATTCACGCTATGAGGTTTTTTTCTTTTCTACCTCATATGGATGTTTACTATTGGGGACACCACAGCACCAGAGAAAGATAAAACATCTCCGGACGGAGGATCGCTTCCCGGGTTCATCATCGCAGGATTTTCTACACATGCCTTTCACCCCTGCAGGGGTTGGGCAGTCCGGCGAGTGAAAGCACGAGTGGGGGTGTAGTGAAGGACGGGGGAACACCAGTTAATGCTGAGACTATGTTTTTTTCATCAGAGGGACACATTTAATGACCTTCATTCTGGACACTTACTGGCTTTCACAGATTTGGGATTTTTTCAGCACTGTTTCTATACAAAAAATTATTTTTACATTTTTTATACATCTTTCTCACAATTGTGTTTATGAATTGAACTTCTCATGTGCACACGTTGGGGACTTTTTATTGTGAAAACAGTCTGCACCTAGGATTTTGACATTTTTTTTTTTTTGCTTTTTACAGATTTTTTGGGCACATTTATTTATATATATATGTATTGGGATTATTTGGAATGTATTGAAATTCTGGTACATGTATACACATATATTTACTATAGCACGTTGCACTTTATTATATAAGATTGGTGGGCGGGGCTTTTGCACTTTCATATCTTTCAGCCCCCACTACACAGTGGTTACACGTAAAAATAATTTCATTTTTTATTTTTATTTTTATTTATAATTTTTTTATACACATGTTTTTGTATATATACCTTTATGAGCATTTATATATGAACTACAATTAATGCACATATAGCCGGACAGCGCCAATTCCCTTTTTTAGAGCACTCGGATATTTTGAATTTCACATAGATGATATTCAGTTTTAGGGGGGCTGCAGTCCTTTCCGTCTCTTCCTCCTAAGTGCGGAACCACTGCCATTCATTCATCCTATGGTTCGATCTCCACAGGTACAATGGAACCTCTCTTGGTGGTTAAGAACCAGCAATTTGAGAAAAGGAAAATCTTTTCCACCAGCGGCCTGGAGAGTGGTAACTACAGACGCCAGTCGTCTCAGCTGGGGAGCAGTCCTAGAGGAGGCATCTGTCCAGGGAATATGGTCCCAGGCAGAAAGGACCTTGCCCATCAAACTATTTGAGATTCGGGCAGCTCGTCTGGCTCTACGCTTGTGGTTTGAACTTTAGCAAGTCATCTTCACCACGTCTAGATGCCTAATTGCATTGAGTTGTTGCCATGTGATTGGCTGTTTAGCAATTTGTGTTACCAAGCAATTGAATTGGTATACCTAATAATAAAGTGGCCAGTGAGTGTGTATACATATACAGTGGGTAAAATAAGTATTGAACACGTCACCATTTTTCTACATAAATATATTCCTAAAGGCCAGTCCCCCCCTCCTTCTCCTCTCCCCCCTAGCAGTACTTGGCACACTCCTCAACCCTGCGCGCTGTATGTAGCGCACCCCGCAACCCTGCACTCTGTACGTAGCGCACCCCGCAACCCTGCACTCTATACGTAGCGCAATCCTGCACTCTGTACGAGCACACTCTGCAACTCTGCACTCTTTATGTAGTAAAAGAATGTAGTAAAAAAAAATGCAGACCCCTGTATTCTGTGCATTACACACTCCTGTCCCCTGCATTCTGTGCATTACACACTCCTGACACCTGTCACCTCCACCGCATACATGAGCAGGGCAAAGGGGGTGTAGTAAGGGGTGGAGCCAAGGGGGGGGAACGGGCGGCAAAATGAGGTTTTGCCTAAGGTGTTAAAAATCCTTGCACAAGCCCTGGGCACATCTCGGGTATATGAAATGCTGGGGTAGCAAACACTTTAAAGAAGATTGAGTGCTGTAGCTCCAGATTTGTTCCTACTATATATTGTGCAATCTCTGACAGGTTCCTATCGTTGGCACTGATTTTGAGAAAAGAGAGGGTGATATACCCAGTGCGGACATAGGTTTACAAGTACTGTATACTTTCATCATGCGTATGGCTATTGGCAAAACAGCCATGGGTGGATATTGCGCCTATACACGGAATGAGACAGAGAAGATATTCACAAATGGAGTGGATCAAGTGATTTTTTTTTTTACATCCGCATTGGTACAACAAATAATGTGCGGATCTGAAGGTGCTTCAAATAAGCTCATGTGTTATGGTTTGCATGTTGTCTCATGTTCCTTGGCATGGTTTGCATGTTGTCACATTATCTGACTACCTTGGATTACAGTTGATCCCACAAGAATTGAGAGTAATGCCACGTACACATGGTCAGACTTTTCGTCTACAAAAGTCCGACAGCCCGTCCGACAGAATTTCGACGGACTTTTGGCGGACTTGCGGCAGACTTGCGGCAGACTTTCTAAGGAACGGACTTGCCTACATGCGATCATACAAAAGTCCGACGGATTCGTATGTGATGACTGGAGGAAAAGAGATTTCATCTCCAAATACGGAAAGGTTTCTTCACAGTAAGAGCTCTGAAAATGTGGAATAAACTCCCTCCAGAGGTGGTTCTGGCCAGCTCAGTAGATTGCTTTAAGAAAGGCCTGGATACTTTCCTAAATGTACATAATATAACTGGGTACTGACATTTATAGGTAAAGTTGATCCAGGGAAAATCCAATTGCCTCTCTGGGATCAGGAAGGAATTTTTTCCCCTGCTGTAGCAAATTGGAGCATGCTCTGCTGGGGTTTTTTGCCTTCCTCTGGATCAACTGTGGGTATAGTATTGGGTATATTGGATTGTACGGTTTTTTTTTTTGTTTTTTTTTATGGTTGGACTGGATGGACTTGTGTCTTTTTTCAACCTGACTAACTATGTAACTATGTAACTATGACGTACACCGGACTAAAATAAGGAAGTTGATAGCCAGTAGCCAATAGCTGCCCTAGCGTGGGTTTTTGTCCGTCGGACTAGCATACAGACGAGCGGATTTGTGAGTCCAGCGTTGTTACGACGTAAAGATTTGAAGCATGTTTCAAATCTAAAGTCCGTCAGATTTGCGGCTGGAAAAGTCAGCTGAAAGCCCACACACGATCGGATTGTCAGCCGTATTTTGTCCGTCGGCGTCCGTTGGACTTTTGTAGACGAAAAGTCCGACCGTGTGTACGCGGCATTAGCATTACTCTTACCTATTTTCACAGAGTGAGTTTGAGATGAAGTTTGCACAAATGCTCATTTGAGGTTTTGACTTTTACAGTGGAAAATTTTCAAAAAGAAACAGGAATGTATCTCTCACCATCTGTGATACAGGAGAAACACTGAGTAGTTGAATTACTGTATTAGAACAGTTAAAAATGAAGGAACATACACAGGTGGACAAAAGTTGTGGGGAGAGTTAGATCCACAAGAGACACAAACTGGAGAAAGATAAAAAAAAGATTATGTCAGTAATCGTGTTGTTATTGGACTTAAGGCGGTGTGCAATGCTTTCTTAAGAGGTTGTAAACCCTTGTGTTTTTTCACCTTAATGCATCCTATGCATTAAGGTAAAAAAAACTTCTGACACTGACCGGCCCCCTAGCCCCCCCCCCGTTTTACTTACCTGAGCCCGTTCGTTCCCTCGGCGGAGATGCTCTGTACCTCTCTGCCTGGGGTTCTCAGCTCTTGATTGGATAGATTGATAGCAGCGCAGCCATTGGCTCCCGCTGCTGTCAATCAAATCCAATGATGTGGGCGCTGGGGGGTGGGGAGACCGGAATTCTGTGTCTATTGACGCAAATGCTGGACTTGGGAGCGCGCCTGCAAGAAATTCCCCAGGGAGAGTACTTCTCCCAAGGGGTTATACGATGCGGGGTGGAGCCGCGAGCGCCACCGGGGGACCCCAAAAGACGATGTACGGGGCCACACTGTGCAAAATGAACTGCAGTGAAGGTAAGTATGATATGTTTGTTAATTAAAAAAAAAAAGAAGGTTTACAACCGCTTTAATATTAAATGAGATAGCACACTTTAGTGGATGATCATCAAAGTGACACAGTCTTAGTGCTATGCTTAATACATATCTTCGTCTAACTGTCTGTTCTTAATAGGGGTTTGAGAGTCTGCCCTAAGGGCTTATTTATACCATGAGCCCCACGTTCCACATGCAATTCTGCATGCATGTTTAAATGCATTTGTAATGCGTTTGTGCATTTGAATCACTTTTGCTGACATAGCTATTATTCACATTTCCCCCTCAGTGTCTAATCACCGTCCCTATGATAAGAACAAACTGTCATTGGTACCATTCAGTCACATTTCCATCAGAATTTCCCCAACATCCTGCTGCCAGACTCCTTTTGGAGTCCACTTAGGGTCACTGGAACTCTACTCCTCACTACTTGGAGAGTTTAGTTCCATTACACGGACCCCCCTCCCTAGCCTACAACCCTCAGACTCTGCCCTGAGCTATGATATCTGTATTAGGCTCGATTCACATTATGCATGTTGATTTTGATCGTTTCTGCAGTGTTTTTTGCGGTGCTTGCCTCGTTTTTGAACAGCGTTTTTACAGCGTTTTTGCTGCGTTTTGCTTTTTTTTTATACTGTATACAGTATACATAAAAAAACACGCAAAAAGCGTCAAAAACGCCGCAAAAACGATGTAAAAACGCTGTACTTGCATTTTTGATCCTGGTCCAATTTGGATTCTATTACATGCAAAACGCTGCATTTTGCATGAAAAAAAGTCCCTGACCCTTTCCAAAAATGCAGAGGCACAAAAATGCATTGATATGAACATGTTCCATAGGAACCCATGTTAAAAAATGACCATGCATTTCTGCAAAATGCATCAAAAAACGTCTCTCACCCCACCTGTTCATTATGCCGCGTACACACGGTCGGACTTTTCGTCTACAAAAGTCCGACAGCCTGTCCGACAGACTTTCGACGGACTTGCGGCGGACTTTCGACGGACTTGCGGCGGACTTTCTAACGAACAGACTTGCCTACACACGATCACACAAAAGTCCGTCGAATTCTTACGTGATGACGTACACCGGACTAAAATAAGGAAGTTCATAGCCAGTAGCCAATAGCTGCCCTAGCGTGGGTTTTTGTCCGTCGGACTAGCATACAGACGAGCGGATTTTTCGACCGTACTCGAGTCCGTCGGAAAGATTTGAAGCATGTTTCAAATCTAAAGTACGTCGGATTTGAGGCAAAAAAAGTCAGTTGAAAGTCCGGAGAAGCCCACACACGATCGGATTACCAGCCAGCTTTAGTCCGTCAGCGTCCGTTGGACTTTTGTAGACGAAAAGTCCGACCGTGTGTACGCGGCTTTAGTGATTGATCTGCAGACTCTTACCCAGAGAGCTCCCAGCACCTGCGATCCCCTGATATTTATCAGTTGGGCACATTCTAACATCTAGATCAGGTGCCCCCCTTTCCTGGGGTGCACACATTGCTTTCCCCCATACTCTGCAATTTTTAATGAGAATTATTATTTGCCTAGTGAACTTCATTCAAAATGTTTTCCCATTCGCTATTCATTGTGGAGACGCTTATAACTTCAGTAGCGTTAGGACTGCAAGCAATACACAGGGTGCCATGAAGAGTCCTTGCAGCTTACACATGCGTTTGCAAATGCGTGCTAACTAAACCCCTGTTTTTAACGCAGACTGTTGGACAGGTTAATTTGGTTAATTTGTCAGACTGGTTGGTGAGTTGAGCTCATGGAATGTTGTGTTTTTGTCTTTCATGTGTTTGCCCTTCCATGTGCTTCTTGCTGTGAAGGCCAGTTATAGGTGGGGGCAGGGGCCGTTTGTTTGTTACTGGCAGAAAAATTGGGCCTTGGGGGGGTGGTGGTGGTGTCCTAAACCAAAAATATTGTTGGAAGCTAGCATCATCAAGATTGAGGAGGTATAGGATAGCCAACATAAGCAGTCTTCAAGGGATCCCAGATCCATAGCAAATTCAATCAGTTACATCAGCATCAGGTGCTTCTGATCCAAGACTGATTCATTTTTATGAATGTGAGCCTATCAACGGAGTCTGTGGACAGGCGCACTCTTTGATCCGTTACAAACCCTCCAACAGCACTGAATATGTGTTTAGAAAGCACGCTGGATGCAGGACAGGCCAGTAGCTCAATTGCATATTGAGCAAGTTCAGGCCAGTGGTCCATCCTCAAGACCCAGTAACCCAATGGATGCTCTGTTGGAAAGGTCCCCCAGTCTGCTCTTGCCTCTAGATATTCCTGCACCATATAATGTAGACGCTGGTGATGGTTTCTTGAACTAATCAGACCTTGGCACTGAGGACTGAAAAATTGTTTAAAGGCATCGGTCAGCTGGCCACCTTCTCCACCGCTCTTCCTCTGACTGAACGAAGCCTCAGCAACACGTTGTCCAGCACCAAGGAATGGTAACCTCCCAGGGTCTGGAAATGCGTTGCACAAACCTTTCTTCAAGGCCTCCTGAATATGTTTCATTCTCTGCTCCCTCTGCGAAGGCAGGATGAGTTCTGCAACCTTATCCTAGTAACCTGGATCAAGAAGGGTTGCCAGCCAGTAATGATCCCTCTCCTTGATACCACAAATCCTTGGGTCCTTTTGCAGGCTTTGCAGAATCAGGGAGGCCATGCAGCGTACGTTTGCAGCGGCATTCGATTCTGAGTCCTCTTGGTCACTAAGGATCACATTATCCGTAACTATCTCCTCCCAGCCACGTACAACTCCTTGGGTTTCTGGGGACTGAAAACCATCCCTTGAAGACTTCTGATGAGTGTTATCCTCTACATCCATGCTAACACAATCCTCCCCCTCCTCTTCTTCCTGTGTGTTTGGCGGGCCTGCAGGAATGCTATCTGGATAAAGGGGGCCTTGAGAGGAAAGGAAATCCTCCTCTTCCCACCGCTGTTCTGTCTCAAGTGCCCTGTCCATGATCCCACGAAGTGTGCGCTCCAGCAGGAAAACTAGAGGAACAGTGTAACTGATGCATGCATTGTCGCTGCTCATCATCCTTGCGGCCTCCTCAAATGGTGACCGGACAGTGCATGCCTCCTTGATCTGTAGCCACTGGCGTGGCAAAAAGAAGCCTTGCTCCCCTGACCCTGTCCTGGTGCCATACTTGCACAGGTACTCATTGATGGCCCTCTGCTGTGTGTGCAGCAGCTGCAGCATTGCCAACGTTGAGTTCCACCTGGTGGGCATATCACAAATGAGGGGGTTGGTGTGCAGGTTGCATTCCCTTTGAATGTCAGCCAGCTGAGCACTGGCATTGTATGATTGGCAGAAATTACCACAGACTTTTCTGGCCTGCCTCAGGAGATCTTGTAAGCTTGGCTACCTGCTCAAGAATCGCTGCACCACCAAATTCAGGACATGTCCCAAACATGGAACATGGGTCAAGTGTCCCTGTTGGAGGGCGGAGAGAAGGTTGGTGCCATTGTCTCATGCAACCATTCCTGGCTGAAGCTGGCATGGCGTCAACCACCTCTGAGCCTGCCCCTGCAGAGCTGACAGAATGTCTGCCCCAGTGTGGCTCCTGTCCCCTAGGCAGACCAACTCAAGCACCGCATGGCATCTTTTAGCCTGACTGCTTGCGTGGCCCCTTGAATGCTTACAGAGCACAGCTGGTTCAGAGGACAAATCTGCAGAAGAGACCATAGAGGAAGAAGAGGAAGGGGTGGAGGAGAGAGCTGTGTCAGAATCACCACTAGCATTTTGGAGGCGTGGTGGTGGAACAAGCTCCAACAACACAGAACCCTGTCCTGCATCCTTCCTAGCTGCCAGCAGAGTTACACAGTGCGCCGTAAAGGAAAGGTAACGTCCCTGCCCCTGCCTGCTGGACCATGAGTCAGCGGTAATATGAACCTTACTGCTGACCGCCCTGTCCAACGAGGCCAAAATATTGCCTTCCACATGCCAGTAGAGAGCTGTAATGGCATTCCATGAAAAGAAATGGCGTTTTGGAACCTGCCACTGAGGTACAGCACATTCCACAAATTCACGAAAGGAGGCAAAGTCTACCAGCTGAAAAGGCAGCAGTTGCAGTGCTAGCAATTTGGCCAAGCTAGCATTTAGACGCTGAGCATGTGGATAGCTGGGACTACATTTCTTTTTACGGTTCAGCACCTGGGGTAGGGAAATTTGCCTGCTAAACTCAATTGATGGTGTACTGCTAGCAGATTGGCTGCAAGTACTTGGAACACCTATTGGTACACCTTCATTCCTCTCAATCCAGGTTTTTCAGAGGACTGGAAGTTTAGTAGGGTTGGAGTTCCCAGATGAGGAGCAAGGAGAAGTCCGCCTTTTTCTTTGATGTGGGTCTTTCAAGTGCTGTTGCCAATGGACTGCATGGCAGGTTGTCATATGTCTGGTCAAGTATGTGGTGCCCAAGCGGCTGCTGTTCTCGCCACGCTTGATCCGCTTCAGACATTGGTTACAAACAGCAACAGTGCGATCGGCTGCACATGTGTCGAGAAAAGGCCCACGCCAAGGAACTTTTAAAAGTCAGTGGTTGAGCCAGCAGCGCCCTGCACCTGCGGAGCTCTGCGGTATGCTGCAAAAGGGATGGCTGCGTCACTGGAGCAAACTTGGCAGTATGCTGCAGCTGGGGGAACATGACTGCCAGTTTCTTGTTCTTCTGTGGCACCCCCTCTCTCCCAGGCTCACATTACTCCTTTCCTCAAACTGGGAACCAACATCGGAGCCTTCAAATCGTTGCGCATCCTCCAGCAGCATATAACCGACACTGTGGTCGAATAATTCTGGGGACACTTCCGTGTATGATGGTGGGGCTACGGAAGGAGTGACTGTGGACAAGGAGCCAATGGAATAGGCGGCTTTGGCAGCTGCGTTGGAAGGCAAACTACTCTAAACCTGGGTGACAGAGGATGAGGCTTTGTTATCCACTCCACCAACTCTTCTGCATGTTGTGGCTCAATTACACGGCCAGCAGCAGCAAAAAATGACAAGCGTGCCTCACGGCCATCTGCAAATAAATAGAAAACAAATGGCATACATAGTGCAATATGCTAAAACTATTTATTAAAGATTAAGTAAAAACAACACCAAAATCGCATGGATGCGGTTTTTTGTATTTTTTAACTTTTTATTGTTTGAACATTGCACTAACACCATATTGCATAGATGCAGCACTGAAATGCATAGATGCAACACTAAATCGGACTGTTAATTTATTCATTGCACAGAAACACAGCACTGAAT
The DNA here is from genome assembly GCA_037952925.1 of Lithobates clamitans. NCBI lineage: Eukaryota > Metazoa > Chordata > Amphibia > Anura > Ranidae > Lithobates > Lithobates clamitans. Next base: position 2,301,215 of record JBBGZY010000254.1, on the reverse strand, counting down.
TGAATAGAATCACATGGATGTAGCACCAAATCGCATGGATGCGTTTTTTTGTATTTTTTAACTTTTTATTGTTCGAACATTGCACTAACACCATATTGCATAGATGCAGTACTGATATGCTTGAATGCAACACTAAATCACATGGATGTTTGTGTTGAATTATCTATAAATGTTTGAAAATTGCACAAGCTTTGTGGAATATTTGCAATATACAGGCTTATTGGAGCACTTTTACCTATTTATTCATTCATTGAAATTTATTGCACATTAACGTATAGTATAGTATTAATAGTTATTAATAGATTTTGTATATGTTAAGCACAATATCACTTTATTAATATTTTAGTGGAAATTTCTTATTTTTTATTTTGATAAGCGCAGCGTGTGTACAATTTGGTTCAATAATAAACCAGCAGCTCCACCGAGAGTTATTGCTACATGTGGGGGCTCATCCGGGATAACGGTCACTCTAAAGTCAAGCACCCCCTTAAGAACCATAGAATGGATCCCCCCACTGTGATCCATTCTATGGATCCCCCCCACAGTGGTGTGAGGCGGAAGGCACCCGCTCAGAAGCGAGCGTGGCCATGGAACTCTGGGGAGATATCTGGGAGAAAGAACACATTAACCGAGTGGTAAAAACACTATCCCCAGAACAAAGAGCCAAGGTGGTCGCAGTAAGACCCAATCATGAGACATTCCCTACTTATGCATTACTCTAGTGGAGGAAGGGAGTTCCAGAAAATTTCAGGGGTGCAAGTGTTGAACTCGCTGACAAGACCAAATTTTATCTGACCCACCCAAGGGAAGAAGGGGAGAATCTTGCCACCTTCCCCCAGATGAGTTCAGCAGAAACCAAGGTTCCATCACAGTCAGCACCGGCTGCAATTAAGCCAGAACTCTTTAAAGCCCTGGGAGATTTGGTGTCCCAATGTCAAAAAGGGAACCCAACATATTCAGGGACTGGGTTCCAAAAACTGGGCATTTTCTCGGGCCAATGGCCTGTACCCAAATGAGAAGACACCTTTGAAGAGTGGTTGGAACAGGCCACGCAAGTGTTGGATGAGTGGGACATCCCTGAAACGCAAAAAAACTGCGGATTACTGAAAGTCTGAAAGGGCCTGCTTCCAAGGCTATTCGAAATCTGAAGCTTAGCAAACAAAACTGTGTAGCCCAAGACTACTTAGATATCCTGCAAGATGTGTTCGGATGTACCGAGAAGGTTTCTGATCTAATTTATCAATTAGAACACACCTATCAAGAAACAGAGAAGCTGTCAGAATATATGAGACGGTTAGACAAGGTCTAACCAAATATTGTTAAAGAAGGGATTAGATCCTAGTAAGGTGGATGAAGTTCGAGCCAAACAAGTTTTAAGAGGTGCCCAGCCTTTGGATCCCATCACCCTCCAGTTAAGAACTTGTCAAGATGGAGGCATATTGAAGTACCCAGATCTAATTCGGATTGTACGGGAGGAAGAAGCTATCTTAGAAAGGAAGAAGGAAAAAATTCAAGAACCAAAACACACTGTTGGAGTCAGGACAGTTAGTGTGATGCAAGAGGATCCTCAGATTGTGCTCCTTAAGACTCAGGTGGCCCAGTTAATGGAGATGATGGCTCTGCTGACCACAAGATCATCTGATCCGCCCAATGGAGGAACTAAAGAAAATAAAAAAATATCAGACTTCACATTCATAAGGGAATCTAGACTTTGTTTCAACTGTGGAGGAGCTTGTCATGTTGGGAGAGTGTGCCCAAGCCCAAGGGCAGCAGCACAACATCAAAAGCCGGCGGAAAACTTCAAAGGGCCCCAGTGAAGGAGTCAACTGGGTGCCCTGTAACAGTCGTCAACTCCAACGAAACCCAGGTTCACAAAGTTTTAAGAGTAAGAGGAGGAATGAAGCCGAATGAGCGTCCATGGAAACGAAGAGTCAAGATGCGCACTAACAAGCAGAAGAAGCCGAACACTCATGGTGAATTTCCCCGCAACTTAGTGGGACCCTCTCCAATCATCCCTATCCAGGTAGAAGGAATATACGCCAAAGCCCTGCTGGATACCGGAGCCCAAGTGACCTTATTATATAAAGATTTCTATATGAAGCATCTCAAGCATCTCCTTCTGCAAAAGTTGGAAGAGTTGGAGATATGGGGCCTAGGTACCCAGAACTTCCCTTATGAGGGGTATATACCTATCAAACTTACCTTTGACCCGAGTGTGGCTGGAAAGGCAGAGACTTTCGACACCTTGGCGGTTGTGTGTCCTCGGCCCCCTGGGGCTCATAAAAGTTCCCTTATCATCGGAACAAATACTGATCTGGTCAGAAGACTCCTGACACCGCTTGTACAGAAGGAAAGTGCCCTGGCCATGAAGATACATCCGATGCTTACCCAAGTGTACAAGAATATAGTACACGAAGAGGACGCTCCACCAGAAGGGGTGGGAAAGGTTTGGCGTTTAGACCGAGGTGAAGAACTGCTACAACCGGGTGAAGTGGTATGCATGAGGGCCTCTGTCAAGTTGAGTTGGAGACAACCTGATCCTTTCGTTGTCTTGGAGACGAACACTCAGAAAGAGGATGTGGGTCTGGAAATACTCCCAAAAGTGTTATCTACTAAGGCGCTTAAGAGAAGCAGAGGGAGAGTTTCCGTCAGTGTTCGGAACACGACAGCCTTGCCGGTGAAGATACCAGCAAGAATGCTGCTGGGGCAGGCGAATCAAGCAACCCCGGTCTCGCCAAGTGATGTCAAAAGAGGACTCAAAGAGGAGATTCCTATAGAGAACTTTTAGTCGAAGAACACCTCCCTTACGCCTGTTTGGATGGAGAGGGCCAAAACTCAGCTCATAAAATGGAAAGAGGTTTTCTCGAAGAGTGAGTTTGATGTGGGGTATGCCAAGAGTGCAGAGCACAAGATCCGGCTGGAGGAAGACAAACCTTTCCGAGAAAGGGTCAGGAGGATCCCACTGGGAGATCTTGAGGACCTTCAAGAACAGCTGGCTGAGCTGAAAAGGACTGGGATTATCAGAGAGTCCAGGAGTCCATACGCCTCCCCGATAGTGGTAGTGAGGAAGAAAAATGGGTCACTCCGACTGCGTATCGACTATAGGACCCTGAACCGATGGACTATTCCCGATCAATACACTACCCCTCGTATAGAAGATGCCCTACAGAGCCTGTCAGGGGCAAAGTGGTTCAGTGTATTAGATTTGAAGAGTGGTTATTATCAGATCCCCATGAGTCCTGAGGATAAGCAGAAGACTGCTTTCATTACCCCGTGGGATTCTATAAATTTAACCGGATGCCACAAGGTCTGTCTGGGGCCCCAGCAACTTTCCAGCGGCTTATGGAGAAGACAGTAGGCGACATGAACTTGATTGAGGTCTTAGTATACTTATACGATATCATAGTCTTTGGCCGAACTCTTAAAGAGCATGAAGAGCGACTGGAAAAGGTTCTGAAGAGATTACATGATGAGGGCCTGAAACTTTCAATGGAGAAATGTCAGTTCTATCAATCTTTGGTGAACTATTTGGGGCACATTGTGTCTGAAGAAGGGATAGCAACTGAGCCTGAGAAGTTGGAAGCTGTTACTTCTCGGCCCAAGCCCACAAATGTGACTGAGCTCAGGTCATTCCTAGGATTCTGCTCCTACTATCGGAGGTTTGTGGAGGGGTTTGCAAAGATAGCACACCCACTTACAGAGCTACTGAAGAATCAGGAAGGGGCTGATGTGGATTCGGAGGAACCTTGGAGGCGAAAGGAAGGGTCTCGGAAGAAAAAGGAGTCCATACTGGATCAGTGTACTCCGCAATGTGAGGAGACATTCAGACAATTGAAGTGGAGCCTTACCACTGCTCCAGTGTTAGCTTATGCGGATCCTACCAAGCCCTATGAACTGCACGTGGATGCTAGCCGAGACGGCCTAGGTGGAGTACTCTACCAAGATCATGATGGACATTTAAGGCCCATTGCTTATGTAAGCCGGAGCCTGTCTCCTGCTGAGAAGAACTACCCCACTCATAAACTTGAGTTTCTGGCCTTAAAGTGGGTCGTGGTAGACAAGTTGAGAGATTACCTGTATGGTGCAGAGTTTGTAGTCAGAACGGATAACAACCCCCTCACATACTTGCTTACCACCGCGAAGTTGGATGCCACAGGCCATAGGTGGTTGGCTGCTCCTTCAACCTTCTCCTTCAGCTTGAAATACAGACCAGGAGTGGGCAACAGAGATGCTGATGCGCTGTCAAGAAGACCCGATGGTCCCCTGAGCTCCCAAGAATATTGGACTCAGCTTGCCCCCGAAGGGGTAAGAGCCCTTTGTGAAGGAGCAGAAAAACAGGAGAAAGGTGGGGCCAGAGCTGAAGAGATTGGAGTGACTACAGCAGGGGTACCTAGGTATTACTGTAATGTCTCTAGGATTGCAGCAGAAGGTCTACCTAAGTTATCGAGAAAAGACCTTAGGAAGGACCAACAGGAGGATCTACTCTGCAGTTTAGTATTGGAAGCTCTGTCTAGAATCTGACTTGAGTGGGCAAGGAAATATTCTGGTAGTCACAGACCATTTTACCAGATATGTTTAAGCTTTCTCCATGAAAGATCAGAAGGCAGTCACAGTGGCAAAGACATTAGTAGAGAAGTTCTTTGTCCATTATGGCTTACCACAGAGTATTCACTCAGATCAGGGAAGAGCCTTTGAGAGTACGCTCATCAGGAGATTATTGGATCTGTTGGGAATTCAGAAGTCTAGAACTACACCTTATCATCCACAAGGAGACCCTCAGCCAGAGAGGTTTAATAGAACTCTTCTTAATATGTTGGGGAAACTAACCTCTGAGCAAAAGCCCAACTGGAGTAAGCATATTGCTGCTTTAGTACATGCATATAACAGCACCAAGAGTGACGTCACAGGATATTCACCTTATCGGCTGATGTTTGGGTGAGAAGCTAGATTACCAGTGGACTTGGCTTTTGGAACTTCTCTGGATCACACCTCAGAGGCTCAGAGGATATACAAATAGGCTGAGGAAGAGTCTGAAGATTGCTTATGAGATGGCTCGGACTATGTCAGACAGCAGAGGGAGCAGAAATAAAAGAAACTTTGACCTCAAAGTAAGGGTTCAAGATCTTCAACCTGGTGACCGAGTCCTATTAAGAAATTTGGGTATTCCTGGCAAACACAATTTGGCGAATCGCTGGAGATCACAGCCATACATTGTCTGTAAACAGCTCCCAGGACTTTCAGTATTTGAAATTAGGCCAGAAGGAAGTGCTGGACCAATTAAGACTTGGCATCGGAATCACCTTTTGCCCCTTACTGATGCAGTCAGGATAATCCCTGAGGAGTTATCATCTACATCAGAGGTTGCACAACGGCCTGTAACTAGGTCCCAGTCTGGGGCTTTGACAACTGAAGACAGTGAGGAGAGAGAGATGGACATTAGCTGGTTGTGGTCATCTAATATACCCGAAGCTGAAGCGAGTGTTTCATCACCAACAACCAAAGAGGGTAGTGAGGCCCTTAGGCCAGAAGCTTCAGAGTTTGTACCATTGTCCGAAAGAACTGAGAAGTGTTTATCTCCTACTGAAGTAGAAGAGAATAGTGTCCATCCAGAAATAGAGGACACACCAAAAGAACAAAGGGGAAAGAGGAACATTTGCCCACCTAAGAGACTAAACTATGATACTTTGGGCGAGTGTTCTGAGACAACAAAGTTTACCAGCAAAAGGAATGTTGATGAGCCTAGTTCCTCCTCAGTCAATCTGGACAATGAGAGCCCTGTTTCACCCCTTGGCACATCTGTATCTGATACTAAGGTGACAGTTGTGGGTACACAGAATAGCTTTCCAACACCTGAAAATTGGTGGGAGGCTCCTCTGTTGGTCATGTGCACTCGTTTAGAGGCTAAGATGTGTAACAGGAACAAGGTCTTACATATCTTTGGGGACCAAAGATTTAAAGCAGGGGGAGTATGTAGCGCTGACAACTTTAGTTTTTAGCCATATGTGTGTTATACAGGACATAAGTTGTTATAGTGCCATCTTGTGGACAATTGAAAAGGTACAATACTTTTATGTTTCATGATTAAGAGAAGTGACATGGAATGATTGATTGTTTACTTCTGAACTTTAACTGACCTACCCACAATGCTCCTTGACAAGAGAAGAACTGAACTGCATTGCTGGGAGCGGCCATCTTAGGTCTCTTGTTCCTGGGACGCGTGGCCTGCCAGTAGGACTCTGTGGGTGTGTGTGTCCCACAGGGTTGCGGCCTACCTTGTGAGGGAGCGAAGCGGCAGCAGGGATCCTGCCATCATATCACAGTGTGCTGAAGCAGCAGAAGTGATTGTTCCGGAGACCTGTGGAGGAAGTAACAGAGGACTCCTGATCATTACCGAACCGAGCAGTGTGACGGCGTGGCGGTGGTTCCGTACGGACTGAGAACTGTTGAAACAGAGGCATCCATCCGCCTGGATCTCGTTTGGTGAGAGGGTTAACACCCAGAAGTTTGTTTAAATACTACACACACTTAGAACTCTTACAGAGTGTTGCTGGGACTGATAGTCCCACGGAACAAGTTAAGTTGGAGAACATTATATCTGCATAGACTTCAGTATTCAAGAACTGATACTAGATGTTTGTCTCCTTCGTATAAGAATACTTGATCAGTCTGCTGGATTATAACTGCTTTAGTGTATTACCTTACACTGCGCAACACCCAAGAGGAACCCTTTTGTGGATTACAATTACAAATTCATAAGCTAGCGAAGACTGAAGACATCAAGACTATCTCTTTTTTACTGCAGGGCCCTGCATTTAGTTACAAAGAGTAGTGACTTTACGGTTTAGAGCAGGGGGAGCTCCCTGGTATAAATATATCTTTAGGTATATTCTGTGTATGTTATTAATATTGTCATAACCATTTACTATACTGTTACACTACTTTGGTGTGATAGTGTAGTCACTGTAATAACTTTCTATATAAAATATATCATTTATCCAAAGAAAGAAGTCATTTTGGTTATCACAGAAGTTTGTGTGCAGTGTTGTTATTTCTCCTGCAGGTGGAGCTACAAGCACCCAGGTAGAGGTAAATATAAATATAAGTGTATATTGTTGGTTAAAGTTGGTACTAATATCATTACAACACTGCACTACAGCTGTGTCAAGGGGATTGAACAACTTAAGAGGGGTGAATAGAACAGAGGACAGGCCCAATAATAAACCAGCAGCTCCACCGAGAGTTATTGCTACATATAGTTAAACCCAGACCACAAAGGGATTATCCCACAGCAAAAATGTGACAAGTGGTATCTAATAATTCCCAAAAAAGAAAAGAAAAAGAAAAAAAGAAAATTTTTTGGGGTAAAAACAACCTTTTAAGGAAGTTGACAGTCCCCAACGAATAGAGACTCAGAACAAGAGGCTACTAATAGGCTCTGTGCCAAACTGTGTCCATTTAAACAATCAATTCTCCCATAACAGAACCCATAGTCCACTCATACTGTAACATACTATGACATACATAATGCTACACTTAATGGTCACTTACTATAATGTAAATAATGCTACACCTGATGGTCACATGATCACCCATGGGAATAGCTATATCATCCAAAACGTCATGTTCCTATCCATATTAATTAATAACAGACAGTTCCTAAATCTAATATAATAAACAAAGAGTCAAGAATTATTAATAAAGTCATTCACGTCTCTGTCCACATTGAGGCCAAAAGAAACATATGTTTTTTAGTCTGTATCCATGCCATTTCTCGTTTGGAGATTTCCCTAACTAATGAACCACTTCTCCAATGGGGCTTATATTTATCTATCCCCATATACAGTGTGTTGGAGGGATCTCTATTATGTACCTGATCATAATGTCAAGATACTGAGTGTATCTAGACATCATGTACAGTGTACAGGATTTATCACTGATCCCTGTGTTAGTGTCACTAGTGACATCAGATAGTGTCAGTCTCAATTAACGTCACTCCCAGCCAGTGTCAGTTAGCATCAAATTGCCTCCCACACTATCACAGTCACACTATAAGTCGCTGATTAGCACCATTACTAGTACAGTGTCTGTACAGACCAGTATCTTGATCACGAACAGAGCTATACTAGTGCCCCCTAAAAATGCACATTAGCAGGATCGGCCCCAAAACCTGCCAGCACTTACAGTAATTTGTTTCTCCTTTTGACTTGCAGTACTGTATGGCAGAATTAGGGGGCAATTTTTGAAATAATTCCTGCAAAATAAAGTTTAAAGTTTTTAAATTTGGAAAATATTTTCAGATTTTCTGAGGCGCTTCCTCAGATTCCTCCCAACCTATGGCCTCTTTGACTGATTTTGCAAAAGGTTCCACCAGAGAAAAGTCAAAACCAGCTGGTACTTCAGGATCCTCATTCTCGAAAGGGGATTCTGGTTCCAATGCATGAAGGGGAGCCGCTGATGATGTGCTTGGAGCTGGTCTATCTGGCACAGGAGTTGTTGTCTCCATTATGGATTCCAGCAAAGATTCCAGCTCAGTAACTTCTCTGGCATCAAATTCCTTCTCCTTTGTGGCCTCATTGATACATGTGCCGCAGGCCAATTTATCTGGCAAGGTGGGGGCGCCACATACCCAGCAAGCAATTGCTGCAGGTCGGGTGTGGTGTCTCCGATCGTGATGTATTGAGGGTGACCTCCTATGGTGCGATCGGCTTTGTCAAGAGCGGCTGTGGCGTGAATGACCATGTTGTGACTGGCTATGGCGTGAATGCCGATGATGGTATGAGGATCGTGATCGACTTCTGCGGATCTTCTACTTGAAGCATGGCTTGATTGGGGTCTTTGCGTCTTGATCTTGACCTGGTAAGGCTGCCAGAAAGTGCAGCATTAATCGCTGTTGTCTTTTTTTCTCTCTTCAGTACTTACTGTTATGACGGACGGCCTCTTATCTTATTAGATGAGGGAGGTCTGCATGAGCAGTGTAGATAGGATGCAGATAGGGAAAAGAAGCCTGGAAACAGTATAAAAAATCATTAAAAATAGGACAGGTAAACAAAGCCCATAGCATATACAGGGAGAGATCGTTTGGCTCACATACCTGGGAATAAAAGGCAAAACATACAGTGCTGTATGCAATGCAGTGACCAGAGAGTCACTGAGAAACACCCTGGGCTTTTTAAAATCACTGTCATGGCGGAAATGACGCTCTCGCGCATGCGCAAAAGCGTCCCGATTGTGTCGGTGCCATTTTGTAACAGGGCAAGAGGCTCTGAATGGCCGCATCTCCTCCTCCCACGCATGGGCAAAGCGGAGGGAGAGACGCGGCGGCCATGACAGCCATAGACCCCGCGCTTGTGGGACAACAGGTCGCAGAGGTTTTAAAGAAGAATAGATAGACTCTGTGCAATATATAACAGGATAGAAGACCACTGCAATAATTAAAGCTTCTTTAACCACCTCAGCCCCGCAAGGATTTACCCCCTTCCTGACCAGAGCACTTTTTACAATTTGGCACTGCGTCGTTTTAACTGCTAATTGCGCGGTCATGCAATGCTGTACCCAAACGAAATTTGCGTCCTTTTCTTCTCACAAATAGAGCTTTCTTTTGATGGTATTTGATCACCTCTGCCGTTTTTATTTTTTGCGCTATAAACGGAAAAAGACTGAAAATTTTGAAAAAAAATGATATTTTCTACTTTTTGTTATAAAAAAAATCCAATAAACTCAATTTTAGTCATACATTTAGGCCAAAATGTATTCGGCCACATGTCTTTGGTAAAAAAAAATGTCAATAAGCGTATATTTATTGGTTTGCGCAAAATTTATAGCGTCTACAAACTAGGGTACATTTTCTGGAATTTACATAGCTTTTAGTTTATGACTGCCTATGTCATTTCATGAGGTGCTAAAATGGCAGGGCAGTACAAAACCCCCCCAAATGACCCCATTTTGGAAAGTAGACACCCCAAGGAAATTGCTGAGAGGCATGTTGAACCCATTGAATATTTATTTTTTTTGTCTCAAGTGATTGAATAATGACAAAAAAAAAAAATTACAAAAAGTTGTCACTAAATGATATATTGCTCACACAGGCCATGGGCATATGTGGAATTTTACCCCAAAATACATTCAGCTGCTTCTCCTGAGTATGGGGATACCACATGTGTGGGACTTTTTGGGAGCCTAGCCGCGTACGGGGCCCCGAAATCCAAGCACCGCCTTCAGGATTTCAAAGGGCATAAATTTTTGATTTCACTCTTAACTACCTATCACAGTTTTGAAGGCCATAAAATGCCAAGATGGCACAAAACCCCCCCAAATGACCCCATTTTGGAAAGTAGACACCCCAAGCTATTTGCTGAGAGGCATGTTGAGTCCATGGAATATTTTATTTTTTGACACAAGTTCCGGGAATGTGACAATTTTTTTTTTTTTGCACAAAGTTGTCACTAAATGATATATTGCTCACACAGGCCATGGGCATATGTGGAATTGCACCCCAAAATACATTTAGCTGCTTCTCCTGAGTATGGGGATACCACATGTGTGGGACTTTTTGGGAGCCTAGCCGCGTACGGGGCCCCGAAAACCAAGCACCGCCTTCAGGATTTCTAAGGGCATAAATTTTTGATTTCACTGCTCACTACCTATCACAGTTTTGAAGGCCATAAAATGCCAAGATGGCACAACCCCCCCCAAATGACCCCATTTTGGAAAGTAGACACCCCAAGCTATTTGCTGAGAGGCATGTTGAGTCCATGGAATATTTAATTTTTTGACACAAGTTGCGGGAAAGTGACAAGTTTTTTTTTTTGCACAAAGTTGTCACTAAATGATATATTGCTCACACAGGCCATAGGCATATGTGGAATTGCACCCCAAAATACATTCTGCTGATTCTCCTGAGTACGGGGATACCACATGTGTGGGACTTTTTGGGAGCCTAGCCACGTACGGGGCCCCGAAAACCCATCACCGCCTTCAGGATTTCTAAGGGCGTAAAGTTGTGATTTCACTCCTCACTACCTATCACATTTTTGAAGGCCATAAAATGCCCAGATGGCACAACCCCCCCCAAATGACCCCATTTTGGAAAGTAGACACCCCAAGCTATATGCTGAGAGGCATGTTGAGTCCATTGGAATATTTTATATTTTGACACAAGTTGCGGGAAAGTGACAATTTTTTTATTTTTTTTTTGCACAAAGTTGTCACTAAATGATATATTGCTCAAACATGCCATGGGCATATGTGGAATTACACCCCAAAATACATTCTGCTGCTTCTCCTGAGTACAGGGATACCACATGAGTGGCACTTTTTGGGAGCCTAGCTTCATACGGGGCCCTGAAATCCAATCACCGCCTTCAGGGTTTCTAAGAGCGTTAATTTTTGATTTCACTCCTCACTACCCATCACAGTTTTGAAGGCCATAAAATGCCAAGATAGCACAAAACCCCCCAAAATGACCCCATTTTGGACAGTAGACACCCCAAGCTATTTGCTGAGAGGCAATGGCGAGTATTTTGCAGCTCTCATTTGTTTTTGAAAATGAAGAAAGACAAGAAAAACATTTTTTTTTTTCTTTTTTCAATTTCTAAAAGTTTGTGACAAAAAGTAAGGGCTGCAAAATACTCACTATACCTCTCAGCAAAGAGCTTTGGGTGTCTGTTTTCCAAAATGGGGTCATTTGGGGGGGTTTGTGCCATCTGGGCATTCCATGGCCTCCGAAACTGTGATAGGCATTGAAGAGTGAAATCAAAAATTTACGCCCTTAGAAAGCCTGAAGGCGGTGCTTGGTTTTCGGGGTCCCGTACGTGGCTAGGCTCCCAAAAAGTCTCACACATGTGGTATCCCCGTACTCAGGAGAAGCAACAGAATGTATTTTGGGGTGTAATTTCACATATTCCCATGGCATGTTTGAGCAATATATCATTTAGTGACAACTTTGTGCAAAAAAAAAAAAAAAAATTGTCTTTTTCCCGCAACTTGTGTCACAATATAAAATATTCCATGGACTCGACATGCCTCTCAGCAAATAGCTTGGGGTGTCTACTTTCCAAAATGGGGTCATTTGGGGGGGTTTTGAACTGTCCTGGCATTTTATGCACAACATTTAGAAGCTTATGTCACACATCACCCACTCTTCTAACCACTTGAAGACAAAGCCCTTTCTGACACTTTTTGTTTACATGAAAAAATTATTTTTTTTGCAAGAAAATTACTTTGAACCCCCAAACATTATATATTTGTTTAAAGCAAATGCCCTACAGATTAAAATGGTGGGTGTTTCATTTTTTTTCACACAGTATTTGCGCAGCGATTTTTAAAACGCATTTTTTGGGGAAAAAACACACTTTTTTAAATTTGAATGCACTAAAACACACTATATTGCCCAAATGTTTGATGAAATAAAAAAGATGATCTTAGGCCGAGTACATGGATACCAAACATGACATGCTTTAAAATTGCGCACAAACGTGCAGTGGCGACAAACTAAATACATTTTTAAAAGCCTTTAAAAGCCTTTACAGGTTACCACTTTAGATTTACAGAGGAGGTCTACTGCTAAAATTACTGCCCTCGATCTGACCTTCACGGTGATACCTCACATGCATGGTGCAATTGCTGTTTACATTTGACGCCAGACCGACGCTTGCGTTCGCCTTTGCACGAGAGCAGGGGGGACAGGGTGCTTTTTTTTTTTTTTTCTTTATTAATTTTTTGATTTTTTATCTTATTTTTAAACTGTTCCTTTCATTTTTATTTTTTTTTAATCATTTTTATTGTGATCTCCGGGAATGTAAATATCCCCTATGATAGCAATAGGTAGTGACAGGTACTCTTTTTTGAAAAAATTGGGGTCTATTAGACCCTAGATCTCTCCTCTGCCCTCAAAGCATCTGACCACACCAAGATCGGTGTGATAAAATGCTTTCCCAATTTCCCAATGGCGCTGTTTACATCCGGCGAAATCTAAGTCATGAAATGCTCGTAGCTTCCGGTTTCTTAGGCCATAGAGATTTTTGGAGCCATTCTGGTCTCTGATCAGCTCTATGGTCAGCTGGCCGAATCACCGGCTGCATTCTCAGGTTCCCTGTTGGGACAGGAGAGCCAGAGAAAAACATGGATGACGGTGGGGGGGGGCATTCCCTCCCACTGCTTGTAAAAGCAGTCTAGAGGCTAATTAGCCGCTAGGATTGCTTTTACATGAAAGACGACCGCTGGCTGAAAAGAATGATACCAAGATGATACCTAAACCTGCAGGCATCATTCTGGTATAACCACTCAAAGTTCAGCAACATACCAGTACGTTGCTGGGCCTTGTTGGGCATATATAGTAAACTTTTTTTCATGCAGCCTGTGGGCTGAACGAAAAAAAGATATTGATCGGTGGGTATGCCCACCATTAGAATACCTCCCTTCATCCACCCACTTCTAATGATGGGCATACATGCACCATTTATATATGCCGAAGCATGGGGGCATCCTCCTGCAAAAGGCAGGAGCAAATTGCTCCTCCACCCACTGCTGCCCCCACGCTTCGGCATATATGCTGAAGTATGTAACTGTGGTGGTGAAATCACCTCAGACAGCGCTGGAGTCACGGCTTTATATATCGTGGGAGCAAACGCTGTTGCTGTCAAGATAAATAAATCCGCGCTGCTACTGAATGGCGTACCTGCTAAGCAAATGATGGTTAACAAAAAAACAAAGTAACATTACAGTATAACAGTAATACTTACCATACCTGCAAAGCAAATACAACAAAAAACATAGTAAAAAATAAAACATTTAACGCAACCTGTGCCTACCTAAAATATATATATGCCGAAGCATGGGGGCATCCTCCCGCAAAAGGCAGGAGCAAATTGCTCCTCCACCCACTGCTGCCCCCACGCTTCGGCATATATGCTGAAGTATGTAACTGTGGTGGTGAAATCACCTCCGACAGCGCTGGAGTCACGGCTTTATATATCGTGGGAGCAAACGCTGTTGCTGTCAAGATAAATAAATCCGCTCTGCAGCTGAATGGCGTACCTGAAAACAAAAAAGTGGTTAACAATAAAAAAACAAAGTATAAAAAAACTGCATACCTATAAAGCAAACATGATAAAAACATAACAATAAAACATTGCAGTATAGAATACAATAAAAAAGAGCAGAACAATAGAGAGAGAATAGAGAGAGAACAATAAAACAACAACTATTTTTGTTTTTTTTATTTTATATTTTTTTTGTATTTTTTTGTATTTTATTTTTTTTTAACACTTTTTTTTAGTAACTTTAACTTTTTAACTGGTACCAGGTTTGGGTCTCTCAAAGTGCAATGGCATCTTGGGAGACCCTGTGAAAGTGTGTCCTAGTCTGTCCAGTGCTGTACCCTACGCTAATACTCCACTAGTGTATGTTAGCGTTCAAAACATTCACCAATGCATAGACCATGATTGTCAGGACAGGAGGGACAACAATACCGGGTGTCATGCCTAAATCCGCGCTTGCTGCAGACACGACATCTTTTTTGGGGGGTTCGTTGGGTAGGGGTACTCTGGAGGACATAAGGAAAATGCCTCCCATGCATCCGGTTTACTGCATTTGGATTGGGAAGGTGAGGTGGAGCACCGTCTGGAAACAGAAGGGCTCTGACAATCTCTTCCTGGAATTTAAGGAAGGATCCAGTCCGTCCTGAAGCTCTGTATAGCACATGAGCATTCAGCAAAGCCAATTGAAATAAATAAACAGACACTTTTTTGTACCAGCGTCTGGCCTTACGGGCAAGTAGGTACGGCGCCAACAACTGGTCGTTGAGGTCCACCCCTCCCATATTAAGGTTATATTCGTGGACACAGAGGGGTTTCTCCACAACACCAGTCGCCGTAGTAATTTGGGTCGTCCTGTCTGCATGAAGGGAGGTAAGAACGAAAACATTCTTATTGTCCCTCCACTTCATAGCGAGCAAATTATTACACTGCAAGCAGGCTCTCTCCCCCAGCCTAAGACGGGAGTCTACAAGCCGCTGGGGAAAGCCCCGGCGATTAGGTTGCACGGTGCCACATGCTCCAATCTGCTGATCAAACAAGTGACTAAAAATTGGCACGTTCGTGTAATAATTGTCCACGTACAAGTGGTATCCCTTTCCGAATAAGGGTGACACCAAGTCCCACACTATCTTGCCAACGCTTCCTATGTAGTCAGGGCAGTTTATCGGCTCTACGTGACTATCTTTGCCCTCGTAAACCATAAATCTACACGTATAGCCTGTGGCCCTGTCACAGAGCTTATACATCTTGACCCCGTATCTGGCACGCTTGCTGGGAAGGTACTGTTTGAATGACAAGCGGCCAGAAAATTTAATCAGGGACTCATCAACGCAGACAACTTGATGGGGAGTAAACAAGTCTGCAAAACGCTGGTTGAAGTGGTTTACGAGGGGCCGAATTTTGTAGAGCTGATCGTATCCAGGGTCTCCACGAGGACGACAGAGTTCATTGTCGTTGAAGTGCATGAACCGCAAAATCTGCTCGTATCGTGCCCTGGTCATGGAGGCAGAGAACACGGGCATATGGTGAATTGGGTCAGTGGACCAATATGACCGCAACTCACTCTTTTTAGTTATGCCCATGTTGAGGGAAAGGCCCAGAAAGGTCTTAAATTCGGAAACCGTAATTGGTTTCCAATTTCTGGCAAGGGAGGACTGGGGATTAGTGGCGATGTGTTGACCAGCGTACAAATTGCTTTGGTCCACAATAGATTTATAGAGATCTGTTGTGAAAAACAGCGAATAAAAATCCAGTGGCGTAAAATCAACTGTTTCCACCTGAATTCCGGGTTGGCCAGTGAGTGGGGGAAGTACGGGTGCTGCAGAAGTGGTGGGTTCCCAATTCGGATTGGCGAATGCAGCAGGAAGGGCACTATGGGCACGACGGGCCTGTGTTCGTCTTCTTCTTGGTGGCAGCGGGACACTACTTGTGCTTGCCACCTCGCCAGCTTGAACTGCACTTATGGGACCCGCCACGTCACCAAGTGTTACTGCAGTGCTGGATGTACGACCAGGGTGTACTAGGCCGCTGGTGCTTGCCAGTTCACCAGAAGGAATAGCGGTACTAGTACTTCTCTGCTCCATATGAGAGCCCTGCGGTTCTTGCACTTCAAGGACAGAAGAAGTTCGGGGTCTGGTACGCCTGACCCTAGCAGGGACCACAACTCCGTCGTCAGAGCTATCTGTCATGGAGCCGCTGTCCTCTACAGGTTCGTATTCTGAGCCTGAACTTGACAGATGAGTGACTTCCTCTTCACTATCTGTCATGCTCAGAAACGTGTAGGCCTCTTCACTAGTGATCCTTCGATTTGCCATTTTGGGCTCTAAATTTAGGGGTACACTAGTGAGACTCACAGGCAAAAAAAGCTCCTGACTGTTAGCGACTGATTCAAAACGCTACCAAAAAACTGTTAGCGATCACAGGGATCAGGCCTGACTCTGCGAACGCTGCAGTTATGTGTGCTTAGTGTTTTGTAAGTGACAGTTATCGATCGATACTGCACTTGGGTGGGCTGGGCCGAGGGGCAAAACGCAGGTGCTAGCAGGTATCTGGGCTGATCCCGCTAACACTGTGTTTATGGGAACCCTAAACTGCTGGGGAGTATAGATCTGATCGGATCAGATATCGATCCGTTCAGATACTATAGCACTAAGGGAGGTGTATGCTGCGTGCGTGGGTTTTAGCGGTACTGGCGCTAACCTGACGCTGCCTGGGGCGACGCAGACCTTATCTGATCCTAAAAACTTAACTTATATCACCGCCGGGCAATTAGGGGGTTAAACCTTTATAAGGTAATAAACGGCGGGTGCCCTAAAACTATAATGAACTATAATAAACTACAAAAAACAAACTATCTAACCAGTGTCACCCGTAACACTTATACGGTGATCGCTGGTGAAAGGGTTAACTAGGGGGCAATCAGGGGGTTAAAACCTTTAGCAGGTAGTATATGGGGGTCCCTGTCACTATAAAACACTGACAGCAAACCTATATACTTACCTCCCTAACTAGCGTCACCTGTGTCACTAATACAGCGATCAGAAAAACGATCGCTTAGCGACACTGGCGACGGGGGGTAATCAAGGGGTTAACCTTTATTAGGGGGGGTTAGGGGGGTACCCTGGACCTAAAAGGGGGTTCCCTAGACCTAAAGGGGGCTAACCTAACTGCCCTAACACTTATAACTGTCACAAACTGACACCAATGAAAAAAAAAACTGCTATTGGTGTCAGTGTGACAGGGGGTACAGGGGGGTGATCGGGGGGTGATGGGGGGTGAAAAGTGTGCCTAGTGTGTTCTACTGGAAGTGTAGTGTTGGTGCACTTACTTGGATGTCTTCTCTCCTCGGCGCCGGAGCGAAAAGACCGGCTCGAGGAGGGATGACATCACTTCCTTTCCCTCAGTTTACATTACAGAGGGAAAGGAAGCGGTTTCATTCGCCGGGAGCGATCGGGAGGGGGTGGCCAACAATGGATGGCCTCCCCCTCACCTCTCATCGCCCGCGAAGAAATGCCGGCCGCCTCTGGCACCGGGGGGGTCCGACCGGACCCCCCACCTGCGGGAGGCAGATCACGTATGGGTACGTGATTCTGTCTGCCCGTGCCATTCTGCTGACGTATATCAGCGTGAGGCGGTCGGCAAGTGGTTAAAGCTTACTTTAATGCCAGATATTCCGTTTCAGATGCCCCTGAGACCACCAGATCCGGGTTCCTTCCATAGAAGCTTCTTTAGAGACTGTACAGGAGGGACTTCCAAACAAGAGAGGCTTGAACCTGCTGGGGGGATTGCAGTAAGAGGCTTACGATGTCCATCCAATCTTGTCAGGTGAGGATAAAAAAGAGAATGAGGGGATCTCTCTTCAATTTTTATAGTTAACCAATCCTGTCAGGTTGTGGAGGCGGAGTCACAACCCAGCATGTGCTGCCTTGAAGGCGTCAGGAAAATAATTATCAACACTGACATTCATCCCATTACAGGTAAAAGGAGGGAGAGCACCAGAATGATTGCTGTTGTCCATAATATGTTTTATTCATGTTTTAGGTTTAAAGGAAAACTCGACTTTCACTATAAAATACTTATAATATATACAATTGCTACCCAAGCCATTTTGTGATTTATTGGTATTAAAAATTACCCTTTCATTTCAATCTGTGAGATACTCTCTAAAATCACGTTCACACTGGAACGGCTGTCATCCTACTTTGCCCTGCGACATCAGTCCTACTTTGGTCCTACTTCCATCCGACTTGAATAAACAGGATACGATCTTGCTCCAACTTTGAGATAGCCCGACTTGTCCTTTGACCAATCAAAACAATCCCAGTGTGACATAAATTCCTTTTCTTGCTGCTGTAATCACCATGTCAGATGGTTAGGACGGGGATCCAACTCTGATCCAACTTCAATGATATTGAATGGGCTAAAAACAGACCAAAGTCGGACCAAAGTAGTGCAGGAATGTTTTCTAAAGTCGGACCGACTTGTGTCAGACCAGTTAAGACGGCTCTCATAGGGAACCATTGATTTATACACGTCATGCGATGGCTCCCAAGGTCAGAGTGTATGTTGCACCAGTATAAAGCGGGCCTAAGTGTAGAGGAATGCATATGATGCAGCTTTTCTTATTAGTACACTTAGGCCGGATTCACACCTATGCAGGTTGCAGTTTGCATATTCCAGGTGCATTTTAAGTTTTTCAATACACGCTTTTGATCCATTGAAGTCTATGGAACCAAAAACAAGTCCCTGGCCCTTTCCATAAAATGTACAGATGTGAACTACATCTATAGGAAACCATGTTAAATGGACTGTAGTGCGTTTCTGCAAAACTGAAAAAGCACTAAAATATGCATAGGTGTGAACCAGGCCTAATGCCGCGTACACACGGTCGGACTTTTCGTCTACAAAAGTTCGACGGACGCCGACGGACCAAATCCGGAGGACAATCCGATCGTGTGTGGGCTTACCCGGACTTTCAGCTGACTTTTCCAGCCGCAAATCTGACGAACTTTAGATTTGAAACATGCTTCAAATCTTTACGTCGTAACTCCGCCAGACCCAGAAATCCGCTCATCTGTATGCTAGTCCGACAGACAAATACCCACGCTAGGGCAGCTATTGGCTACTGTCTATCAACTTCCTTATTTTAGTCCGGTGTACGTCATCACGTACGAATCCGTTGGACTTTTGTGTGATCGTATGTAGGCAAGTCTGTTCGTTAGAAAGTCCGCCAAAAGTCCGTCGAAAGTCTGTCGGACGGGCTGTCGGACTTTTGTAGCCGAAAAGTCTGACCGTGTGTACGCGGCATAAGAGTACACCAGGTGGACTTGATGAAGCAAAAAAGGTAGGAATCTGCAACAAAGTTTGCTAAAATCCATAATCACCCCAATTGATTGTTTTTTTTTTTGTCAACCAAAGTGAGGCTACACTTTAAGTCAATATACAGTCAGGTCCATAAATATTGGGACATCAACACAATTCTAATCTTTTTGGCTCTATACACCACCACAATGGATTTGAAATGAAACGAACAATATGTGCATAAACTGAAGACTTTCAGCTTTAATTTGAGGGTATTTACATCCAAATCAGGTGAACGGTGTAGGAATTACAACAGTTTGTATATGTGCCTCCCACTTTTTAAGGGACCAAAAGTAATGGGGCAGATTAACAATCATCCATCAAACTTTCACTTTTTAATACTTGGTTGCAAATCCTTTGCAGTCAATTACAGCCTGAAGTCTGGAATGCATGGACATTACCAGACGCTGGGTTTCATCTCTGGTGATGCTCTGCCAGGCCTCTACTGCAACTGTCTTCAGTTCCTGCTTGTTCTTGGGGCATTTTCCCTTCCCTTGTCTTCAGCAAGTGAAATGCATGCTCAATCGGATTCAGGTCAGGTGATTGACCATTGCATAACATTCCACTTCTTTCCCTTAAAAAACTCTTTGGTTGCTTTCGCAGTATGCTTCGGGTCATTGTCCATCTGCACTGTGAAGTGCCTTCCAATGAGTTCTGAAGCATTTGGCTGAATATGAGCAGATTATATTGCCCGAAACACTTCAGAATTCATCCTGCTGCTTTTGTCAGCAGTCACATCATCAATAAATACAAGAGAACCAGTTCCATTGGCAGCCATACATGCCCATGCCATGACACTACCACCACCATGCTTCACTGATGAGGTGGTATGCTTTGGATCATGAGCAGTTCCTTTCCTTCTCCATACTCTTCTATTCCCATCACTCTGGTACAAGTTGATCTTGGTCTCATCTGTCCATAGGATGTTGTTCTAGAACTGTGAAGGCTTTTTTCGATGTTGTTTGGCAAACTCTAATCTGGCCTTCCTGTTTTTGAGGCTCACCAATGGTTTACATCTTGTGGTGAACCTTCTGTATTCACTCTGGTGAAGTCTTCTCTTGATTGTTGACTTTGACACACATACACCTACCTCCTGGAGAGTGTTCTTGATCTGGCCAACTGTTGTGAGGGGTGTTTTCTTCACCAGGGAAAGAATTCTTCGGTCATCCACCACAGTTGTTTTCCCTGGTCTTCCTGATCTTTTGGTGTTGCAGAGCTCACCAGTGGATGTTCCAAACAGTTGATTTGGCCACACCTAATGTTTTTTGCTATCTCTCTGATGGGTTTCTTTTGTTTTTTCAGCCTATAGATGGCTTGCTTCACTGATAGTGACAGCTCTTTGGATCTCATATTGAGAGTTGACAGCAACAGATTCCAAATGCAAATAGCACACTTGAAATGAAGTCTGGGCCTTTTATCTGCTCCTTGCAAATGGGATAAGGAGGGAATAACACACACCTGGCCATGGAACAGCTGAGCAGCCAATTGTCCCATTACTTTTGGTCCCTTAAAAAGTGGGAGGCACATATATAAACTGTTGTAATTCCTACACTGTTCACCTGATTTGGATGTAAATACCCTCAAATTAAAGCTGAAAGTCTGCAGTTTATGCACATCTTGTTCGTTTAATTTCAAATCCATTGTGGTGGTGTATAGAGCCAAAAAGATTAGAATTGTGTCGATGTCCCAATATTTATGGACCTGACTGTATACACTGGGGCTTTTATAAACTCTTTTCTCCTAGCAGGAGAAAAGCAGCTTTAAAAAAATGCACCAAAACCACGTTTTTGCAAATATGTTTAGGCGCATCAAGCCCTTGGGTGTTGATTTATTTCATTGGCCAGAATATTAATTTATTCTGGCTATTGAAATGACAACAAAGGAAAAACGTTCAAGCACTAAACGTGTGTTTAGGTGCATCAGGCATTTTTTATGCTCACAAGTTCCTCTCCTGAACATTTTTTTTTTGTTTTTTTCTACCTCTATATGCCCCAGCTTCTAAACTCCTGTAAATGCCTAAAGGGTGCATGGACACATAGGCATATAAAGTCAGAGAAAAAAGCACTTTTTTGTACTCAAGTGTGCATGAGGCCTAATTATTGCTATCAAAATAACACAACCATGCTTCAAGCTTTTGCAAAAGTGCTAAGCAATCCCCTAACTGGTTTAGATTGTTTATCAGTATCAGCCTTGATGAAGGTGGCCACCTTGAAACCCTATATTGAGACAAAATCCTGGGCAGGATTCATGTAGTCTGGAAAACATACTTAACCGCATACTTAACAGTTTTACTGCGGCAGGCTGGCTCCCCTGCGCGAAATCATGTTATCGTACATGATCTCGCAAGGTCCGGATAGCAGGCGCCTGCGCACCCTCTGCACAGCGGGGGTGCCGATGCTCGTGGCCGACTATCGCAATGACCGCTGGCCACGAGCGATCGTGACCAGGAGAGACAGAACAGGGACGAGTGTGTGTAAACACACACTTCCCTGTTCTGTTAGGAGGGACAGATTGTATGTTTTTATTAGCTAGGAACCACGATCTGTCACTTCCTGTAGTTAGTCCCTCCCCCTTCAGTTAGAATCACCTCCCTAGGGAACACTGTTAACCCCTTCACCGCCCCCTAGTGTTAACCCCTTCACCGCCAGTGACATTTTTCCAGTAATCAATGCATTTTTAATCGCACTAATCGCTGTATTAATGCAAATGGTTCCAAAAATGTGTCAAAATTGTCCGATGTGTCTGCCATAATGTCACAGTCACGATAAAAAATCACAGATCGCTGCCATTACTAATAAAAAAAAAAAAACAACGATAAAAATGCTATAAATCTATCCCCTATTTTGTAGACACTATAACTTTTGTGCAAACCAATCAATATACTCTTATTGCGATTTTTTTTACCAAAAATATGTAAAAGAATACATATCGGCCTAAACAGAGGAAAAAAATTGTTTTTTTATATATTTTTGGGGGATATTTTTTATAGCAAAAAGTAAAATATAATGCTTTCTTTTCAAAATTGTCGCTCTTTTTTTGTTTATAACGCAAAAAATAAAAACCGCAGAGGCGATCAAATACCACCAAAAGAAAGCTCTATTTGTGGGAAAAAAAGGACGTCAATTTTGTTTGGGTACAACGTCGCAGGACCGCGCAATTGTCAAAGCGACGCAGTGCCGAATCGCAAAAAATTCTCTGGTCAGGAAGCGGTTAAATAACCCTTGCATCAGACAAGCAGTCGAATTGGGTGCACATGTGAATCAAGAGATTGAATGTTGAGTGCTTGCACCCGAGGCGTCTTTAGGAACCACTAACATCACAGGAAATTCCCATTCCTTTTATGCAATGGCCACTGGCCATATCTGGTCAACAATGTCACCACTATCTCCTTCCCCTACCTTTTTAACTGATGACCGCTCAGGGAGCATGCTCAGGGTAAGGTCAAAAATAAAAAATCAATGTGATAAAAGTAAATAGGATGTAAGATGTTACAAGAAAAACAGAAATGGAAGGCACGCACACCTAGTGCATTACCAGAGATAATTTAATAATAAGTAATTTTTGTATAAAAGTGGGTACTCACAAAATGCAACTGACTAAAGGCCATAAACACAGTGCATGGACATGCACAGAATACGAGGTATAGCTAATGCGTTTCAGGGGTGCACCCCCTTCCTCAGAGCTAGGCTAGTCTCGTACACCATGGGCAAGCACTTTTATAGGGAGTGATAGAAAATTGTGTGTCAAAAATTGTGTCAAAAAGAGCTATGCCCTCAAAGGGGTGGGAAAAAATATTTTGTATCACCTGTGAAAAATTCAATAAACTGTTTATGCAAAAAAAAAAAAAAATTGTTGACAAGAAATTAATAATAAGAAATTGAATAATATACAGTGCTTTGCGAAAGTATTCACCCCCTTAGTCTTTTACCTATTTTGTTACATTACAGCCTTTAGTTCAAGTTTTTTTTTAATCTGAATTATATGTGATAGATCAGAACACAATAGTCTAAGTTGGTGAAGTAAAATTAGAAAAATTTATACATAAAACTATTTTTCAGAAATAAAAAACTGATAATTGGCATGTGCGTATGGATTCACCCCCTTTGTTATGAAGCCCATAAAAAGCTCTGGTGCAACCAATTACCTTCATAAGTCACATAATTATTGAAATGATGTCCACCTGTGTGCAATCTAAGTGTCACATGATCTGTCATTACATATACACACCTTTTTGAATGCCCTCAGAGGCTGCAACACCTAAGCAAGAGGTACCACTAACTAAACAATGCCATGAAGACCAAGGAACTCTCCAAACAAGTAAGGGACAATGTTATTGAGAAGTACAAGTCAGGGTTAGGTTATAAAAAAAGTATCCAAATCTTTGATGATCCCTAGGAGCACCATCAAATCTATCATAACCAAATGGAAAGAACATGGCACAACAGCAAACCTGCCAAGAGACGGCCGCACACCAAAACTCACGGTCTGGGAAAGGAGGGCATTAATCAGAGAGGCAGCACAGAGACCTAAGGTAACCCTGGAGGAGCTGCAAAGTTTCACAGCAGAGACTGGAGTATCTGTACATAGGACAACAATAAGCCATACGCTCCACAGAGTTGGGCTTTATGGCAGAGTGGCCAGAAGAAAGCCATTACTTTCAGAAAAAAAACAAAATGGCACGTTTTGAGTTTGCAAAAAGGCATGTGGGAGACTCCCAAAATGTATGGATGAAGATGCTCTGGTCTGATGAGACTAAAATTTAACTTTTTGGCCATCAAAGAAAACGCTATATCTGGCGCAAACCCAACACATCACATCACTCAAAGAACACCATCCCCACAGTGAAACACAGCAACCCCACAGCATCATGCTGTGGGGTTGTTTTTCAGCAATCGGGACTGGGAAACTGGTCAGAGTTGAGGGAAAGATGGATGATGCTAAATACAGGGATTTTCTTGAATAAAACCTGTACCACTCTGTGTGTGATTTGAGGCTAGGACGGAGGTTCTTTTTTGTTTTGGATATAGGTTTTTGACATGGATTTTGTCATTTTTACATTAGAGCGACTATATATATATATTATTCAATTTCTTATTAATAATTTCTTATCAACATTTTTAATTTTTTTTTGCATAAACAGTTTATTGAATTTTTCACGGTGATACAAACGTTTTTTTTTTGTGTTTCCTTTGTTTTTGTTTTCCCGCCCTTTTGAGGGCGTGGCTCTTCTTGTCACACAATTTTTGACACACAATTTTTAATTCTACCACTCCCTATAAAAGTTCTTGCCCATGGTGTACGAGACTAGCCTAGCTCTGAGGAAGGGGGTGCGCCTCCAAAACATGTTAGCTATACCCGTGTTTATGGTCTTTTGTCAGTTGCATTTTGTGAGTACCCACTTTT
This sequence comes from Lithobates clamitans, assembly GCA_037952925.1. Lineage (NCBI taxonomy): Eukaryota > Metazoa > Chordata > Amphibia > Anura > Ranidae > Lithobates > Lithobates clamitans. The sequence continues at coordinate 2,276,418 of JBBGZY010000254.1, read as the reverse complement.
ATACAAAAATTTCTTACTATTAAATTATCTCTGGTAATGCACTAGGTGTGCGTGCCTTCCATTTCTGTTTTTCTTGTAATTCTTTACAGACCTGTTTATTCGGCAATCATCGTGTCATTACTGAAAGTGGCTCTAAAGCCAAAACTCTCCTGGATCGTTCCAGCACTGTGCCTGGCTTCTCTTCTCTCTCCTTCCTCACACAGGGACTGGCAGGCAGCGTTGGTTCCTGCCAGTTAACAGGTAAACTTAGTGATAGGGGGAATGAGACGGGGGGAGCAAGCCATGCTATTAATGTCAATAGACACACACAGCCCAGCTGGGGAGCCAGTATGCATGAATGCGCCCATAGCTAGAGGCTTGCTATGGGGGCACTTGGAGAAGGGGAGGAGCCTAGAGCGCTGACAGATCCCCAAAAGAGGAGGATCGGGGTTGCTCTGGGCAATACTATTGTCCAGAGTAGGTGATTATAACATGTTTTTTATTTTAGGGAAAAAATATATACCTTTACAATTGCTTTACAAAGCAATACAGATATTTTTTCTTTCAGGACAAACAAGGTTTTCTTTTGGGGATATGGTTTTGTGAAGTAATTTTATTTTCTATCTATTCTATACACAAAGACTTGATAAAAGAAAAACCTTAAAATCACACATTTTTTCCTATTTGACCGATTAAAAAAAAAAAAAAAAGTGTAACTGTAAATAAAAGAATATTTTTTTTTTAATATTTCCCCTTTTATAAAGACAGTAAAATTAGGATTCTGATACAAAGCATTGCAATTATGTTATTTACAATGAAATAAGGGGTGTTATTTCTCCGTTTCACAGAGTTCTTAATTGCACAAAGAAAAAAAAGTCTACACGAATGTAAATAATAGTTTAATTCAATAAAACCAAACAATAATTGCGCTATTACAAAAAAAAGTGTAAATAGTAGCTGCTGGCATGTAACAAAGTGGTAGACAATGTACAGGGAAAATGAAATAAAAAACATGCAGCACTCGAAAAGTGCATATAAATTGACAACTTATATCTATGAGGAAGTGCTAAAAAGAAAATCTGTACCTATTAGGTAATAAGGTGATAGGTGAAAATCTAATATGTAACCATATTAAGAAAAAAGTCCATAGATGTATTGTGGATCGTCTGTTAGTCCCAAAAGCACATGGGGGTTCATGGGCGTAGATGGTGTCGCAACTCCACGTAAAGTGGGGACTGGAGAGGACTCTGTATGAGGAGACACTCTGCACATGAGTCTTCTAAATTCCCAATGTAAACTGTAATTGGTAGAAATGAATATCCTTACCGGAAAAGGTGGACACAGTCACCATACGGTGGAGTGTCATACAGGCTTGAGGGATACAGCGATCCCAAGGGTATCCGGCTGGGGGAGTCCTGACAGGGAGTCACATCCAGGATGAGGATCGCCGTACAATGGTATGGAAGTTCCCGGTCTCTCAGAATCTCTCTTTCAGATGGAAGGAGTTTGAAAATAGAAATGGTTGGGGCTCAGCAAGGTCCCGTTCATGAGGGGAGATAAGAAAAAAATCCTCCACATAGGGCATGAATCAGTTAAAAAAAGAAGCTTTATTAAAAGCTGAAAAAGTGCCAAACAGTGCACCTCAATTTATAAAACGTGATCACAAAAGATAGAATAAAATCGCGTGGTAACAGGGCATTTATAGGCGTAAGCAACCCGACATGTTTCGGACCATCGTCCTTCTACTGGGGCATAAGCCTAAATGCCTGTACCACGCTTACATATATGCACAAATAATTAAACCAAATAGTAATCAGCTGTATGAGACCTGGATGGTCACATGCTGTATAGGCTCTGGGTGATCCCATAGACAATTATATGAAGATCCTTGGCAGCTGCATCAAACAGCTCCCTTTGCCTGACTCAGTAGCTAACAAAGTCCTACATTGCTGACACTTAGAATTCCCTTTGGAATGAACATCCAATCCAAGCGCTCTATACGGAGTCATGTGACAGCGTCACCGCGCATGACGTCATCGCGCACCGGACGCCGCGCTCCAAGCCTCCTTTTCACTCCAGGAAGTGAAGGGCCAAATGATGGAGTAATTACACCCACAGCGGCCCTAGGAGACTAATAAAGCACGTCAGTCCGGTGCGCTCCAGTGCGCTTGACTTCCGGTGTCCCCAATCAGGGGAATTGAGCATTCAGTGTTGCAGGAAGGAGATAGAGCATATATACAGATATAACCACAAAAAAAGAACAACTGAGATCGAATATAAATGTTATACATGTATCCAACAGTATGGTTAAAAATCTGTATAATGGAAAACATATGTATAAAAGATGGCATGAGAGATTATTTTAACTTTAAAACTTAAATGCCTGTTAGGTGGTATCAAGCCCTATTGAGTGGTCCTATAGCAGGGTCCCACAACAAATAGCATAACAAAAATATTAGCAAAAAATAGCGAAAATAGTAAAAAATAGCATAAAGATATATGTATATGTCAAGGACTTCAAACACTGCTTAAGACTTATTTATAAAGGCGTTTACGTCCCATTCCACGTTTAACCCATGGGGAGAGTAGCTTTTTAGTTGGTAAATCCAGAAAACCTCAAGCTGTGATACCACCCTAGTACGTGGACCCCCTCTCCAAGATGGAATGAATTTGTCTATTACTTGAAATTTAGAGCCTCTCGGGTTTTTATTATGGAACTCTAAAAAGTGACGGGGGACACTGTGGTTAGTGCGACCTTTTTTGATAGCAGTAACGTGTTCATTAACACGAATGTTAAATGACCTGATGGTACGACCAACATACTGCATATTGCAGGGGCATGTAATGAGGTACACAATGTATCGTGTGGTACATGTGACGAAATGTTTAATCTGGTATAACTTAAGGATAAACTCCTTCCCTATAAATCCACATCGGAGTATTTATCCCTTTCAACTAATCTTAAGAACCATTTAGAAAAAGAGGATAAAGACCAACGGACTAAAAAACAGAAGAAATACACAAGAGATACCAACGACTATAAAAGTCATCTTGTGTTCAACTGGCAAAAGAAAGATGGTGACACCTCCGCCGGACCAGCTGGCCCGACCGAGATGGACACCTCTTCTACAATTCTGAATAGTGGATTAGCACCTACACTGCTAGAGACACACTCTAGCCAAACCACTACGCGTAAGAACGTCCATCCTCCCACTACCCCAAATAATCACAACAAACCCTGATAGAAATCATTCTTCTTACAACCCCTCCGGCTATGGTTACCAACAGCCTAATAGGGGAAGAGGGAACACCCGGAGAGGTAGAGGTAATCCTCAAGGGCACAATAGGGGGACTGGACACTCTGAAACATATACTCACTATAGATCCCCCCATGTTCATAATAGATCCCCTCAACGTAACCAACACAGAAGGGACTATCCTGAACCATATTATAACTATCGGACCCCCGTCCGTACCTATAACCGATTTTCACCGTTAAGAGACGAACCACACACTAGGGACCATTATCAACTTGAGAGATCACCATATACATACAGCCATTCATATCCGGACCCCCCATACAAAGAGGATTTTCCCCGGGGACCATCCGGGCCCAAACGAAGAATAGACGGAAACGAGGCTCCAGAGGAGGCTGGAGGGCCAGGAAAAAGAAAACGATATTGAAAATGAGTGGCATTTTCAATCTCAGCCAAAAATCTTTTTCCAATGCTGAATTGCATGTACTGGACAAAGGTCTTAAATTTGCTCCCTCTAAAAAGCTGAGCAAATTTGACACCTTTATCCACCTCAAGAAGTTAAAAAGAAAACTCAATGTGCAACGACACTTTTTAGCCAACCCTGGGAGTGTTGAGGGTACAACCAATACAAATGTTGCAGCCTCAAGCCCGATAGCCCTTCACACGGGACTGGCCAATCCCTCTCTATTCAATCCTCCTAGTGCTACAGCACCTGCCATCAAAGTCTTTTGTGATCTGGTTCTTAAAGACTTGGATAGTTTACCTAACAAACATATTTTTGACCATCCTAATATCAGGATAGGTCTAAAATCTCTATGTGAACGCAAGGACATAGTCATCCGCCCCGCCGATAAGGGGGGTGGGGTAGTCATCTTAGACAAAGAGGACTACCACAGAGAGATGTGCCATATCCTTAGTGATGAAAAGACATATACACCCTTACCCCGGGACCCAACTAGGGAATTTAAGAAACATTTAGTGAACTTAGTAGCACGGGGCTTCCAACAAGGAATCCTCACCAAAAAGGAAAAGGACTACCTAGCCCCAGTAGGACCACGCATTCCAGTGATGTACTACCTCCCTAAGGTACATAAAAATAGCAAAAAACCCCCCCGGTAGACCCATCATAAGCGGTATCGACTCTATAACATCTAGAGTCGGCCGCTACATAGATTTCTTTCTTCAACCCCTTCTGTCCAAGGTTCCATCCTACCTTAGGGACACGGGGGACACCATCCGTAGATTGGAAGGTATAGAATACCAAGACAACCTTATTTAGGTTACGGCTGACGTTACAGCGCTATATACCTCCATCCTGCATAGGTTAGGTCTAGCGGCCGTTGAACATTATCTAAACGCCAGTGAGGATATTTCGATACCACAACAATATTACATTATGGAACTTTTACTGTTTGCAACACAAACAAACTATTTCTGGTATAACAACCAATTCTTTTTGCAGAGGAAAGGCGTGGCTATGGGGGCCAAATTTGCCCCCAGCCTCGCCAACCTTTTCATGGCCCTTTGGGAGGAGGATGTCGTCTATCCCGCACAGCGACCAGGGCTGTGTTTATGGGCTAGATATATAGACGACATCCTCCTCTTGTGGAAGGGTGATGAGGAAACTCTTCACGACTTTATGGCCACTCTGAATCATAACGACAAAGGTATCATCCTCACGTACGAACTGAGTACGGTTTCGATACATTTTCTGGATTTGGAGATTGCCGTTTCTGACCGTCGGATTGTAACCACCACCTTCTTCAAGCCGACGGACAGAAACGGCTATATCTCCACAGATAGTTGTCACTATGGCCCCTGGCTTGACTCTGTCCCCCGCAGTCAGCTATTACGCATTCGTAGGAATTGCACTAACACCACTGATTTCTTGCATTAAGCACAATTTTTGAAAGAACGGTTTTTAGAAAAAGGTTTTCAACCTGCCCAGATAGACCACGAGATCTCAAAGGTCTCTCTCATTGATCGCAACACGTTAACATCTGTGCGACCAAAACCAATCCCCAATGATAAATTCAAGTGGTCTCTTTTCACCCAGTTCTCTGTCCAGCACAGACAGATTAAACAAATTTTAAATCGGCACTGGAACATCCTGAGAAGTGACCCGGTTTTGGGTCCTGTGCTTCCCATGAGAGCAGGTGTTACTTTTAGGGGTGCTCCATCATTGCGGAATCGCATTTCCCGTAATGTTATAGAAGCACCCATTAGACCGTCCTTTTTTCCAGAGACTAAAGGATACTGTCCCTGTAAGAAATGTAATGCGTGCATGCACAACCTTTGTGGGAACCATAGATCTGTGTGTTTTGAGTCTACCGTCACTTCCACCATATACCAGATTAAACATTTCGACACATGTACCACACGATACATTGTGTACCTCATTACATGCCCCTGCAATATGCAGTATGTTGGTCGTACCATCAGGTCATTTAACATTCGTGTTAATGAACACATTACTGCTATCAAAAAAGGTCGCACTAACCACAGTGTCCCCCGTCACTTTTTAGAGTTCCATAATAAAAACCCGAGAGGCTCTAAATTTCAAGTAATAGACAAATTCATTCCATCTTGGAGAGGGGGTCCACGTACTAGGGGGTATCACAGCTTGAGGTTTTCTGGATTTACCAACTAAAAAGCTACTCCCCCCATGGGTTAAACGTGGAATGGGACGTAAACGCCTTTATAAATAAGTCTTAAGCAGTGTTTGAAGACCTTGACATATACATATATCTTTATGCTATTTTTTGCTATTTTCGCTATTTTTTGCTAATATTTTTGTTATGCTATTTGTTGTGGGACCCTGCTATAGGACCATTCAATAGGGCTTGATACCACCTAACAGGCATTTAAGTTTTAAAGTAAAAATAATCTCTCATGCCATCTTTTATACATATGTTTTCCATTATACAGATTTATAACCATACTGTTGGATACATGTATAACATTTATATTCGATCTCAGTTGTTCTTTTTTTGTGGTTATATCTGTATATATGCTCTATCTCCTTCCTGCAACACTGAATGCTCAATTCCCCTGATTGGGGACACCGGAAGTCAAGCGCACTGGAGCGCACCGGACTGACGTGCTTTATTAGTCTCCTAGGGCCGCTGTGGGTGTAATTACTCCATCGTTTGGCCCTTCACTTCCTGGAGTGAAAAGGAGGCTTGGAGCGCGGCGTCCGGTGCGCGATGACGTCATGCGTGGTGACGCTGTCACATGACTCCGTATAGGGCGCTCGGATTGGATGTTCATTCCAAAGGAAATTCTAAGTGTCAGCAATGTAGGACTTTGTTAGCTACTGAGTCAGGCAAAGGGAGCTGTTTGATGCAGCTGCCAAGGATCTTCATATAATTGTCTATGGGATCACCCAGAGCCTATACAACATGTGACCATCCAGGTCTCATACAGCCGATTACTATTTGGTTTAATTATTTGTGCATATATGTAAGCGTGGTACAGGCATTTAGGCTTATGCCCCAGTAGAAGGACGATGGTCCGAAACATGTCGGGTTGCTTACGCCTATAAATGCCCTGTTACCACGCGATTTTATTCTTTCTTTTGTGATCACGTTTTATAAATTGAGGTGCACTGTTTGGCACTTTTTCAGCTTTTAATAAAGCTTCTTTTTTTAACTGATTCATGCCCTATGTGGAGGATTTTTTTCTTATCTCCCCTCATGAACAGGACCTTGCTGAGCCCCAACCATTTCTATTTTCAAACTCCTTCCATCTGAGAGAGAGATTCTGAGAGACCGGGAACTTCCATACCATTGTACGGCGATCCTCATCCTGGATGTGACTCCCCGTCAGGACTCCCCCAGCCGGATACCCTTGGGATCGCTGTATCCCTCAAGCCTGTATGACACTCACCGTATGGTGACTGTGTCCACCTTTTCCGGTAAGGATATTCATTTCTACCAATTACAGTTTCCATTGGGAATTTAGAAGACTCATGTGCAGAGTGTCTCCTCATACAGAGTCCTCTCCAGTCCCCACTTTATGTGGAGTTGCGACACCATCTACGCCCATGAACCCCCATGTGCTTTTGGGACTAACAGACGATCCACCATACATCTATGGACTTTTTTCTTAATATGGTTACATATTAGATTTTCACCTATCACCTTATTACCTAATAGGTACAGATTTTCTTTTTAGCACTTCCTCACAGATATAAGTTGTCAATTTATATGCACTTTTCGAGCGCTGCATGTTTTTTATTTCAAATAATAGTTTAAAAAAGGAGAAAATAGCAGAAACATAAGTGGTAAGGGGAGAAGTCGGGTAAGTGATAATAAAGGATGATAAGGGTTAATAGGGGGTTAAATAGGAACAAATTTCATTCGTTTTTTTTTTTCAGTTTGTAAAATTGCTTTAGATGACATCAAACACTACATTGTTAAAAGTATTGTGACACCTTCCTTTACACACACGTGAACTTTAATGGAATCCCAGTCCTATTCTGTAGGGTTTAATAGTTACCCCACCCTTTGCAGCTATAACAGCTTCAACTCTTCTAATTCATCCCAAAGGTGTTCCATCGGGTTGAGGTCAGGACTCTGTGCAGGCCAGTCAAGTTCCCCCACCCCAAACTCACTCATCCATGTCTTTATAGACCTTGCTTTGTGCACTGGTGGAGGGGGGATTATGGTGTGAGGTTGTTTTTCAGGGATTGGGCTTGGCCCCTTAGTTCAAGTGAAGGGAACTCTTAAGGCATAAGCATACAAAGACATTTTGAACTATTTCATGCTCCCAACTTTGTGGGAACAGTTTGGGAATGGCCTCTTCCTGTTCCAACATGATTGCGCACCAATGCACAAAGCAAGGTACATAAAGACATGGATGAGCGAGTTTGGGGTGGAGAAACTTCACCAGTCCTGACCGCAACCCAATAGAACACCTTTTTGGATGGAGTGGAGACTGCGAGCCAGGCCTTCTCGTCCAACATCAGTGCCTGACCTCACAAAGCGATCCTGAAAGAATGGTCAAGCATTCCCATAGACACACTCCTAAACCTTGTGTACAGCCTTCCCATAACAGTTGAAGCTGTTATAGCTGCAAAGGGTGAACCAACTCAATATTGAACCATAAGGACTAAGACTGGGATGCCATTAAAGTTCATATGTGTGTAAAGGCAGGTGTCCCAATACTTTTGACAATATAGTGTATGTAGGGTATAGTGGTATGCCAAACGGTATTACACATTACTGTGGTAAAGTAGAATGGACATTCCAATGCTGCCATGAAATTCAACCTTTATTTCCTTGCAACATCTCAAGGTTTTATATTATGTTGTCTTCGGGCTCCTGTGCTAAGCAGTTGCCCTACTGCTTAGTAACCACAGCAGGTCACCTGCTTGGCATGGGTTCCATTCAGAGAACACCTTGTATTTTTCTCAGTGTGTATAAGATTGGACAAGGTGGGGATTGTGATGTCACTGCCCCACCTCTCCACCACATCCAATCAGAGAATGCTTTGCATTGGTTCTCTAAATGCCACCCAGTCTCTGAATGGCAGCAAGTGCTATATCGATTCTCCACTTCCTCAGGGATAAGCCAGGTATGAAATATGCATACTTATATTGGTCCGGCCTGGACCAATGTAACTATGCAAAATACATACACACAAAACATACCCGAAATTCAGCTTTAACAGCTTCCTCCTCAGTATAGATTAACACCCTCCTAAGCCGTTCTCTGCCAGTATCATGTTAATTAAAATCCCTTTTTTTTAACCTATAGCACCCTCTGGAGATTGCTCTGAGCTCTGGAGGTGGTTACAAAGTGTTGTGGGCAGGACCTGAACACTTGATCGGTAACCAGTCTGAGCAGCCTATTAGGGGGAAAAGTTATTGTTCATTAACCACAGGCCGACAGGCTGGCGCCGATATACGTTGGCAAAGTGGCACTTTCACGCAAATCGCCGTATGAGTACGTCCTCCTCTTTAAGAGCCATAGCAGGTGCGCACCCCTGCACAGCAGGGGACCTGATGTGAGTGGCCGGCAGGCGCGATCGCCAGAATGGGGATTTGTGTGTGTGTAAACACAGAAATCCCTGTTCTGACAGGGGAGAAGAGACACATCTGCTGTTTGTAGTAACTACAAACAGCCATATGTATCCTCCACCAGTCAGTCCCATCCACCACAGTAAGAAACACTTACGAGGGAACACATTTAACCCCTTGATTGCCCCCTATTGTGTACCTCCTTCCCTTCCAGTGACATTTACACAGTAATCAGTGCATTTTCATAGCTCTGATCGCTGTATAAAAGTCAGTGGTCCCAAAATCACCGCAATGTCGCAGTAGCGCTAAAAATCGCAAATCACCGCCATTACTACTAAAAAAAAAAAAATCATTATATTGCCATAAAAATGCTATAAATCTTTCCCATAGTTGGTAGACGTTATAACTTTTGCGCAAACCAATCACTATACGCGTATTGCAATTTTTTTTACCAAAAATATGTAGAAGAATACATATTGGCCTAAACTGATGAAGAAATTTGTTTTTTTTAAAACATTTTTGGGGATATTTATTATAGCAAAAAGTAAAAAATAGTCTTTTTTTTTAAATTGTTGCTCTTTTTTTGTTTATAGTGCAAAAAAATATGGGGGTGACATCAGTGACAGAGGGAAGATTTGTATGTACAATAAAGGAGACTCTGGGGACATAGTGGGGGCACTTTAGATGTGGGGGAGTTGTCAGTCTCCCTCTCCTATGTACTGTACACAGATATGTTCTATACACATAGTACTGTGTTCATTTCAGAGAAGAGACACAGGTCACTACAGTATGCTCCTCACCATGTCTCCTCTTTTGATATAACAGTGCTGTGTGTAGAGAGAGTACCTGTGTTCATAGAAGTTTTCAGTGACAATTCCCCATCCCCCCATAGGCTGGAGGAGACGCTGACATGAACTTTGAATGAATGAGTGGGGGGGGATTCTGAGGACACAGGAAGGAACATCAAAGCCCAGGGGAGAGGATAGCTTGCAGATAACAGCCAGGGAAAGTTGAGGATTTCACTGCTTGTATCACACTCTCTCTGCTTCTGGGTTTTAGATGGGGACACGCTGCCATGGAAACAGAGGCATCTGAAGAATGTGCCCGTTCTAGATAGCAGCCTGGGTGTGTACCTCTTCACCAAACACACCCACATGTCCTCCAGGGGGAGGGAGTGAAGGAGTGGCTGGATTGTGGAGCTGTATCCACCCCTTGAAAACTTTTGAACTGAGAAAGAACCATTAGAGGCTGATTCTGGACACTTCAAAAAGACTATTCTGCAAAAACTAAAGGGCTAAGAAAAGGAAGAAATGCAATGCAGGTATGAGGGTAGCACGTGTTACCTATTTTTGCATTCCCATACTTCTCCTTCAAGGAGCAAGCGGCCACTGGCGTCCTTAACAACCAGTGAATAGCTGGTTGTTAAGAAGTGGGCCGACAAGCAGATGACTCATCTGCTGTCAGCGGGGTACAGAATGTACAAAACAATTGTCGCCAATAAAAAATTGAGAAAAAACTGTCGGACCCAATCTATACCAAACCCTTCAGGTCTGGTGTGGATTTTAAGGGTAACCCCACACCAAAAGTTTTTTAAAAAAATGCGTGGGGTCCCCCCCAAAATCCATACCAGACTTATCTGAGCATGTAGACTGGCAGACCAGGAAAGGGGGGGTGGCCACCCCCCCCTTGAACCATACCAACCACGTGTCTTCAACGTGGGGGATGCTTTAGGATAGGAGGGCCTTACCCCAAAACACCTTGTCCCCATGTTGATGAGGACAAGGGCCTCTTACCCACAACCCTGGCCCGGTGATTGTGGGGGTGCGGGGGGGTGACTTCTCGGAATCTGGAAGTGAGGCATCGGCTGGGGTTCTCCTTAACACCCATACCAAACTGGAAAGGGCCTGGTATGGATTGGGGGGGACCCTACTTTGTTTTTTTCCCCCAATTGTTTTGTGGGGGACCCACTAAAAGCTGATGAGTCATCTGTTAATGTGACGGCTGGCTTGCCAGCCCACTCCTTAACCGCTTCAGTCCCGGAAGATTTTACCCCCTTCCTGACCAGAACACTTTTTGCGATTCGGCACTGCGTCGCTTAAACCGACAATTGCGCGGTCATGCGATGTTGCACCCAAACAAAATTGACACCTTTCTTTTGGTGGTATTTGATCACCTCTGCAGTTTTTATTTTTTGCACTATAAACACAAAAGAGCGACAATTTTGAAAAGAAAAGCCTTTTTTTTTAACTTTTCGCTATAATAAATATAGCCCAAAAATATAAAAAATAAACAATTTTTTCCTCAGTTTAGGCCAATATGTATTCTTCTACATATTTTTGGTAAAAAAAAAAAAATCTAAAATCGCAATAAATGTATATTGATTGGTTTGCGAAAAAGTTATAGCGTCTACAAAATAGGGGATAGTTTTATGGCATATTTATTTATTTATTTATTTTTTTATTAGTAATGGCGGCGATCTGCGCTTTTTATCGGGACTGCGACATTACGGCGGACACTTTTGACACCATTTTGGGACCCATTAGAGAATAGTTTGGAATGATGGACTTTATAGGCATAACACAAAAGATTATAAAAGAGTTTCAATATTTATTACAAAAAATGTAATTAAAAACATGTACATAGACTTACATATAATCATAAATAATACCTAGGAGCAAATTTAATACACTATCTACATATTAAAACAAGGTATTTCAAGCATTTAACTTGTTCGATCGTAACAGGTTTCAAAGGAGACAGTGTCAAAAATAGCTTGACTTGCTCTACATGTTATGCGTTCAGTAACGCTTCCTCAGGAGCTTTTGGCATATTCTACAAGTATGAACAAAAAAATAGACATAAGTTCATTGCATTCTACATTAAGGAAAAGAAAGAAAAATACTGTATCTGTATATAGAGTATGATATTACCACCCCTGTGAGATGAAAACAATTAAAAGCATGTCTCTATGCCATGGCCCCAGACCTCTAATTGCAAGTAGGGGCACAGAGGGAAAGTCTATATAGAAAAAGAGCATGGAGAGAGAGGAGAAAGAGAGAGGCAAAGAAAAAGAGAAGGGGAGGGAGACAAAAACAAGGAAGAAAAGAAAGGAAAAAGAAAAAAGAAGAAAATTAGAAGAAATAGAAAAGGAAAGGGGCTGGAATATGCGATATGGGACTATGGGGACAGATATATTGTAAAGATGATTGAGACAGTAAAAATAGGTTTATTAATATAAAGTTGTCAAAAAATAGACAAAGCCAGGCATTTACTAACATTTTCCACAAAGGGAAAAACAAGAAAGAAAGTAGTAAGATAAAGCAGTTGGGCTGTGCTGTCCTCAACCTCAATGGACGTCCACAAAAGAAGGTCCCCAAATTGAATAATGTGATCTATATATACACATATATAAATAATGTAGATTCAGTGCCATGTAGTTAATTGAGTTTAGAGAGGGGGGGGGGGTGAAAAAGGAGAAGGATTGTAAGAAAAACAAAATTTGTAGATACAATAGTGATCATCTCACCCAGCAAATCCAAAATCAGCCAAGTCCAGCAAAAAATTGGCAATAAATTTGTACCAGGGATAATGATATCATCCAATGCGGCCAAGTAAAAGCTGGGTCAGTCTAGGGCATCCCAAAGCAGCATTAGTGGGGGTGTTGCAGGTGTACTCCCTGACAGATTATGTTTTTCTTGCAATCCTCCTCCTTTTTCACTTTTTTCCCCCCTTCTCTAAACTCAATTAACTACATGGCACTGAATGTACATTATTTATACATGTGTATATATATATATATATATATATATATATATATATATATATATATATATATATATAGAGAGAGAGAGAGAGAGAGAGATCGCATTATTCAATTTGGGGACCTTCTTTTGTGGACGTCCATTAAGGTTGAGGACAGCACAGCCCATTTGCCTTATCTTACTACTTTCTTTGTGGAAAATGTAAGTAAATGCCTGGTTATGTCTATTTTTTGACAACTTTATATTATTAAACCTATTTTTACTGTCTCAACCATCTTTACAATACATCTGTCCCCATAGTCCCATATCGCATATTCCAGCCCCTTTCCTTTTCTTCTTCTTCTAATTTTCTTCTTCTTTTTTCTTTTTCCTTTCTTTTCTTCCTTGTTTTTGTCTCCCTTCCCTTCTCTTTTTCTTTGCTCTCTCTTTCTCCTCTCTCCATGCTCTTTTTCTATAAAGACTTTTCCCTCTGTACCCCTACTTGCCATTAGAGGTCTGGCGCCATGGCATAGAGACATGCTTTTAATTGTTTTTACCTCACAGGGGTGGTAATATCATACTCTATATACAGATACATGATACAGTATTTTTTCTTTCTTTTCCTTAATGTAGAATGCAATAAACTTATGTCTATTTTTTTGTTCATAGAATATGCCAAAAGCTCCTGAGGAAGCGTTACTGAACGCGTAACATGTAGAGCAAGTCAAGCTATTTTTTACACTGTCTCCTTTGAAACCTGTTACGATCGAACAAGTTAAATGCTTGAAATACCTTGTTTTCACATATATTTAATATGTAGATAGTGTATTGAATTTGCTCCTAGGTATTTATGATTATATGTAAGTCTATGTACATGTTTTTAATTACATTTTTTGTAATAAATATTTAAACTTTTATAATCTTTTGTGTTATGCCTATAAAGTCCATCATTCCAAACTATTCTCTAATGATTTCCAATATCAGGACGTGGCATTAATTATCTATGCACCGTATCCACAGTGCCACTCTGTGATGATACGAATTCTCCTACTATTTTGGGACCATTGTCATTTATACAGCGATCAGTGCTATAAAAATGCACTGATTACCGTGTAAATGTCACTGGCAGCGACGGGATTAACCACTAGGGGGCGATGAAGGGGTTAGGTGTGTCCTAGAGAGTGATTCTAACTGTAGGGGGGTGGGCTTCAAGTCACATGACAGCGATCATCAATCCCGATGACAGGGAGCGGTTATCTGTCATGACACAAGCCAGAATGGGGAAATGCTTTGTTTACATAGGTACTTCCACGTTCTGAGGCTCCGTGACACGATCGGTACGGTCATGCTGTGCGCGGCAAGCGCACACCTGCTATTCCCAGCTCTTAAAGGGGATGTACAGGTACGCCCACTTGCCCACCGCTGCCATTGTGCCGACGTATATCGGCGTGCAGCGGTTGGCAAGTGGTTAAAGAGGAGTGCCAGCCATTTCTGTGTTCATTAAAAGTCAGCCTCGCTTCTCTTCGTGGCGCAGGCATTTTAGTGTGGGTCAACAGGCTGTGACAGCTTGCGGCTTCACAGCCGGGTGCTCGCCACACGTCCTGAAAGGCCAGGCAATCTTCTGGGACCTGTGACGTGTCCCAGATGATTGCAGGGAGGGGGAGAGGAGAACTTCCGCTTGTGGCACTGCAACGCTCCAAGCGGAAGTGGGAGCTGGGTACCTGTCAAAACTGGGTACCCCCCCCCAAAAAAAAATTACAAGCCATGTGTGGCATGTCAGGGGGTCAGGAGTCCTTAAAGCAGAAGTTCCACTTTTGGGTGGAACTTCACTTTAACAACCAGCTATACACTGGTTGTTAGGGATGCCGGTGGGCCACTGGCTAAGAAAAAAAAAATGTTGGAGCTTATAGGAGCTGTCAGCTTTTTTCCTTCTGGCAAATTGCTCCCAAATAGGCAAACATGCTCCTAGCAGCTGAAGCTTGCAAAACGCTTCTAGCCTAAAATAGTGTGCATGGACACATAGGATAACACTATTTGCTTCTAGGGGCAGAAAAAAAATGCTCAAAGCAGCTGATAGGAGCTTAAAAATAAGCTAATGTAGCCTAAACTCCTCACTTGATCTACGAGACTTAGACTAATTTCTTTGTACTATATAGAAGTTTTCTATTTTCTTAAGATAAAGTGTTGCTGTACATGATCCTTTTCACAGTGCAAATCAAAGAGCTGGCTGAATGTCAATTTCATGTTCATTTCTTTCATCATTAATGAATATAACCCTGAGATGACTGTCTTACAGGAGGCTGCATGTTTCAAGGCCCCAGAAACAACTTGGAAACATATACTGTAACTATTTTCCAAGGTAATAAAGTGATCTCACCATCATGGGTAGCAGATGACTAATGGCCATATCTTGGGGTTTTAGGAACTCCTGGAGCGAAGGAAACTTCATGATAGTTATGCAGTAGAGATCAAAGGCATGAACAGAAACGTGCACAGTGCAAACACAAAGAAAAGCAAAGGAAACAGACAACAGAACACCATAAGCTAGATAATAAATGTTCTGCAATGGGGACCAGGGACCGGGAATACTTAGTCTTCACCAAAGCTGCTGAAAGCATAGATTTGTTTTGCAGGACAATTCAATCTAAAGTATTGTATAATTAAACAACTGCAGACAGACAGGAACCAAGAAGAATGAAACTAAGACAGGGTACACACAGGCTGAAAGTCTGTTGAATGTGTACAGCTCCCTGTCCGACCGAAGCCGGTGTTGCGACCAGCTTCTTTCGAACAAGCATGCTGGAAAACCAGCATTCGATCAGCACTGGCAGCCAATGAATGCCAGAGCTGATCAGTGTATTCTGGTGGGAGAGCAGTCACCCTGTCAGAACGGTAAAAAAAAAAAAAAAATTATAGTGTGTACCCCATATAACTTAGATAGATGCACCATCAATTAGTCATAAACACAGAGCAGGTTAGATTATGTCGGGGACCTGTGGCTCTTTTGATGGCTGCATCTGGCTCTCGCCTCTCAATCTGCGGATCGTGTGAAGTGCCGATATGCGGATTGAGCCCATAGGAAAGGCCACGGCTTCGGCCTAGCTCTGGAGTGGCGGCCATCTTGGTACACCCGGCGGCCTAGGCCTAGGTGAGCGGCGTGCTGACGTCATCATCACCTGCCTCAACTGCTCGTGGATCTGCCTGCTTGTGTAGTGGTAAGCAAGCAGACAATCGTAGGTGAGATGTGGACATTACAGTGGGGGGGAGATGGTGGACATTACAGTGGGGGGGAGATGGTGGACATTACAGTGGGGGAGAGATGGTGGACATTACAGTGGGGGGGAGATGGTGGACATTACAGTGGGGGGAGATGGTGGACATTACAGTGGGGGGGGGAGATGGTGGACATTACAGTGGGGGGAGATGGTGGACATTACAGTGGGGGGAGATGGTGGACATTACAGTGGGGGGAGATGGTGGACATTACAGTGGGGGGAGATGGTGGACATTACAGTGGGGGGAAGATGGTGGACATTACAGTGGGGGGAAGATGGTGGACATTACAGTGGGGGGAAGATGGTGGACATTACAGTGGGGGGAAGATGGTGGACATTACAGTGGGGGGGAGATGGTGGACATTACAGTGGGGGGAGATGGTGGATATTACAGTGGGGGGAGATGGTGGATATTACAGTGGGGGGAGATGGTGGATATTACAGTGAGGGGAAATGTGGATATTACAGTGGGGGGAGATGTGGTTATTACAGTGGGGGAGATGTGGATATTACAGTGGGGGAGATGTGGATATTACAGTGGGGAGATGTCCTCACCACGTATCAACCAGACTACAAAGCCATCAGCAAAACCATGCAGCACCAGAAGTCCCATTAGTGGTAAGAAGTACTTTATTCATCATTGGTTAGCAACAGCATAACAACGTTGTATAAAAGAATTCAAAGACTTATTGTACTTTAAAAGTGTTGGTCTTACATAAAATGCACACATTTACTTGTATTTAGTTTTAAACATATTGTATGGCTCTCACGGAATTACATTTTAAAATATGTGGCGTTCATGGCTCTCTCAGCCAAAAAGGTTCCTGACCCCTGGATTAGTTGATGACTGGGTGACAGAACAGTCCGGGGAGAAAAACACATTAGACTTGTGATGTTAAAGGGAAACACACATTAGACTTGGGATTTGTCATATCTACAAGAGTTGATCTGCATTCATCAGGCTCTTCCAATTGGTTTGGGACAGCTATTATTTAAAATGAGATACTACAGAGTCAAACCAAATTTTTTTTTACACAAAAGGAAACCAAAACAGTTTAACAGGAAAGTGCCTTTATTTGCATAGTGAAATGTGTAAAGCCATGTTAACATGTTGAGTTGTGTGTGCTATTTAGTAAACAATAAATATGAAAGAAAGTCTGCATATATTGAGGTAAACCAAAACTATTGTGCAGCAAAACAATATAAATTTTCACTAAAGCAATAAAGGTAAACAGTCTTGTAACAGTCCATAAAACAGTCTTTACCCTCTGCATACATAAAAGGGAGTGAACAATATCTCACAAGTGAATCCGACGTATAATTAACAAATGTCCTTTATCTAATCATGGTCCGTGTAAAACTGGTTAATAAAGATGCAACTTCATATTTTTCCCTATTTATCATGAGTTATGTCTTTTGAAGCATTCACAGGAGGATGTTCTTCAGCAAGCCTTGAGCCGGGCCGTGATTGATGTGAATCATTCCGTGATAATCTGAATTGATGAACACATAGAACAATATTTTATCATTAGGTTTTAAACAATATGCACATTTTAATTCACTTTTTCTCCCCTCTCTGTTATATAATCTGAGTTTCTGTTTGCACCAATAAAAGCAGTATTAAACGGAAAAGCAAACATTTACTATATTGCAGCTTACCAGTTCTTAGATGTGATGGCTGCATTTGTTTTCCTTTTTAAAGGCCATGGTGATCTAGCCAGTAAGTTTAATTTTTCAAGAGGACAAGCTTTCCTACAAATGTAGCAGTTTAGAGTGTTCAGACAAACCATTTACCACTGACAGGGGTGTTTACAATAATAAGCTTTTATTTATTCATGTAAATATTTACCCCCCCCCCCCCCCCACAAAAAACTAATGCTGTAATTACTTGTGTAACTGCAGTGTGAGCTGTAGTTTGGCTTCAATTTGTTAGTCCCCCTGGACTGACATTGCTGCTCTCCAAAGGTGCCCCCGTGCCCATTCATCCAGAGTGGTGGGCACTCTAATAGAGGAGGTGTGTTACTGTCCAGATCACGAGGTGAAAACAGAAGGGAAAAAGCTTAAGAAAAGAAAACCAAAGCAGCCATCACACTTAATGACTGGTAAACTACAAAAACTACAATATATTACTTTTTTTTTTAAACACAGCTTTAACCACTTCAGCCCTGCTCACTGTATATATACGTCATTTTTTTGAAGATGGATATCTCGGTAACGGCAGCAGCTGCTGCCACAACCGAGATATCCATCTTTACAGTGAGCGATTCTGTACAAGATAATGGTGGTCTCAGCGGCGGGTTCGCCGCGAGATCACCGTTATCGGCGGCGGGAGAGGTGCCACCCCCCCTCCCGCCGCTCTCCCGCACCCTCCGCCGCTTACCGGAGCCGTCGGTAGCGGCGGAGGCGATCGGGTCCTTTCCCTGCTGAGGTATGGAGACAAGTGAGGCCAAGATGGCGCCCACCCGTCTCCATACCATGTGACGGCCGGAGCGACGTCATTACGACGGCTCCGCCCACTCTCTTAAAGGCACAAATTTTTTTAGTGTCATTTTTTTAAACGACTTTTTTTTTTTTTTTTTTTTTTTTGCATTTTAGTCTAAATATGAGATCTGAGGACTTTTTGACCCCAGATCTCATATTTAAGAGGACCTGTCATGCTTTTTTCTATTACAAGGGATGTTTACATTCCTTGTAATAGGAATAAAAGTGATCCAATTTTTTTTTTTTTTTTAAAACAGTGAAAAAATAAATAAAATAAAATAAAATAAATAATAAAAAAAAAAAAAAAAAAAAGCACCCTGTCCCGACGAGCTCGCAAGCAGAAGCGAACGCATACATGAGTAGCGCCCGCATATGAACACGGTGGTCAAACCACACATGTGAGGTATCGCCGCGACCGGTAGAGTGAGAGCAATAATTCTAGCCCTAGACCTCCTCTGTAACACAAAACATGCAATCTGTAGAATTTTTTAAACGTCGCCTATGGAGATTTTTAAGGGTAAAAGTTTGACGCTATTCCACGAGCGGGCGCAATTTTGAAGCGTGACATGTTGGGTATCAATTTACTTGGCGTAACATTATATTTCACAATATAAAAAAAAATTGGGCTAACTTTACTGTTGTCTTATTTTTTTTTTCAAAAAAGTGAATTTTTTCCAAAAAAAGTGCGCTTAGAAGACCGCTGCGCAAATACGGTGCAAAAAAAAGTATTGCAATGACCGCTATTGTATTCTCTAGGATGTTAGAAAAAAAACAATATATAATGTTTGGGGGTTCTAAGTAATTTTCTAGCAAAAAAAACTGTTTTAAACTTGTAAACACCTAAAATCCAAAACGAGGCTGGTCGCATAACTGACACTTTACCCCTTTTTGGAGAGCAAATATAACACCTGGCTGGGATGTTAGCATTATAATATTAGTGCCTAGGGTTCTAAGGACAATGAGGTGAGGTATAGGATTCTGCACTCTGTTTTCTCTCAAAAACTGGTCAGAAGACATTTAACCACTTCAGCCCCGGAAGAATTTACCCCCTTCCTGACCAGTGCGTTTTTTTGTGATTCTGCACTGCGTCCCTTTAACTGACAATTGTGCGGTCGTGCGACATGGCTCCCAAACAAAATTAATGTCCTTTTTTTCCCACAAATAGAGCTTTCTTTTGGTGGTATTTGATCACCTCTGCGGTTTTTATTTTTTGCGCTATAAACAAAAAAATAGCAACAATTTTGAAAAAAAAGCATTATTTTTTTACTTTTTGCTATAATAAATATCCCCAAAAATAATTTTTTTTCCCTCAGTTTAGGCCGATACGTATTCTTCTA
The DNA here is from genome assembly GCA_037952925.1 of Lithobates clamitans. Lineage (NCBI taxonomy): Eukaryota > Metazoa > Chordata > Amphibia > Anura > Ranidae > Lithobates > Lithobates clamitans. The sequence continues at coordinate 2,256,327 of JBBGZY010000254.1, read as the reverse complement.
CACATTTTTGACACATTTTTAGGACCATTGTCATTTATACAGCAATCAGTGCTATACAAATGCACTGATTCCTGTCTAAATGACACTGGCAGTGAAGGGGTTAACCACTAGGGGGCTAGGGAGGGGTTAAGTGTGTCCTAAGGAGTGTTACTAACTGTGGGGGGCGTGGCTACATCTGACACGTCACTGATCTCTGCTCCCGATCACAGGGAGCAGAGATCAGTGACACTGTCACTAGGCAGAAAGGGGAGATGCTTGTTTACATTAGCATCTCCTCGTTCGTCCTCTCCGTGAGGAGATCGCGGGTATCCCCGCGGTGATCGAGTCCGCGCAACCCGACTCACGGAGCTCCCAGGTGGCGCGCACACAATGGCGGGTACGGGTACGCCCATTTGCCCAGCCGTGCCATTCTGCTGACGTACATCGGCGCGCGCCGGTCAGAAACTGGTTAAAATAATTGATGTGCTCTCTACTACTAAGCTGAGACTCTATGGGGATTATTTACTAAAACTGAAGCATGCAAAAACTGGTGCAGCTATGCATAGAAACCAATCAGCTTCCAGGTTTTATGGTCAAAGCCTAATTGAACAAGCCGAAGTTAGAAGCTGATTGGCTACCATGCACAGCTGCACCAGACCGAGTGCTCTAGTTTTAGTAAATTTCCCCATGTGCCACAGTCATGCATATGTAAAAAGCAACAAAAGCACACTTTAGCAGGACTCCGTGGTGTTGCATAACTGAATAACTAGAATCCATGCCTCTGATCCTCATGATCTTTTAATTCATATTTCCTGAATGGTTATAAACATATATAAACCCTGCACTAAGTTGTATTTATTTGGGACTACTGATGCTTAATCCTGAATACTGGACCCAACAAAAAACACTATAAATAAAAAGTGTCCTTTAAGTAAAAATCAATTGACAAACCAATGCAAAAAAAAATCACTGCATAAAATTATAAATATAAGAATTCAATAGGAAAACTCATAAATTCATATAAATAATTTAAACAGTTTATGTGCAAATCATGGGGTCAAAAAGTCCATATTCAATATATTCATAATAAAACATGAAATGTCCAAGTGACTTCAAAGTGCCCAGTGCTCAAAAATATAAAGTGCTCCAGTGCAAAAAGGGTGTTTTTAAAACAATTATATATGGCCTCTTACCAAACAGGGGACATCTCAAATTATAGAGATCAAGTGCGCTAAAAATCTCCTGGATAGCGTATACTCTCACCATCAAGCAGCTGGGTAGCTCAGTGACCCCGTCAGTAAGTAGCCATAGTGTCTCCACACAGCAGGAATACATGCCTGGAACTTTACTCCACACCAAAGTATTCAGGAACCATATGCATTAAGCACAGAGAAAGAAAAGACACATGGCATAATATTACAAAATAATAATGCAGAAGGCTCCTGAATATTCAGGTGTGGTGTAAAGTTCCAGGTATGTATTACTGCTGTGGACACACTATGATGGAGTAGTCACTGAGCTACAAGAATGTTTGATGGGAAGATCATCGGCTATCCAGGAGACTTCCACTTTCCAGATATCCACTACCTGCCCGATTTCCTTACCACCTTTTGGACTGGTACTTCTAAGGAAGAGGCATTTTGTTTTAGGTGGAGGCTTTTTTCAGGCATCTTTCAATGCTGAAGGCCACATAAGTTAGTATAAACATGAAAACTGTTAGCTATCTTGCTTTGAGGATATAACCTATATTTTTTCTTTGAGGGTACAACCTATATAACTGGGGTGCTGACATTTGTAAACCTAACAAGACGCATCATGGGAGCTGATTGAGATCAATGCAGATTTTAAGAATTTAGCTGATAGATACAATGCTTCACCCAAAAGCATGTACAGGATTAATTAAAAACAGACACAAACCTATATAAATTATTCAATTGTACATTCCATTTAAAACCCTGTTTTTCTAATCTAGGCCACAAACGTCATGGGACACAGTACATAAATTGTGTTGGGTATGGTATGGATATGTAGGATTCTTACTGTGCTGTCAAGAAGACGTTAATGCATTCACTGTTTATATGTATCACCCTGCTGTATCTGCCTTATGCCAACTTTTTTTATCTGTAATAACCATACTGACTTTATTTTGAAGATTATAAAATGCAGGATTTAATTGTATCAATATGCACAATATTTAAAATAAAGGATTAAAAAAAAAAAAAAAAAAACCATACAAATTCAGGCTGCAAGTTATCGAGCCAGCTACTAGCACTATTATTACATCTGTGCTAAAAGTGTACATTCTCATGGGCCATATGATATTTGGAAAAGATTACCTGTCAAGTGAAACTTATAGAACTGAGAGGATTTATTATATGCAAGCCATTTTTTTACCCTTGAGATACAAGTCTGCCAAAAAGAATGTCACAACTAAACAGAGGTTGACAATCTCCCGAGATTTATAAAGTGTCACACTGTGCTTACCTGTGCAGGCTAATATCACATTAAATGTCAAACAACCTTTGGTATACAGAATAAAACCAGTAAGTAAATGCCTCATTCTTGGATACAGAATGTTGTGGGTGTCCGAACTGGTAAAACTGCTCATGTAAACAACAGAGGGATTAAAGGTAAATTTCTGAGATTACAGTTGAATAATACAGGAGATAATGTAAAATGAACAAGGAATACTTCCTATTACCCACTTCACTCTCACACGTGTCTATGTATAATGAGTATATTACGCCAACTGTAAGCTATTTTGGACTTGTCTGGATTTCTTACATGAAAAACAAATATTAAGAGGATTTTAACAACGGCACTGCGTTGCTTTAACTGACAATTGAGCGGTCGTGCGACGTGGCTCCCAAACAAAATTGACGTCCTTTTTTTCCCACAAATAGAGCTTTCTTTTGGTGGTATTTGATCACCTCTGCGATTTTAATTTTTTGCGCTATAAACAAAATAAGAGTGACAATTTTGAAAAAAACGCATTATATTTTACATTTTGCTATAATAAATATCCCCCAAAAATATATAAAAAAAAAATTTTCCCTCAGTTTAGGCCGATCGTATTCTTCTACATATTTTTGGTAAAAAAAAAAAAAAAAAAAAAAAAAAAAAATCGCAATAAGCGTTTATTGATTGGTTTGCGCAAAAGTTATAGCGTTTACTAAATAGGCAATAGTTTTATGGCATTTTTATTAATTTTTTTTTTTACTAGTAATGGCGGCGATCAGCCATTTTTATTGTGACTGCAACATTATGGCGGACATTTTTGACACATTTTTGGGACCATTGTCATTTATACAGCGATCAGTGCGATTAAAAAGGCACTGATTACTGTGTAAATGACACTGGCAGTGAAGGGGTTAACCACTAGGGGGCGGGGAGGGGTTAAGTATGTCCTAGGGCAGTGATGGCAAACCTTGGCACCCCAGATGTTTTGGAGCTACATTTCCCATGATGCTCAACTACCCTGCAGAGTGCATGAGCATCATGGGAAATGTAGTTCCAAAACATCTGGGGTGCCAAGGTTCGCCATCACTGTCCTAGGGGAGTGATTCTAACTGTAGGGGGATGGGCTAGCAGTGTCATTACTCTGATCACTGCTCCCGATGACAGGGAACTGTGATCAGTGAAACTTGTCACTAGGCAGAATGGTGAGATGCTGTTTACATCAGCATCTCCCCGCTCGTCATCTCCGTGAGGCGATCGCGGGTATCCCCGCGGCGATCGAGTCCACGGGACCCGCGACCCGACTCACGGAGCTCCCGCGCCGCGCACGCAATGGCACGGCGGGGAATTCAAATGGACGTACCTGTAAGTCCATTTGCCCAGCTGTGCCATTCTGCCGACGTACATCGGCGTGTGGGAACCGGTTAAAGTGTTTTTTTTTACCTTAAGAGAAGTAAAGGAATTTTTTTTTGCAGATTAATACTTACCTAGCTGGATGCAGCATTGGTCCCCCGGCGCCTCTGCACTGGGAACAGAGCGATTAAACACCGGCGATCGCTTGGTTTTCAGAGCTCAGTGAGCAGAGAGCTGCTGTCAGTACCAGCTCTCTGCAATGCTCCCTCCTCGGTCACTGGAGCGCTGGGCTGCGGAGGGGGCGGGGGCGACCAGCATAGTCTCTCAGCGGCTTGCTAAGAGGCTGAGCTGGGTGTCAGTCCAGGCACCTGGTGGATGCAGACTCCGTGCCTCCATGCAGTGCCTGGACTGACATCCGTGATGTCAGCAGAGAGTGGACATCAGCCTGCTGTCTGCTGAAAACGGGTCATGTTCCGGGAAAGTAACTATGACATTGGTTGTGCTCTCAACCAAACTGTCAAACCATCAAATTGCTGGTGTCATAGCTGATCTTGTGTGTACATTAAACAGAGGCCAAGATGGCAGCCTCTTTGGCTGAAAACGATAGGAGAGTTAGCTCTGCTGTAAGATAACCTCCCCTGCAGTGATCATATATGCAGTTCTTGACTAAATATCTCCTGAGGAAGCCATCGTATGGCGAAACATGTAGAGAATTTGAATCGACTGAACCTTTTCCATCTACCGTATGAATATATGGGATATATTTGATGACAATGTGCTGATTATTTAATGTTAATTAAATGGTATTTTTTTTTTTATTTGTGTTGTGTTTTTGCACCCTAAAAATCCCAGATTTCTCGGTTTGCTATATCAGACAAACAAAGGCTCAGCCTCGGGGATATCTTATCTAAAACCTGATCTCGATCCAGCGTTGTGAACATCTGCAGCAGCTCTTCTCCCCTCTGCTCTGCTCTTACAAGATTGGCTGCGAGCAGTGGGAGCCATTGGTTCCTGCTGGTGTCAGTCAAAAGCTGTGAGCAGAGATCGGGGGAAGGGCCGAGTCAGGCTATCAGTCTGAATAGATGCAAACAGCCTGGCTGGCGATTGAGCGTGCATAAGTTCCCCTTATTGTAGGTTGTTTCCTATGGGAGCACTCAGCGGGAGGAGTCAGGAGGGCCAGCAGGGGACCCTAGAAGAGAGGGTTCGGGGCTCCTCTGTGCAAAACCATTCCACAGAGTAGGTAAGTAGGACATGTTTACTAGTTTTAATTAAAAGAAAAAAAAATAAAGCTTTACAATCACTATGAAGTGAAACTGACTTGGCCAGGGATTTTTAGGTAGACCCTCACATTACAATTTGTTAAATCTAAAGGAGGTACTGGAATTACTTGTGTTACTCTTCAAACTGAAACTTTGGATCCTGGATGTATATCGGACCATGACCTCTGTCCTAGTCAAGAATAACTCCTGCGTCTTCTGGCACTAAGCCCCGCTCTCTGTCATTCCATTGTTAAATACCAGAATTTCAGTGGGCATTAGTGGATGTGGCATTTTTACATTGGAGTGACTGGGCCCAAAGCGAAGTGCAATGCTTCATTGTCCAATCGCAGGATGGGCAAGATCTGGACCAGGCTGCATGGACTAAAGTGTATGTAAACGAACAATGAATTTCTCTTATTTGCTACCAGGGATGAGCCGAAACCCCCCCCCCCGCCGCCCCGATTTGGTTCGCAGCAGAAAATGCGAACAGGCAAAATATTTGTTCAAACACAAGAACGCCGTTAAAGTCTATGGGAACCAAACATGGAAGATCAAAAGTGGCAATTTTAAAGGCTTATGTGGAAGTTATTGCCATAAAAAAATGTTTGGGGTCCCAGGTCCTGCCCCAGGTGACATGTATCAATGCAAAAAAAGTTTTAAAATGTGATCAGGAGCAGTGATTTTAATAATGCCTAAAGTAAAACAATAAAAATGAAATATTCCTTTAGAGTGATTGTAAAGCTTTGTTTTTTGTTAAAATAACAAACATGTCATACTTACCTCCACTGTGCAGTTAATTTTGCACAGAGTGGCCCCAACGACTTCTGGGGTCCCCCGGCGGCGCTGGTAGCTCCTCCCCGCATCGTATAACCCCCTAGGAGAAGCACTCTCCCAGGAGGTTACCTTGCGGGCGTGCTCCCGAGTCCAGCATTTGCATTTATAGACGCAGAATGCTGGGCTCAGCCCTGACCCCGATGCCCGCATCATTGGATTTTATTGACAACAGCGGGAGCCAATGGCTGTACTGCTAACAATCTATCCAATCAAGAGCCGAGACAATGGGCAGAGGGGAAGAGCGTGTCTCCCGCGTGGGAATTACGGGGCTAAGGTGAGTAAAACGGGGGCTGGGGGGGCGGTCAGTTACAGAAGTTTTTTCACCTTAATGCATAGGATGCATTAAGATGAAAAAACATGAGGGTTTACAACCCCTTTAAATATCGTGCCTGGGGGGGTGTCCTTAGTATGCCTGTAAAGTAGCGCATCTTTCCCATGTTTACAACAGTGCCACAGCAAAATTGCATTTCTAAAGGAAAAAATGTAAATTAAAACTGCTCGTGGCTGTAATGTATTGTCGGATCTCGGCAATATAGATAGATACCAACAAAAAAAAAATGGCATGGATGTCACCCTCAAAATCCATACCAGGCCCTTTACGTCTGGTATGGATATTAGCCACTTGCTTACTGGGCACTTAAACCCCCTCCTGCCCAGACCAATTTTCAGCTTTCAGCGCTGTCACTCTTTGAATGACAATTGCGCGGTCATGCAACACTGTACCCAAATGAAATGTTTATCATTTTTTTAAACACAAATAGAGCTTTCTTTTGGTGGTATTTAATCACTACTGGGGTTTTTATTTTTTGCTAAACAAAAAAAGACGGAAAATTTTGAAAAAAAAAAAATCATGTTTCATAGTTGGTTATAAAATTTTGCAAACATGTAATTTTTCTCATTAATTAATATGCGCTGATGATGCGGCACTGATAGGCTGCACTGATAGGCACAGATAAGGTGGCACTGATGGGGAAAGATAAGGCGGTACTGATGGGCACAGATAAGGTGGCACTGATAGGTACCACTGATAGATGGCACTGGTAAGTGACACTGATGGGCAGCACTGTTGATGAGGCACTGATTGGTGACATTGATAGGTGGCACTGTGGGCACTGGTAAGTGGGCACTGGTAGGCGGCACTGGCAGGTGGCACAGATGGGCACAGATGAGCTGGCGGCTGCTCTCCTTGATCAGAACTGATGTCCCTCTGACAGCCGCCGGTGATCGGCTTTCAGCGTGAGGAGAAAAAATAGCCATTTACCGTCTCTGTTTACATCACAAGATCAGCTGTCATTGGTTGACAGCTGATCACATGGTAAGGGGTCAGGATCGAACCCTTACTCCGATCTGTGATCCAGCGAGTCTCGGACTCGCTGATCACAGAGAGCGCCGCACGTGCCCTGTAGGGGGCGCGCAGCCTGCTGAAGTACGGGAGGGCGTCTATTGAGGCCCTCCCGGCAAAGTAGGTCTACGCTGCAGCCGTCATTCGGCTAGAATTATAAAAACGTGAGCAGCGCTACAGAAAGTGAGTACAATATATGAAAATTATAAAAATCAAGGATCCGTGATGGACCAAAAATAAATAATATAAGTGCCAAAAAACAATGACATAAAAAAGGTGGTAACAACATAAAAGGGTAGTAAAAATTAGTCCCAACAGTGAAAAATGTAGAAACAATGAAAACTCCGTGAATAGACTCATCCAAAAAGTGTTCAAAACAAATAAAAGTGAGGTTAATCGGTCACACAAATAGCGACTTGTGAGAAGATCCACCACCGTATGTGCTAAACGCTTACCAGATGGCCAGCTTTGGACAGCTTGTAAGTAGCCTGACAATCAATGGTAAGTAGCCTCACACCACGGCTTCTCAATGAAGAGCCAGAAACATACAGGGTTGCTCCATCCAATAGGCGATCTCGTCTGCTGCAACTTCCAGCAAAGTCTCCTCTCTACTTCATTCGGCTATAGCGTGGATCTGAAGCAGTTAAGGGGAACCCCGCACCCAAATTTTAAAAAACGGTGTGGGGGTCCCCCAAGCACTATATACTCTGAACAGCAGTATATATACTATACGGCTTGCCCTATATACTCTGCAGAAAATTGGGCCTTAGGTGTTAGTGGTACCAGAACGCTGTAAGCCCTCACAGTTACTCTTGTTGGGCGCAGGAACAGGCCCTGCTGTGAAATATTATATCAAGAATCATAATTACATGCCCCTGTTAAACAGGGGCAAAAAAATCAGGCCTTGGGTGGTGGTGGTGCCACAACACTAAGCCCTCACAGTTACTCTTGTTGAGCGTAGGAACTGGCCCTGCATTGAAATATTAGATTAACAATTGTAATTTCATGTCCCTGTTAATCAGGGGCAGAAAACATGGGCCGTGGTGGTGGTGCCCTAAACCAAAAATATTGTTGGAAGCTAGGATCATCAAGATTGAGGAGGAATAGGATAGTCAGCATAGGCAGCCTTCAAGGGATCCCAGATTCATAGCAAATTCAATCAGTTACATCAGCATCAGGTGCTTGATAGCAGCTGATCCAACACTGATTTTTTATGAATGTGAGCCTATCAACAGAGTCTGTGGACAGGCGCACTCTTTGATTCATTACAAACCCTCCAGCAGCACTGAATTTGCATTCAGAAAGCTGGATGCAGGACAGGCCAGTAGCTCAATCCTCAAGACCCAGTAACCCAGTGGATGTTCTGTTGGAAAGGTCTCCCAGTCTGCTCTTGCCCCTAGATATTCCTTCACCATGTAATGCAGACGCTGGTGATGATTGCTTGAACTGATCAGACCTTGGCGCTGAGGACTAAAAAATTGTTTTTAAAAAGGCATCGGTCAGCCGGCCACCTTCTCCACCGCTCTTCTTCTGAGCGAAGCCTCAGCAGCACGTTGTCCAGCACCAGGAAATGGTAACCTCCCAGGGTATGGAAATGCGTTGCATAAATCTTTCTTCAAGGTCTCCTTAAGATGTTTAACCCTCTGTTCCCTCTGTGAAGGCAGGATGCAATCTTACACTTGTAACGTGAATCAAGATGGGTTGCCAGCCAGTAATGATCCCTCTCCTTGATACCATGAATCCTAGGGTCCTTTCGCAGGCTTTGCAGAATCAGGGAGGCCATGCAGAGGCATTCGATTCTGAGTCCTCTGGGTCACTAAGGATCACATGATCCGTAACTACCTCTTCTCAGCCACGTACAACTCCTTGGGTTTCTGGGGACTGAAAAACATCCCTTGAAGACTGCTGCTGAGTGTTATCTTCTACATCCTTGCTGACACAATCCTCCTTCTCCTCTTCTTCCTGTGTTTTGTGGGCCCACAGGAATGCTATCTGGGTAATGGGGGCCTTGAGAGGTAAGGAAGTCTTCCTCCCGCTGTTCTGCCTCAAGTGCCCTGTCCATGATTCCACAAAGCGTGTTCTCCAACAGGAAGACTAGAGGGACAGCATTACTGATGCATGCATGGTCACTGCTCCGCATCCTTGTGGCCTCCTCAAATGGTGACAGGATAGTGCATGCATCCTTGATCAGTAGCCACTGGCATGACGAAAAAAAAGCCAAGCACCCCTGACCCTGTCCTGGTGCCATACTTGCACAGGTACTCATTTATGGCCCTCTGCTGTGTGTGCAGCCGCTGCAGCATTGCCAACGTTGAGTTCCACCTGGTGGGCATATCACAAATGAGGCGGTTGGTAGGCAGGTTGCCTTCCCTTTGAATGTCAGCGAGCACTGGCATTGTATGACTGGCGGAAATGACCACAGACTTTTTTGGGCTGCCTCGGGAGATCCTGTAAGCCTGGGTACTTGCTCAAGAACTGCTGCACCACCAAATTCAGGACGCGTGCCAAACATGGAACATGGGTCAAGTGTCCCAGTCGGAGGGTAGAGAGAAGATTGGTGCCATTGTTGCATACAACCATTCCTGGCTGAAGCTGGCATGGCATCAACCACCTCTGAGCCTACCCCTGCAGAGCTGACAATCTCTGCCCCAGTGTGGCTCCTGTCCCCTAGGCAGACCAACGCAAGCACTGCATGGCATCTTTTAGCCTGACTGTTTGCATAGTCCCTTGAATGCTTACAGAGCACCGCAGGTTCAGATGAAAAATCTGCAGAAGAGGCCATAGAGGAAGAAGAGGAGGGGGTGGAGGAGAGCTGTGGCAGAATCACCACTAGCATTTTGGTGGCGGAAGAAGCTCCAACAACACTGAACCCTGTCCTGTATCCTTTCCAGCTGCCAGCAGAGTTACCCAGTGCGCCGTGAAGGAAAGGTAATGTCCCTGCTCATGCCTCCTGGATCATGAGTGAGCGGCAATATGAACCTTACTGCTGACCGCCCTGTCCAACAAAGCCAAAACATTGCCTTCCACGTGCCAGTAGAGAGACGGAATGGCCTTCTGTGAAAAGAAATGGCGTTTTGGAACCTGCCACTGAGGTACAGCACATTCCACAAATTCACGAAAGGGGGCAGAGTCTACCAGCTGAAAAGGCAGCAGTTGCAGTGCTAGCAATTTGGCCAAGCTAGCATTTAGATGCTGAGCATGTGGATGTCAGTGACCTAATCATCCCCTCCCTCCTCGTCACTGGAGCAAACTTGGCAGTATGCTGCAGCTGGGGGACTGCCAGTTTCTTGTCCTTCTTGGGCACACCCTCTCTCTAGGCTCATGTTACTCCCTTCCTCAACCTGGGAACCAACATCGGAGCCTTCAAATCGCTGCGCATCCTACAGCAACATGTACCCGACACTGTGGTTGAATAATTTTGAGGACTCCTCTGTGCATGATGGTGGGGCTACGGAAGGAGTGACTGTGTACAAGGAGCAGGTGGAATAGGCAGCTTTGGCAACTGCGTTGGAAGGCAGCTCTGAGCCTGGATGACAGCCTGGATGACAGAGGATGAGGACGGCTTTGTTATCCACTCTACCAACTCTTCTGCATGTTCTGGCTCAATAACATGGCCAGCAGCAGAAAAAAGGACAAGCGTGCCCCCACAGCCACCTGCAGAGGATGCACCATGTCCACGACCACCACTGTTGACTGTAGACACAGAGGCTGCTTGCCCTCTTTTAGTGGCCTGTGAGTGTCTGCCTCTCCTTGCTGGACTTCTGTACATGATGTATTTTTTGTTTTGCAACACCACACTACACTGTATTAGATACTGTGTACACTGCCTGAAATGTATTAGAAACTGTACACACTGTATTAGATACCGTGTACACCACCTGCACTTTATTAGAAACTGTATAACGGCTGCACTGTATTGTGTACACCACCAGAAGTATAGTAGAAACTGTACACACTGTATTAGATACTGTGTACACCGCCTGAAGTGTATTAGCAACAGTACAACACCGAATGCACTGTAAATATAGGCTACACTGGATGCAGAGTGTATAGAATATCTCTCTCTCTCTATATATATATATATATATATATATATATATATATATATATATATATATATATATATATATATATATATATATAGATAGATAGATAGATAGTCGTGTGTGTGTATGTATATATATTTTAACACACTGCCTGCACTGACTGAATATCGAGTAAACACTGAATATATAGTCTGTTAAATGCAGGCTATATATCAAATACACTGCCACTAACTGAATAACCTGCCTGCCTAATTTAAATCAAGCTCTCTGACCCCGCCAACACTACTACACACGGACGCTGTGTAAGCAGCCTTATATAGTGTGGGGCGTGGACTTGGTCCCCCTGAGCCAGGATTGGCCAAAGGCACCCAGTCTTTGGCCAATTTTGGCTCTCTTAGCAGAGCGTGCTGTGATTGGCCAAAGCATGCAGGTCAGGAGCATGCTTTGGCCAATCATACAGCAATGCACTGCAATCTCGCCGTGCATTATGGGGCGTTCCGCAGCGCTCAGATTTTCCGCGAATGCCCCATAATGTTCGCTCTTCGGCAAACGGGTAAACACCCGATGTTCGAGTCGAACTTATGTTCAACCCGAACATCGAGCTCATCCCTATTTACTGCCTTTTGGTCAGTTAAATTTATCTTTGAAATTGTTTTATTAAATCATTTCAACAAGTGCAAATAAAAATAGCAGTTTATCTAGCCAGAAATCTTGTAAGCTGATAACTTTTGCATTCTCTGCCTATGGACTATTTTTCTTGCCATAATGTGCTGTGCATACTTGCATATTATGGCTGGAATGTCTTCTAGACTACTCTCATCCAAGACAGGTCAATATTCGCAGCTACTGCTCCATCTCTTATCTTCTCCGGCATTTCTTTCAGACCAGTGTTTTCTTCACTAATTCCACATAATGTAACTCCTATGCTTGCATGCTGCATTTTTACAGATGATTTTAATGGTTTGAGAACACAGAAGACACTGCATATTTGCCACATAACAGTGTACCTTAATTTTGGTTTAACTGCAGTGGGGTCTGCATGGAGTTACAGAACTCGTGTGCTGTATAGCAGGAATTTGCACCAGATTTTGCACTTTCCATTTTTTAGCAAACCAACCCCAATATGTTTTTCCAACCCCAATATTCATCCTCTCTTGCAGAGGATTACCTTAATTCCTTGCCCCTTTTTGGAGCGGCTCCTAACGATTTATGCTTGGAGGATTAGAACCTTTCTAGACATAGAAGGTCATTTTTAAAGTGGCAAGTGTGCACTTTTACTATTTGAGGTGGCGGTTGTACACAAGGATGGTATATATCATCAGTGATGGACTTTTTTAAGTTAAATTCTATGAAGAATCTTCTGTTCATTCACGTGGACTTTTGGGGGGGGGTTTCTCATTAGTAATTGTGTTTTTTTTGGGACTTACATTAATTGATAACCAGATACTGAGGTTTCATTTATTTAATCATATTTTTGAAAACTCAGCTCTGAAATTTATGATTTATTGCACTGTGGTAAGTATCTCATGGTTGGGTTGCTGCTTTGCATATTATTGAAGTTTGCACAAAAACACAAGTGTGGTTTCTTTGCACAAATTCTGTATGGGAGGAATGCCTGGATTACAAAACTGCCTGAACAGAATAAACCCTTTGGCAGTTAAAACAGTTCATATGTATGCATCCATTAATTGTGTATTTAGTGGTTTGCCAGGAGTTTGTTTCTTCCCACATAAAGGAAGCCTAATGTATCAGAGGCAGAACTAAGAAATTTTTTCACAAACACCAGTCAGATTTAAACTAGTTTTGGAGGTTTGATTCTATTTGTTGCACATCAGACAGGATTAGGAATGTTATACAGCTGTTATTAAGGTAATGGACCCTCTGTGCCCCCTAGTCAATAGAGGCCCTATAGACAGCCAAGGTCTCGGTAGCTGCCCGGTGTTCACCAAAACACTCTGCAAGGAATTATGGGTTTTGCTGTGATTGACTCCCATCTTGAGGGCCCCAGCACACCTGAAAGAAGGTAAAAATGCAGCAGCCAATGTAGTGGTTAAACAGGCAAAATGTCAGGGCATAGAGTTATTATTTAATAGGAACCTTTTGGACCATCCGTGTAATCATATAGTATGCAGATTGAGTTTTTACTTAGATGCGAGCAACCCGAGACTCAGCCCGAGGTTTGGTTTTCTGTGAGGTATTTATAGCGATAACATGCCCCGGACGACATCATTCTGTGACAAAAACGCATAGGGCGGAGCGACGTGCTAACGTCATTGCATTCTTCGATTCCCGGAAGTGTGGTTGCTTGTGTTTTGCCGGCTGGCAAGATTGTTTTTTTAAGGCGTGTAATTTCTATATTGATGCAAGTGCATATCGTACCTTTTTTAATAAAGCAAACTTAAGATTTTACACTATGTGGAAATTCTTTATATATTTTTGGGACAAAATTATGGAGACAATATCTGGATGACCTACACCTTTGGCCCAGAGGGGATGATATAATTACCATATTGAAAGGCCCTGGCTGGGTGTATAGCTGCAAGCGCTGCTGACCTTCTGTTTTAGAAGGTCCCTTTCAGTTGGTAACGGGCAATTTTACCATATACAGGTGATGGTGTCCTAGACAAGATTTCTCATTTCGATGATGGATGGTGACTTTATTCAACTATCTCAACAATCTGGTCACATATGAGGACTTGATTATATTATTATATATACTTTTTTCTTTTTTTTTTTCACCATTTATGACTCAGTTTTAAATTATGGCTTCGCTGGAACATATCTTTGTAAGTATTGATGTACTGTACTGTAGTACTCAAAATATGCATAGCGGAACTCTTTATGGCCTGAATATGTTATAACTGGGTATATGTCTCGCAGTACAGTTGCAGCTTGGACTATTGTTATTTTACTTTTTCACATTTAATTTAATTGTTTTTAAGTGCATCTTTTGATAAAAGTAAATACACATACCTGGAACAAAATACTTTTTTTTATTTTTGGATAGAGTAAGGGAAGTTCTAATGCTTGTAAATTGCCCCATTGGGGAGATTGCATTCTGTGTCTGCTTCCATCACACTGCATATCAGCAAAATCATTTTTCTACTCCAATCTTTGCTACTATATACTCCCTATTTATGTTTAACAATAAACCTGAAATAAACCTGAAGTATTGAGCCACTGTGTATTTATTTTACCAAAAGCTAATACTATACAGTTCTATGAAAAACTAACGCTACACATTTTTAACTTATCCTCATTAGGGATTTTGTAGAAAAGCAAATCTTAAAGAATGAATGTCTCATTGTTTTGACAATCAGTTCGGAGTAACATAGAATTTAGTTTTATGATGTTACAATTTTTTCTATGTAGCTCAATCTAATGCCGCGTACACACGGTCGGACTTTTCGTCTACAAAAGTCCGACAGCCTGTCCGACAGACTTTCGACGGACTTGCGGCGGACTTTCGACGGACTTGCGGCGGACTTTCTAACGAACAGACTTGCCTACACACGATCACACAAAAGTCCGTCGAATTCTTACGTGATGACGTACACCGGACTAAAATAAGGAAGTTCATAGCCAGTAGCCAATAGCTGCCCTAGCGTGGGTTTTTGTCCGTCGGACTAGCATACAGACGAGCGGATTTTTCGACCGTACTCGAGTCCGTCGGAAAGATTTGAAGCATGTTTCAAATCTAAAGTACGTCGGATTTGAGGCAAAAAAAGTCAGTTGAAAGTCCGGAGAAGCCCACACACGATCGGATTACCAGCCAGCTTTAGTCCGTCAGCGTCCGTTGGACTTTTGTAGACGAAAAGTCCGACCGTGTGTACGCGGCTTTAGATAAATGATCTCACACAAACGATGACAAGAGCATGTATTACATGGTAAAAGCATTCCTGCCTTCACTTCTATTTCCTTTTAGAGATCAGTATGTTTATAATAGTGTTGGTTGTATTGCACAGCAGGAATTTTCATCTTCTGAGTAACAAGGAAAGGAGAAGATAAAAACTTTAGAGGACAACACAACTGATTCAATTCTCAACAATTTCACTCTTCACCACCGGGACAGCTTCTCATCATTTGTGATGTATTACCTCCGCACACATTTTAGATTTCTGTGTCAACCTGCATCATCTTTTGGAAAAGAAAATGGTTTTTTTTTGACGATATATTGTTAACAACATATACAAAAACTGGAACTTGAATAGAGTGGACAAGCATACAATCTAATCATTTATGTTGTAAAGTGTACATGCTCTTCTATAGTAATCTATGTGCTGCTCCAAATGAGTCATTCTATTAGTCATTACGTTCTCAGTATATTTTGGAAGTGTTCAGTTCGATGGGTTTGATGGGATCAGTGGCAGTGGTGGGGGGATGGGATTAGTTAGGAGGCAGTACACTGTGACAAATTCTGATCATGTAGAGCAAAGCTGGAAATCTTATATGGAAGTATATAGTGGGGGATTCTGCCAATGTAATGGGGAATTTACAATGACCACCAATGTGAGGGGGGGATTTGCACTGACCACCATGTAACAGGGGATTTTACGCCACCCACAAATAGAAAAGAAGGATTTCTACACCGACATCAATGTAATGTAGCGGTAGAGGACACAAGAGATCGACACTCCTGCAAGTTGGTTTCTGCACTGAATTTAGCTGATGACTCCTTGATCAGAGGAGCAGGAGTGATAAGCATTTACATTCTTCTTTACAGGTACAACATCATTTTACCTATTCAGGTTAGCAACAGTTGCTTTAAAGTGATTGTAAATTCTCTCTTTTTTTAAAATAACAAACATGTTATACTTACCTGCTCTGTGCGGTTTTGCACAGAGAAGCCCGGATCCTCCTCTTCTCGGGACCCTCTTCGGCGCTCCTGGCCCCTCTCTCCTGTTGAGTGCCCCCACAGCAAACAGCTTTCTATGGGGGCACCCAAGCTGAGTCACAGCTCCCTGTGTTCATTCAGACCACCCCCTATATCTCCTGATTGGCTGAATGATTTTGATTGACAGCAGCAGGAGCTGCCACGCTGCTGACTCAGCCATTGATGGGGGAGTTCCGGGCAGCTTAGACACTCCTGCAACATCGCTGGATAAAGACCGGCTCAGGTAAGTAATTAGGGGGGCTGAAGGGGGCTGCTATACACAGAAGGTTTTTTTATCTTAAATGCATAGATTGTATTAAGATAAAAAAAAACTTCTGCCTTTACAACCCCTTTAATTTTAAATAGAGTGGGGAAGAACCTATCTTGTTCCTTTTGGACTTTTTTTCACTTCCTGTTTGGCGAATATGACAGGAAGTGCTGTACTGTTGGGTCATCAGCAACACTGAAGTACTGTACTGTTTGGTAATCTTGGCAGAAGTATAAAGGAATCTAACAACAGCAATAAAAACCTGGTAAATGTTCTTACCTAGATTGTTTTTAACCAAAGGCCATGGCACACTGGCGTGCTGTCTGGGTTCTACAAGGGTGCTGTGGCAAAATGCCTAAAAAATTGCCAACAAGCAGGTAGGTGAATCTTTTTTTTTTTTTTTATACAAAAAGCCACATTTTTTTTTATTTTTCAGCATTTCAACCTCGTGCAACATGCAAACCAGGTGTCTTTGTCCTAACAACTGATGACATCATCATTTGGTAAGCAGCACCTGCACAACGTCCTTTTTTGCCCCCCCCCCTGCATCAGCACTAGGGTCAAATTAGCTTTGTCATGGAAGGAAAGGTAGGGAGAAGAGAAATATAGGAATACTAGTTAGTATCATTGTGAAAATATTTGCATTGTAAACAAAAAAATAAATAAAAAATATATTTTAAAAAATTAATAATTATTAAAATTTATATATTATATAAATATAATGTAGGACACTCAACGTAAGAGTATAATATATATATATTCTGCAGTGCTGATCTGCTCCCGTTTCTTTGGGAGACAGACCTTCTCATGCTTTTACTTTGCAGGAACACAGGATACATGCCTTCCTTACTGACAGAACGGCGATCTGCCTTGTTTACATAGGCAGACCGCTGGTCTGTCTCTGTGCTGGATGATCGATGGGTGCCGGCGGACATTGAGTCCACGGTTCCCGCAGATCAGCTCCCGCTGTGTATAAACACAGTGGGAGTGGGCCACCGGCAGCGCGCATGCACGCCCCAAACTCAGAAGTGTCGGATCACGTACTACGTACCTTGCTGGTGCCGGTATCTTCTCCCCAATTCCTTTTGGGTGCCAATCTACGGTTATCAGACAATGCAGTTAAAAAACTGAACTATCCAAATCGTCATCTATGACTGCCACAGACCACCTCAACAATTTTGAAGTACTGTAAATGCCCTAAAGTGACAAATCAACACATGTTAAATATCAGAGGAGGTCGGACGTCATTCCCTGAGCCAGGACCTGGAGGGAGATCCTGAAAAGCCATCACCATCTTCATCGCTACCTGCAACTTCAATTACAGTGTCGGTGAGTGGGCACCTGCCCATTTAATCCTATAGACACTGTATACAGACACCATTGTCTTTGTTCACATTTCTAATACTTGTAATGCCACTGGATGCAAGTTCATTTAATTCCATAGACACTGTATACAGACACCTGTGCTTTCGCTAACATCCCTGGCATCTGAAGTCCTACTGGATACAATACCATTGAATTAACGTACATTGTGACCACTTGTGCTTAAGCTATACAGGAAAAGTCTGCATCCTTTATTGGTTAACCACATAACAGTTAAATTTGGTCTGCTCTACCATCCACAATTATTTAATCTACCATTCTTTAAGTGCTAGCTGAAGATCTGCCAGATTCCACAGAGTTACTTTTAACCCCTTTTATCCCTTCTCAATCTCCACAAGTGAAAAGTCAAAGGGGTCTGCTCTCATTTGGAACTCTGCTTAAAAGAGCCAGCCAGCCAATTTAAACACAACAGTTTTCTGAATGTTTTGCCAGTTGATTTGATGTTAAGTACCTGTGGGCTGAGGAGACAGAAAGGAGTGGTCTGGTATAGTCAACAAAGTGCCGGTCCCCTACCTTGCTGCTGCCTGTTCACATAGGCTTCAGTGACTGAAACAGGGTTTGATTATATTTAACCACATTGTGTTTCTTTGCATTGTACCTTACTAACAAAAATCCTTAGATTGTATAATTGCATTTGTAGCAATTTGGACTACAACCGTAAAGTATAATGATCTTCCAGTATTTTGCTGCATCGCATGTCCCTCTAGTGCTCAGTATTATCAATTGACCTCATATTTGTGAGCTAAAACTAAAAGGGATTGTGGGATGAGTAGTTCCTCAGACTGATAATTGCTTCACATGAGTATGTGCCTGGACTACTTTGCTACCATCAGGGAAATTGCTGGGAGTAGCTATAAAAGGAGGCAAAAGCCTGCATTGAGCTCTCTCTTCCTCATGGGCCTGATGTGAGACAGACCTCTCCGTGCATGGAGAGAGGGATTGCGTCCCACCACGCAGTGTATCACATTACAACCCAGATGAGAGGAGCCTAGCTCAGTTTTCCATTTATCTGACATCCATCCAGCACCACTCTTGTTGCCTGCCAACCTGTGTACTGAGCTTCACATCGGGAGATCGATACGGTGGATCCTCTGCACGAGTGTCGCTACATGAGCTACCGTCTGGAAGACATCAAATCAGCCTGGTCAATGGCGAGAGGGTGATCGCCCAACCTTTACAAATCTTTTCTCACGGTTTCACTTGGACACTTTGCACAGACATCTCTACCTTAGGAATACTTTACTGAATCTACTTTGAACATTGTGCCTAGAAACCTTTAATCGTCCTCACTACAAGAAACCTATTGCTTGCTACTACACCTTATTGGATTACAGTTAATGAGCTCCTATATGCCAGTGAAGACCATCAGCTCTGCAACGGGGACATTACTGCTATAAGGGCCCTTATGCCATTACCTTTAAGTCAGACCTCTCATTAGAGTAACAGCTAATAGGCTGGTCAAGGACTCCCTCTACAGAAGTTTGTCAGTATAATCAGTTAGCTGTGTTTATCCTTACAGGTGCTAGCAGCACTGCATTGAGAAAGTGTATATAATATACTGTTTACTTGCTAATATCTTGCTTTGTGTTATACGGAGGAATTCCTTTGCTGAGTTGGCGCTGTTGCCAAAAACTCAGCAGATCTATTTACCTCCTCTTTGGGACAACATTCTTTTTTATCTGTTCTAGTAAATATTATCAGAACATAAAATACACAGAGTTGTCTTATTTATTGCTTTAAGGTGGTGCAAGGATGTTGGAACCCAGAATGTCAGGTGAGTTGGAATGTTCCTCCCGTCATGGCAGTTCAGATGAGCAGGTAATTCCAAGCAGTCCCTTAGGGGGTTGTGTTACACATTTAATACTAGTGCTTTATTGCCTTTAGATAAGACAACCTTATGACATACAGTCTTATGTTACGTATTCCTTTGTACCACTCTTGCCACAGTAAATAAACTTAAACTGCTTCATCCGTATTATGCAAGTTTCTTATTACTGGTGTCAACAGGTAATAATGACTGAACCCAGGGTGTCAGAGGTCTTGCCCAGTCTGAGGTCCTGAGCACTCTGGAGAAGGTTTTCGTCCAGGATATCCCTGTACTTGGCCACATTCATCTTTCCCTTGATTGCAACCAGTCGTCCTGTCCCTGCAGTCGAAAAACACCCCCACAGCATGATGCTGCCACCACCATGCTTCACTGTTGGGACTGTATTGGACAGGTGATGAGCAGTGCCTGGTTTTCTCCACACATACAGCTTAGAATTAAGGCCAAAAAGTACTATCTTGGTCTCATCAGACCAGAGAATCTTATTTCTCACCATCTTGGAGTCCTTCAGGTGTTTTTTTAGCAAACTCCATGCAGGCTTTCATATGTCTTGCACTAAGGAGAGGCTTCCGTCGGGCCACTCTGCCAAAAAGCCCTGACTGGTGGAGGGCTGCAGTGATGTTTGACTTTCTACAACTTTCTCCCATTCCTCGACTGCATCTCTGGAGCTCAGCCACAGTGATCTTCGGGTTCTTTTTTACCTCTCTCACCAAGGCTCTTCTCCCCAATTTGGCTGGACAGCCAGCTCTAGGAAGGGTTCTGGTCATCCCAAACGTCTTCCATTTAAGGATTATGGAGGCCACTGTGCTCTTAGGAACCCTAAGTGCAGCAGAAATTTTTTTGTAACCTTGGCCAAATCTGTAGCAAAATGGGATGGGGAGTCCGTGCAGTGGAATTAATTAAAAGCCTAAATGGGAAGTATGTTGCTTAATGATTTGATAGACTGCTGCCCTCACAATGGGTGGAATGAGCGGAAATAGGTGAAAAAGAAAAAGTGTGCGAGTGTGGCGCTGTCCCAGAGTTCTTTGGTGAAAACAATAAATGTAAGAAAATATATTTAAAGTGTCCTGTGTTATATTCCCTCACCAGGGGTATGTGTGACAATTTCTCTGGAGATAAATCGATTTTTTTTACCACTCCTGTGGGTTAAAGTGACTGGTGTCTTAAATATTAAGAGTGCATAAAATACATCACATCCAAGGTGTCATGTGCTATGTTCCCTCAGAGGGGACATGTCGGTATACAAAGCGATTTCTCCAGGGGATAAATCAATTATTCCACTGTTATAAGTTAAAAGTGACTTATGTCTAAAACATTAAAAACACAAATTTAATAATCAATATATCACACGTGACATGCAAAAATATCCAAAAAGTGTCTGGTGCTAAATAACCGAAGGTGCCTAGTGCTAAATAAATGTTACAAATATAAGTATTAGATTGCTCTCCAAATACCAGATGACAAAATTACCAGATAACAAAGTGACAGGTGCCCTAGTGAAATGATCACTATAGGAAATAGTTAACACATGTATCATGCAAATGATTTTTATGTTGGTAAACAGTCCATATAGATAACTGTGCCCGGTGCACTATAAGTGAAAAAAGACGTTCGTTCGTGAGATTTCCTTAGAACATACAGCAAGTGTCGTTCCAGTGCTGGTGTCTCGCGCTGTGATTGTGCAGAGACTCACCAGCTATTTTTTCCCCTGCAGGGGTAACAGGTATTCACAGTATGTGCCACTGTGCAGCAATCCTTGGCAGGACCAGGAACAGTGTGGTATCATAAGGACATGAAGGAGAAAAGAAAGGATTCCATAGTGTAAAACCGTTTGAAACACTATTTATTAGGTCAGATATAGAGGGTACTCACATTGTAGTAGAAAAAATAAGCAGTGTACAGTATTCAATAGAATGTTCCTAAGCGTCAGCTTACAGGGAGATGTCTGCACGGCGTTTAGTTCAAGCCACGCCCTACGTATGTTTCGTCACACGGACTTCTACGGGAGCGTGGTCCCTGCGTCGTCTCCCCTTCCTTATATACTGTGCGGTTCGTAATGTGCTTGTGTTCCAGCGGCCATGTTTTATGTGTATTTGAGTTCCAGCGGCCATGTTTTTGTGTGCCGGCGGCCATTTTGCATGAGATAATGCAGACCAAAGACCGGGGCCATGATCAGGTAGCTAAGAGCTCCGTAAATCGACTTGATATGCCACGAATTTCCTGGTGACACCTTCCTAGTATATGGGCCCTATACATGTGTGACATGGGGGTGTCGATCAAATATGGTATTTGTGCACATTTCTACTGCACAGTATACATGGTATATAATTAATAGTCTGACCTCATTTAAAATACATAGACAATAGTGGACAACAATCATATTGTAAACAGATTAATATCCAAAAAAAACAAAAAAATATTAAAATAAAAAGTAAAAAATATTAAAGGATATTATTATTCTAAATTTATTGATTAACATATATCCTAACAATACGGTATAGAAACAGATGAAGTGAAAGGTTAATAAAAAGAATGTTTAAAATGCAAAAATAATTAATTAAAATTAAAATTAATTAATGGCTCCTATTTGTGAGGGTATACGTAAAGGGTGGGGCAGGGGGAAGTCATATCCAAATACTGTATGAGACAGGTAATATGATATTCATATACGTGAAAATTTTTATTACAAAAATTCTTTTTATATTAACTTGTCAATAAAAACTTGTTGGTAAACTTGTTAAAAAACCTTGTTAAAACTTATTAAAAGCTTGTTAAAAACTTGTTAAAAAAGGGGGGGAACATTTTCATCAGAAGGGTTTTTTTTTTTATAATAAAAATAGCACTCAGTAGTTGGTAAGGAAACAATTGAGATCCACGTATTCATTCCCGACGGTTGGAGTGTGTCCAGCTGGAAGATCCATCTAGTTTCGTTTTGTGACACTTTTATTTTCTTGTTGTCACCCCTCCAGTATCCCTTAATTTTGTCAATGCCATAAAAAAGCATCCCACTGGGGTCCCTATTGTGGTGATCTCTAAAATGTCTGGATACACTATGTTTTTTGAAACCGTTCTTTATGTTTGTGACGTGTTCTCTAATTCTAATGTGCAGTTTCCTGGTAGTGCGTCCCACATAATGCTTACGGCACGGGCATTCTAACACGTAAGTGACGTGTGTATTATTGCACATTATTAAGTCCCTAATTGTGTATTCTTTGCCGTTTGATGTGGACTTAAACTTTGTGGTCTTTTTGCTTGTTTTTTTGGTTTCTCTGCACGGTAAACACTTTCCACATTTATAAAAGCCTTTTAAATTGTTGCCTATTTTGATTTGTTTCGGGGGGGTCGAGTGCATTATGCACTAATTTATTTCTAAGGGTTGCGGCCTTCCTATAAATAAAGATAGGTTTCTTTGGTAACACCGTTTTTAAAACTTGGTCTGACTGTAATATAGGCCAATGTTTTTTGACAATCGCTTCTATTGATCTGTATTGTCTATTATATCCAGTTAAAAAAGCAAGGCCTAAAGACTTGTTTTTATCCCATTTGCAAGTATTCTGTGTTCCTTCCGTTAATTTGTTTCTGTCCATATTTTTTATTTGTTCTTTTAGTGATAATAGATCCTTCTTTTTATATCCCTTATCCTCAAATCGCTCGATCAGATTGTCTGTTTGTTCATCAAAGTCGGTTACGTTGCTACAATTTCTGCGTATCCGCATGAACTGTCCTTTAGGGATGTTTCCAATCCACTTTGGGTGATGACAACTGCTGGTGGGGATGTAGCCATTTCTGTCTGTGTCTTTAAAGTGCGTCTTTGTGCTAAGGTGTCCATCTTCTTTAAATATCTGGAGGTCGAGGTAGTTGATATTGTGTCTGCTCCAATTTCCAGAAAATGATAAACCGTAGATGTTATGGTTTAGTTCATCAAAAATTATTTGTAGCTCTTCCTCAGTGCCTCCCCAGATGATTACAATGTCATCTATATATCGTCGGTTAAAATTCAGATGACTTCTGCTGGTACTGTAGATTTGTTCTTCTTCCCACTTGTTGAGTAATAGATTAGCTACGCTCGGGGCGTATTTAGCCCCCGTGGCTATCCCTTTCACTTGAGTGTAGTAGTCTCCCTTATGCCAAAAATAGTTGTGGCTCATTGCTAGCTTAAGTCCTTCTAATAAATATTTAATCTGTTCTTCTTTGAGGTCTGTCTGTTGGTATAGGGCCCATTGCAGCAGACTACTACTTGGTATAAAAATACCTAGTATAGGTATCGACATGTCCCCTCTGAGGGAATATAGCACATGACACCTTGGATGTGATGTATTTTATGCACTCTTAATATTTAAGACACCAGTCACTTTAACCCACAGGAGTGGTAAAAAAATCGATCTCCAGAGAAATTGTCACACATACCCCTGGTGAGGGAATATAACACAGGACACTTTAAATGTATTTTCTTACACTTATTGTTTTCACCAAAAAACTCTGGGACAGCGCCACACTCGCACACTTTTCCTTTTTCACCTATTTCCGCTCATTCCACCCATTGTGGAGTCAACGTATATGAGGGCAGCAGTCTATCAAATCATTAAGCAACAAACTTCCCATTTAGGCTTTTAATTAATTCCACTGCGCGGACTCCCCATCCCATTTTGCTATATTCTATACTAGGTATTTTTATACCAAGTAGTAGTCTGCTGCAATGGATATTTTTAAATATCTTAACAACAGAAATATAAATCTTACGGAAGTATTCAACCAAGAACAAGTAGTAAACAAAAAAGATATGGATAGCCTTTTTAAACAATTAAGACATACCATAGAGCAGTGTTTCTCAACTCCAGTCCTCAAGGCGCACCAACAGGTCATGTTTTCAGGATTTCCACTATTTTGCACAGGTGATTTGATCAGTTTCTTTGCCTTAGTAATTACCACAGCCATTTCATCTGAGGGAAATCCTGAAAACATGACCTGTTGGTGCGCCTTGAGGACTGGAGTTGAGAAACACTGCCATAGAGAAGCAAATTAGAGTTTGGTGGGACACAGCTACACTTGAAATGTAAATCACCGAGAAAATCACTCCCAGGAGGCTTAGATGGGAGGTCTCACCAAATGATGCAATTAATGACAAAGGCCTAATGGAGGAGTGGTACAGATTTTTCAACGACAGCGAAAACGCATTATTACGCAAAATAGTCGTACGAAGACAACATAAACTGAAAAACATTGAATCAGAAATTCTACAAATTAGAGATCAGCTGATACCATTCCTCGACTCAAGGGAATACAAAGATAAAGATAACACCTTACAAGAAATAGCCAAAAAGTACGATAAAGAGATACAACTAAAAAAACAGAAAAAATTCAGAAGAGACGTACTAGACTACAAGAACCAACATGTTTATAAGTGGCAAACGGATGAGACATACGTGGAAGAAGACCATAATATTTCAATGATTGATGAGGCTGATGACAGTTCAACAGAAGAAGATGCACCAACATGGCAAGAGACAAATACTGCTACCAACAGGACACAAAGGGAACCATTAGGACAGACGCCAACATATGGAAATGTTAGGCGGGGACACAGTCCCGAATATAGGAGAAACAGACAATATGAAACGCACGATAACAGAAGACAACAAGAAAACGTACCATTTACACCAAGAACACCAAGGTATAGAAACAGATACTCACCTCTGAGGTACGAACAAGAGTATACCCCCTACGCTGAACCCCAACAGAGAAGGGTTTTTTTCCCAGGGAATACCGCGAAAGACCACTGGCCTACAGACAAAGAATGTCACCACAAAGAGGAGAAAGAGATCCCCAAGGATGGAAACCTTTCAGGATTCCAGACAGAAATTACAACAATCATCCACGATCATGGTGGAACCCAAGGGTGACAAGAAATGCAGATACAAGAATGAGAAACAGAACTCAAGAAGGCATACAATGGGAGGAGAGAATGAATCAGGGATACAGAATACCGAGAGGAGGAAGAGAAAACGGGCAAGAGGAAAGAGAGGAGGGGCAAAGAAAAAGAAGAAGAGAGTACTAGGCGGAGGCATTTTTAACCTTAGTGAAGCCACTTTTAACGAAAATGAAATGAGAGTACTCGACCTGGGATTAAAATATGCACCAGAAAAAAGTCTGGATCCCTTCGAAGTATTCATAGATTTACAAAAATTCGTTAGGAAGCTGAACAGTAAAACATTTTTTGCAACTAAAGGGGAACAAGAACCACAAAAAGAAAAGGAGGATTCAATATACAAGCACTCGAAACTGAAAAACAAGTCCACATTCAATCCCAATACCCAGCAAAATGAGAGCCTTATAACCTTCAAAAAAATGGTGGAACAAGATATTAGGAAGATGAACCCAAGAAAAACTAAATCAAGAGTTTGGAAAACCATTAAAGAAATAGAAAAGAAAAAGAATATCGTCATACGGCCAGCAGATAAAGGAGGAGGCCTTGTTATATTAAATAAACAGGATTATGAACTGGAGATGGGAAAACTACTTAACATCCCAAACACATACAAAAAATTGAAGGGTAACCCAAAGGGGGAATATAACAAGAAACCAAAAGCCTATATACATAAAGGGGAGAAAAAAGGTATTTTAAATAAAAAAGAAGCAAGATATTTGATCCCAGAGGCAGCGAAAACTCCCGTGATCTATTACGTCCCAAAAATCCACAAGAGCCAAACCAATCCGCCAGGAAGACCTATAATAAGTGGCATCGATGGCCTATTTTCAAGGCTAGGGGCCTATTTAGACGGATACCTACAGCCATTGGTAACTAAGGGTAAATCATACCTAAAAGACAGTAAACAGTTGATCACCGAACTTAAAAATGTAAACGTCAAAGAAGAAGACATACTCGTAACAATTGATATCAACTCATTATATACCAATATTGTACAAGCAGATGGCATTAGCGGAGCGGAATGGGCCCTATACCAACAGACAGCCTCAAAGAAGAACAAATTAAATATTTATTAGAAGGACTTAAGCTAGCAATGAGCCACAACTATTTTTGGCATAAGGGAGACTACTACACTCAAGTGAAAGGGGTAGCCATGGGGGCTAAATACGCCCCAAGCGTAGCTAATCTATTACTCAACAAGTGGGAAGAAGAACAAATCTACAGTACCAGCAGAAGTCATCTGAAATTTTACAGACGATATATAGATGACATTGTAATCATCTGGGGAGGCACTGAGGAAGAGCTACAAATAATTTTTTGATGAACTAAACCATAACATCTACTGTTTATCATTTTCTGGAAATTGGAGCAGACACAATATCAACTACCTCGACCTCCAGATATTTAAAGAAGATGGACACCTTAGCACAAAGACGCACTTTAAAGACACAGACAGAAATGGCTACATCCCCACCAGCAGTTATCATCACCCAAAGTGGATTGGAAACATCCCTAAGGGACAGTTCATGCGGAGACGCAGAAATTGTAGCAACGTAACCGACTTTGATGAACAAACAGACAAGCTGATCGAGCGATTTGAGGATAAGGGATATAAAAAGAAGGATCTATTATCACTAAAAGAACAAATAAAAAATATGGGCAGAAACAAATTAACGGAAGGAACACAGAATACTTGCAAATGGGATAAAAACAAGTCTTTAGGCCTTGCTTTTTTAACTGGATATTATAAACAATACAGATCAATAGAAGCGATTGTCAAAAAACATTGGCCTATATTACAGTCAGACCAAGTTTTAAAAACGGTGTTACCAAAGAAACCTATCTTTATTTATAGGAAGGCCGCAACCCTTTGAAATAAATTAGTGCATAATGCACTCGACCCCCCGAAACAAATCAAAATAGGCAACAATCTAAAAGGCTTTTATAAATGTGGAAAGTGTTTACCGTGCAGAGAAACCAAAAAAACAAGCAAAAAGACCACAAAGTTTAAGTCCACATCAAACGGCAAAGAATACACAATTAGGGACTTAATAACGTGCAATAATACACACGTCACTTACGTGTTAGAATGCCCGTGCCGTAAGCAGTATGTGGGACGCACTACCAGGAAACTGCACATTAGAATTAGAGAACACGTCACAAACATAAAGAACGGTTTCAAAAAACATAGTGTACCCAGACATTTTAGAGATCACCACAATAGGGACCCCAGTGGGATGCTTTTTTATGGCATTGACAAAATTAAGGGATACTGGAGGGGTGACAACAAGAAAATAAAAGTGTCACAAAACGAAACTACATGGATCTTCCAGCTGGACACACTCCAACCGTCGGGAATGAATATAGACGTGGATCTCAATTGTTTCCTTACCAACTACTGAGTGCTCTTTTTATTATAAAAAAAACCCCTTCTGATGAAAATGTTCCCCCCCTTTTTTAACAAGTTTTTAACAAGCTTTTAATAAGTTTTAACAAGGTTTTTTAACAAGTTTACCAACAAGTTTTTATTGACAAGTTTTTATTAACAAGTTAATATAAAAAGAATTTTTGTAATAAAAATTTTCACGTATATGAATATCATATTACCTGTCTCATACAGTATTGGGATATGACTTCCCCCTGCCCCACCCTTTACGTATACCCTCACAAATAGGAGCCATTAATTAATTTTAATTAATTATTTTTGCATTTTAAAGATTCTTTTTATTAACCTTTCACTTCATCTGTTTCTATACCGTATTGTTAGGATATATGTTAATCAATTAATTTAGAATAATAATATCCTTTAATATTTTTTACTTTTTATTTTAATATTTTTCGTTTTTTTTGGATATTAATCTGTTTACAATATGATTGTTGTCCACTATTGTCTATGTATTTTAAATGAGGTCAGACTATTAATTATATACCATGTATACTGTGCGGTAGAAATGTGCACAAATACCGTACCATATTTGATCGACACCCCCGTGACACACATGCATAGGGCCCATATACTAGGAAGGTGTCACCAGGAAATTCGTGGCATATCAAGTCGATTTACGGAGCTCTTAGCTACCTGATCATGGCCGCGGTCTTTGGTCTGCATTATCTCATGCAAAATGGCCGCCGGCACACAAAAACATGGCCGCTGGAACTCAAATACACATAAAACATGGCCACTGGAATGCAAGCACATTACGGACCGCACAGTATATAAGGAAGGGGAGACGACGCAGGGACCACGCTCACGTAGAAGTCCGTGTGACGAAACGTACGTAGGGCGTGGCTTGGACTAAACGCCGTGCAGACATCGCCCTGTAAGCTGACGCTTAGGAACATTCTATTGAATACTGTACACTGCTTATTTTTTTTACTACAATGTGAGTACCCTCTATATCTGACCTAATAAATAGTGTTTCAAACGGTTTTACACTATGGAATCCTTTCTTTTCTCCTTCATGTCCTTATGATACCACCCTGTTCTTGGTCCTGCCAAGGATTGCTACACAGTGGCACATACTGTGAATACCTGTTACCCCTGCAGGGGAAAAAATAGCTGGTGAGTCTCTGCACAATCACAGCGCGAGACACCAGCACTGGAACGACACTTGCTGTATGTTCTAAGGAAATCTCACGAACGAACATCTTTTTTCACTTATAGTGCACCGGGCACAGTTACCTATATGGACTGTTTACCAACATAAAAATCATTTGCATGATACATGTGTTAACTATTTCCTATAGTGATCATTTCACTAGGGCACCTGTCACTTTGTTATCTGGTAATTTTGTCATGTGGTATTTGGAGAGCAATCTAATACTTATATTTGTAACATTTATTTAGCACTAGGCACCTTCGGTTATTTAGCACCAGACACTTTTTGGATATTTTTGCATGTCACGTGTGATATATTGATTATTAAATTTGTGTTTTTAATGTTTTAGACATAAGTCACTTTTAACTTATAACAGTGGAATAATTGATTTATCCCCTGGAGAAATCGCTTTGTATACTGACATGTCCCCTCTGAGGGAATATAGCACATGACACCTTGGATGTGATGTATTTTATGCACTCTTAAAGCGGATCTCCACCCGATTTCACAACACTAGCTGCAGAGGATTGCCGCAATGTCCTAATGACAAAACGGCACTTTTTTTTTTTTTTTTTTTTTATACTGTACCTTTGTTGTTGATTGTATCTGTGTTCTCCAGGATGTACAGGCTGCGGATAGGGGCGTGTTCTCTGCGGCTAAATTGTCACTTCCTCTTAGCCGCACTGGCTCCTGGGAGCTTGTGTCATTGTTCCCAGGAGTCAGTGCGGCGGCCTGTTGTGAGAGTTATCTCGGGAATTCAATCCTGGGAGTGACGTCATTGCCATCACAAAGGGGCGGGACTTCCTATGACGCCGCTCGTTGTGATGGCAACCGGAGCTGTTGATGGCGC
This sequence comes from Lithobates clamitans, assembly GCA_037952925.1. Lineage (NCBI taxonomy): Eukaryota > Metazoa > Chordata > Amphibia > Anura > Ranidae > Lithobates > Lithobates clamitans. The sequence continues at coordinate 2,226,333 of JBBGZY010000254.1, read as the reverse complement.
TGCGATGTCAATCTACTGCGCATGCGCGAGATCGAGAACAGAACGGGCGGTGCATGCTGGTTGATCAGCAGCACCGTATCCCGGAAGAGGATGCCTGTGGGTTTCACATGCCCACAGGCAAGATGACAACCGCCTGGATCGTAAGTTATAAGTTTCTTTATTAGGAGAAAACGGACAACACTCATCTTTAATAACCAAACAAGTGAGTTCTATATTCATAGAGCATATTCATTGTCATTTTGCAAAAAAAAAAAAATCTCGGAGATAGTGGAACCCCGCTTTAATATTTAAGACACCAGTCACTTTAACCCACAGGAGTGGTAAAAAAATCGATTTATCTCCAGAGAAATTGTCACACATACCCCTGGTGAGGGAATATAACACAGGACACTTTAAATGTATTTTCTTACACTTATTGTTTTCACCAAAGAACTCTGGGACAGCGCCACACTCACACACTTTTCCTTTTGGCCAGATCTGTGCCTTGCCCCAATTGTCTCTGAGCACTTCAGGCAGTTCCTTTGACATCATGATTCTCATTTGCTCTGACATGCACTGTGAGCTGTAAGGTCTGATATAGACAGGTGTGTGGCTTTCCTAATCAAGTCCAATCAGTATAATCAAACACAGCTGGACTCAAATGAAGGTGTAGAACCATCTCAAGGATGATCAGAAGAAATGGACAGCACCTGAGTTAAATATATGAGTGTCACAGCAAAGGGTCTGAATACTTAGGACCATGTGATATTTCAGTTTTTCTTTTTTAATAAATCTGCAAAAATGTCAAGAATTCTGTGTTTTTCTGTCAATATGGGGTGCTGGCTGTGTGTACATTAATGAGGAAAATTTTAAAAAAGGGGGTCTGAATACTATATAACTAATAAATATATATATATATATATATATATATATATATATATATATATATATATATATATATATATATATATATATATATATATATATATATATACACACACATACATATATAAACACACACACACACACACACACACACACACTTGTGCTCAAAAGTTATATATTATATTCATTATATTATATATTGTATTCATAAGAATATGAATGATAACACAAAAACATTTATTTCACTCATGGTTAGTGTTTGGCTGATGCCATTTACTATCAATCAACTGTGTTTACGCTTTTTAAATCATTTTGGCAACAGAAACTACCCAAATGACCCTGATCAAAAGTTTACATACCCTGGTGATTTTGGCCTGATAACATGCACACAAGTAGACACAACTGGTTTGAATGGCTATTAAAGGTAACCATCCTCACCTGTGATATGTTTGCTTGTAATTAGTGTGCGTGTATAAAAGGCCAATGCGTTTCTGGACTCCTGACAGACCCTTGCATCTTTCATCCAGTAGAAGGAAGAGAGCAGCGCCGCTCTAAGCGTAATATGTTACAGAAGGGGTATGTAAACTTTTGATCAGGGTCATTTGGGTAGTTTCTGTTGCCATTATGATTTTAAAGGAGTAAACATGGTTGACTGATAATAAATGGCTTCAGCCAAACACTGAGTGAAAGAAATGTCTTTGTGTTATCATTTATATTCTCTGAAAAATGGCCAAGAAATCATAAATTCTGCCAGGGTATGTAAACCTTTGAACACAACTGTATATATACAGGGCTTTTTTTCTCAGAGAATAGGTGCAGATACTCCCTATTCAGAGTAACCCCTTGCCTCCATTCCCTCCCCACCTCAGAGCACTATCCCTTGGTTCGACCCTGTGTCCACCTCCCAGTCCCACCATTTTTAGAGAATACAGAACCAAGTTTTTTGTGGTGCCAAGTAATTTGTTAATAAAAACATAAAAAGCAGTAAAATTTCCTGCAGCTAGCAACAATAGGACCCCCAGCAATAATAGACCCCCCAGAAAAAAAGACCCCACAAGCAACAATAGATCTCCCAGCAGCCAGCATCAGGAGACCCTTCCCTCAACAGCAGATCCCTACCAGCAATGATTGATCCCACCCCCGCCCAGCAACAAAATCCCCCACCAGCAACAATAGATTCACCTGGTGACAATCGGTCCCCACCACCAACTATAGATCTCAGCAACACTAGATCCCCAGGTAGCCACTTTCAATAGACCCTCCAGCACACCCCTCTATGCCAGTACTGTAGATACATTTAGTGCTGGAGGTGCTGGAACCGCATTCCCCCGAGCTCCCACTGAAAAAATGCCCTGTGTATATGTATACACACACATAAACATATGTAAAAAAAAAACAACTTTACATATCAAAAATGCAGTGAGGCCAGTCAGTGAGCAGTATGCGGTGAGGACAGCCAGTCATTGAGCAGAGTGTGCGGCGAGGACAGCCAGTCAGTGAGCAGTGTGCGGCGAGGACAGCCAGTCAGTGAGCAGTGTGCAGCAAGGACAGCCAGTCAGTAAGCAGTGTGCGGCAAGGACAGCCAATCAGTAGGCAGTGTGCGGTGAGGACAGCCAATCAGTAGGCAGTGAGGACAGTCAGTCAGTGAGCAGTCTGTGGTGAGGACAGCCAGTCAGTGAGCAGTATGTAGTGCGAGGGCTGGGAGCAGTTCTCCAGTTCTTTGTGTGCAGTGTAAGGGTTGAAGCAGCACAGATAGAGCATGGAGGAAGAAGAAGATTCCCAGGCTACCATCTTTGCTTTGCTTCCTTCCCAGTTTCAGCTGTATGATCAGCCAGAGCAGCCTCATGTGAGTGGGGAGGGTTACTCGGCCACACACCCATGATCTCCCTAGCCCGGAGAGACACTGCACAGCTGAGAGTCCCTGCCAGCTGCGAGCCTTAGCATGCTGTGTGCCAGGAACATTTCAGCCAGAGGAGAAAGTCAAAGGCAGACCTTGCTGACCCAGTGACAGGATGGTCACAGAGATGGGGGTGAACCCAAGCATCCACCTGGAGCTGCCCCTGAATTAGGTTGTGCCCAGGCACACCTGGCACACACCTATGGAAGTAAACTATCTGTAAAGTAAGCCACGCACAGAAAAAAAAAAAACATACATACATACTTCTTCTAAGTGAAGTCAAACACTGTATCCCTAACAGGTTGTTTTATCCAAGTGACTTAATGCAGATAAAACTGTCTGTTTATAAATTCAAACGACAGTATAATTACTACACTATAATTATACAATCTGTGTGCCCTCTCATGCATTCTGCAAGTTCATCCATAGAAGAAATCGATTTGAAGGAATTAATCCGATTCCTTATTAGCATGAGTGTAGTTTTCTACAACATAAAGAAGGTGGAACTGCTAGAACATAATCCATGGAAGATCTCTGGGGTCTACTGATACATACTAAATTCATATACCCTATCCCGTGTTTTTCTTTTTTTTTTCTTTATATAGAAAATGGGGAATCGTTTTCTCTTGTTTATGGCAGGTTAATTTATTCTGTTCATGCATCAGCTAATTCCCTATCTCTCAAATACTCTCTGAATTACCCCAAAGGGAAAGACTTGCTTCCTAAAGTAAGACTGGTCTTGATAATTTCTTATAGCTTTAAATACTGCAAAATGTGAAGAAAAAATAGTGAAAACACCATAAAAACACCAAATTAAAATGAATTGTTAAAAAATAAATTCAGTTTTATAGCATATAAAGGGCTTACCTGGCTTTGTGCATGTAGTTTAAAATGCTAGATATGGCAAAGTAAGAGATGCTGAGCACTCCTGATACCCCAAACGACAGAATCACGAGTCCACACAGGACACAAAGTAATGTTACTCCTCCCACTGTTATAACAATTCCTAAGAAACAAAACAAAAACAATGAGGTAGCACAAACAGAACTGCACTGACAACAGCATAACTGCTAACATATTTAAAAAACAAACGCCTCAACACATCAAAGCACACAATGCAATTTTAAAAGTACAAATCTACAACAGACAATCAGAAATATTTTTTCACTGTTCTAAATACAAGATTCTGAAATCTAACTGATTGCTATGGGTTGCTGTATGTTACTTATAATAATTGAACGTCGCAATGTCTTATACAAACTTTTAGTTGAAAAGTGGACAATACATGTCAGAATTTTGGTGGTGCTCACTTAGTTAATTTCTGTGACTATGCAGGGATTGAGGGAAACTACCTAATGAAAAAACAAAAACTGCCTTTCTCACTCAAATAAAACTGCTGTGTATCCTCTATTAGAAAGTGAGAGTAAAGCCTCATACACACGATCAGATTTTCGGCAGGGAATTGTGTGATGACAGACTGTTTGCCTAAAATCTGACCGTTAGTACGCTCCTTCAGACAATTGTTGTCCAACTTTCTGCCAACAAATGTTGGATGGCAGGTTAGTAAATTTTTGGCGGACAACGGTCTGTTGTCAGATTTTTGTATCGTCTGTACACAAGTCTGTCACACAAAAGTCCAAAGTACAAACATGCATGCTCGGATACAATGCTCACCAAAAACGACATTAGCAGAAGGTGCCCAAAGGGTGGCACTCAATTTCTTCATTGAGGCCATGGGGCGTTAAAGTATTAAGAGCGTAAATCCAGAAAGTTTCTTGTTTACATATGCGTTGAAATCTTTCAGCTGGTGTATATTTATCTGGTATACATTCAATAATTCATACTTGGAGAGCAGAGGTGGCATGTGGATGGTGAGTGTAGAAATGACGTGACACTATATTGTTGACTGCTCTCCTTTACTGCCTGATGGTGCTCCCCGAATATAGCGCGTAGGGCTCTAATGGTTCTACCAACATATAGCATTCTGCACGGACAAGCAGTACACTTATCGTGGAGCAATAATAAAATGAGTTAAGAGTGAACGTTTTGTCGTTCGCAACAAAACTTTTTGTGCCATGGGAAACGTATGAGCAAGTAAGGCACAGAATGCACTTATTGCAACGAAACATACCTATTAATGGGATTAGTGTGAGTTGTTTAAGGATAGTTGTCTTGGTTTGAGATTTTATTTCACTGGGTGCAATTTTACTTTTAACTCTCGGGGCTTTGCGATATGCAAACTTGGGTAATGTGGGGAAGGATGTGGTTAGATGGGGATCCTGTGTTAAAATGGACCAATGTTTTTTGAAAACATTTTCCATTTTATTATGGCTAGCATGATATTGTGTAATGAATCTAGTGACAGATTCAGAAGTCTTTCTGCAAAATGGGCATGTTCTCTGTGTGATACGAAGAACATGCTTCATCCACAAGATGGGGGGATAACCTTTGTCAAGGAATTTTTTTTTCTTTAAGAGAAGGCTCTGTGTCTTGTAATCGTCCAATCTAGTGCAATTGTGTCTCAGACGGTGGAATTGGCTCTTTCGGAACATTTTGAACCCATCTGGGGTGATGGCAGCTAGTATAATGTAAAATTGAATTTCCAGCTGTGGGTTTGGTGTAGTTTTTAATGGTTATTAACTGATCGGTATGAAAGAGCTCTAAATCTAGAAAAAACATATGGATGTGGGGTCAACTACTGAGGTGAAGGTAAGAAGGAAATCATTGGCGTTACAGTAAGCAACAAATCCTGTGACTGAACTCACGGGGCCATCCCAGATGATAAGGATATCATCAATATATCTACCGTAGAAGACCAGGTGTGCAGCAAACGGGTTATTTGCCCAGATACACCTGGTCTCCCACAACCCCATGGTCAGGTTGGAGTAGCTTGGAGCAAAATTGGCCCCCATAGCTGTGCCTTGTTTTTGAAGATAATAGTCCCCCTCAAACAAGAAATAGTTATGTTCTTGATGTTCTAGCATGGGGTATAGAGGTCTACAAGGAGCAGACATCCAAAGTGATCCACTGGTAGGACTCCCAAGTGTATGGATGTAATAATTCTATTAGATGTGTACCATCTCTAATATAGAAGGGAAGGGCCTGTGCCAGCGGTTGGAGAAAATTATCTATGTATAGGGAGTAACTGGAGGTTATACTATCCATGGAGGCAACTATAGGGCACCCTGGTGGATTATCAGTACTTTTGTGAATTTTCAGTAAATGGTAGAAATATGGAACCTGGAAAAATGGTTTACGAAAAAAGGCTGCCTCTGTTTTGGATAATGTGCCCTCTGTCTGAGCATTGGTCACTATCTAGTTGGACTCTACAGTGAATTTGGGTAGAGGATCAATTTTCAGTCTCTCGTAGGTGTTAGAGTCCGAACGGAGACGAGCCGGTTTGTCCTGGATCACAATACCACCCCCGGTAGGTTTTATGATGAGATTGTGGTTGTGACTCAAGGATTGTAATGCTGTATGTTCTTGGGGGCTTAAATTGGTCATGAAATTCCATAGATCAGTGAGCTCTTTGAACACTACCTGGTAAAAGTTTTCCAGGTAAAGGGCCCTTGGATTGTGTTGGGTTAAAAATAGACTTGGGGGGGGGCGTGGTTTGCCTTGAGAGAAGATGGCTGCTTGATCCCTTGGCTCCCGCTCACCACAGCCTTTTCATTAGCTTAAACCGGGGACCACCAACATTTCTTGACTACCCATTATGGGAACTTCCTCCCGCGGAAGCTCGCAGTCATGATCCCACTCCCCGAGGGAATTTACCGGCCGCTCGAACCACACTATGCCGGAGATATTCCGCACCCAGAGGCCTAATATGGCGGCTCCTCTTCCTGCCTCAACTCCTTCTCAGGAACTGACAGGAATTGTTCTCACTCCATCCGAACCCCACACTTCGTAAATGGAGATTGACGGCACTTCTCTCCGTCAACCGAGTCTCCGTGATCTTCAAGCTGTGGTGGCTGACATTAAAGACACTCTGTTCTCGGCCATCTCAGACTTGCGCCACGAACTACAAGCTATCTCAGGGAGAATGCAGCGCGTCGAGGATGATGTGGCACTACAAGGTTTAGCAACGAAAGCTATCCACTATAAAGTGGACTCCCATACCATGAAACTCAGAGATCTTCAGCGCCACGTTGAAGATCTCGACAACAGGGGTCGCAGACATAACCTTAGGGTGAAAGGCCTACCCGAATCCGTGGACCAGGACCAACTCCTTCAGGTTGTCACGGGCCTCTTCAACCAACTCCTCGATAGGCCTCGACACACCCCGTTGGCTATGGAACGTATCCACAGAGCGCTCCGTCCCAGAGGCAGAGATACAGACCCCCCACCAGACATTATCTGCTTTGTCAATGACTATGCAACCAAAGAAGAACCCCTCAAGAAAACCCGCGAAAAACCGGAAATGGAATACGATTACCCTGAGACACCGCAAAGATCTCCGGCCATTACTGGAAGTTCTGCGAAACAACGGAATCCGCTACCGCTGGAAGTTCCCGTTCGGCCTCTCTGCCTCCCACCAAGGCCGTTCCGCCTTACTGAGAGTTCCAGAAGACCTCGATGGATTCTGCCGCACCCTGGACATTCCATGTGTGGCGGTCCCAAACTGGTATGCGGAATTCAACATCTTACCTCATACCCGTCACCCTCCAGCAGAGGAACCGATGGATGCACACAACACCAGCTTCCGCAGACGCAGATCGCCATCACCGATCAGACCCAATTCTTCAGTGGGGCCCCGTCACCCGCCTCCCAGCCCCATGACAGCGCCCCTGCCTCGCAGAGCTCGCCGGGACCGCTGATTTGCTTCCATGCCCCTGAATACACTGTCCTCACCAGACGCCCTCGCTGACAGCTTCTGCTCCACTTCTCCCACCTTCTCCTTTCTACCCGAATCCGGACCTTTATCGACTACCTCTCCCACACTCACCAACACCCCACGGAGGAAATACCGCTTCACCCGAAAGCCTTGCAGTATCTCCCGAGACACGATCTTCATGCCTACAACGATCTTTCCCACTTGCACATTGATTGACTCTGCTGACTACCCCTGAAACAGAAAACTGACGCCGTAAACTTTTCCTTCCTGACGTTCTCCCACTTGACAGACCACCGGACCGGAACAACCATGGAACCTGTGCTGCAGACACCGTTCCCCACTGCAACCCGTTACACCACTGTGGACTGCTCCACTTGCTTCCTCTACAGATACTTGTATGCACCGATGCTCTACGTCGGCACCGGGACTCGCAGTGTATGCCCTATCGGACTTAATATCTACAGATCCTTTGTATCCTGAGAAAAGACCGAAGGGTAAAATGTTAACTGTTATGGTTTAGTGTTATAAGTTATAATCTTTAAGCGGTTACTGCCTCCTGTATCAGGAAGACAATATTAAATTACACCACACACTGACGACGCATGAGAGAAGTCTCTCTTACATAACCCTTTTACCAGTTATATCTCCCTCACACTGACTAAATCCTTATGCCACAACCAATTCTCTGAAGTTTAGCTCTCTGCTGCCATATACTGGCTCTAAACCCAGGATATTTACACTCCTATCAGCTATATACCCTCACTTAACCTAATACATTACAACGGACACGATCAACACTACATATATCACACACAACCAACACTTGCCATCGCACTGACTTCAATAGGGTACTATACTTATCCCTATAACTATTATAGTCCGTTACTCACTTAAGTGTTTCACATACATAAACGTAGAGAATTAACCCCTCCTTGTTGTGCTGCTTATGCTTAGGAGCTACACTCCTTCCCCATTCAGGTTAAGCTCAATTTTTTTTCTGATAAATGACTATTCTATACATGCATAGTTGTATTGATATAGCTGACTGTTACTGCACACGATATGATATCTTGATTACTTCGCCTTAAACTCGTCTATCATATGAACCGGCTGTTTAGATACGATTATTCATATCCTCACATAGAAACAAATGTTATTCCTCCCCTTCTTTTTGCCTTCCCACACCTCATTGATATAACCTTATTAGTAATTATAATCTAGACAACTGCTCCCTCCCACACAGCCTATGGCATGCATAACTACTGATAACATTACCCATGTACACATCCCATCACCACACATTACAGACCACCCTACCAACTCTGCGGACTCACTCCACCGCGTTTCCCAACATGAATATTACATACCGGCCCCCCCTTCTTCCACAGATTCTATAAAATAAGGCTGCTGGTGAGCCAGGCCTCACCGACAGATTTTCTCACCTACTGTATACATCGCTCGATTGATAAACCAACCCCCACACAGTGGTTACGCAAACCTCTCCATTATACTACCTTTCACATACCACTGACCTCTTCCGGCTGGTAAATTATTGTGATCCTACTCACCGAATTAGGTGATTGAGATCACATTTCTCGCCGGTATCGTTCACCCTTCCTTCCCCCTGCCCTCCGACCTACCTCACCACTACGCATACATCCTCCAGCACACCCCACCACATCCACTACCGCAGCACCTGCTCTCCTCTTAAAATACATACAAATACCTCTACAATGACAAATTCATCCAGTACCACAAATAGCTCCATGCTCAAAATAATATCACTCAATGTAAAAGGCCTTAACACACCAGAGAAACGCTCTAAACTCCTCCTCACCATGTACCGAAATAAGGCTGATATTATCTTTCTTCAAGAAACCCACTTTCGATCCAACGCCACAACAAAATTACATAACCATCGCTATCCCACGGTGTACCACGCTACCAACCCGTTACATAAATCAAAAGGAGTTTCAATACTCATCGCAAAATCTTGCCCCATCCAAATCACCGATTCACTAATAGATGTGGAAGGCAGATACCTATTTCTAAAAGGTTCTCTTCTCAACAGGAAATTCACACTGGCAAATATATACGCCCCCAACAGCCGTCAGGTCCCTTTCTTTAGATCTATCACGAACACACTCACGACCTTCCAAGAAGGAACCCTCATATTGGGGGGGAGACTTCAATATTCCACTTAACCCTATCCAAGACACATCATCCGGCTCATCCTCACTCCCGTATTCAGCCCTTAAGACAATTAAATCCTTATTCAAGCAGCTACTGCTCCATGACTCTTGGTGCACCCTGAACCCAAACGTTAAGAACTTCACCTTTTATTCCGCTCCTCACGACCGATACTCCAGGATTGATTACATTTTTCTGACACAACAAGATCTATCTCTAATCCACCAAACCTCCATTGACCCCATGCTTATTTCAGACCACCACTCCACCTCTTTAACGCTTAAAATCCCAAATGCGACACCGCGTTCACAAACCTGGAAATTGGATCCGTCCTTACTGAATGACCCTTCCATTGCGGCAGAAGTCGAATCCAGTCTCAAACATTTCTTCCAAGAGAATATCTCAGCCGATACGTCCTCACTTATCAACTGGGAAGCACATAAATGTGTAATAAGAGGGGTGTTACTCGCGGCAGCTGCTAAACGAAATCGTGCACGCAGAAAACATTACTCGGACCTCATCAACAAAATCCATAGGCTATAAGGCGCTCATAAACAAACCCAAGCCCTTTCCACCATGACTGAACTGATACAGACTAGAAAAGAACTATTAGACATGTTAGACACTCAAATCCGACGCAAATATATCCTTTACAAAAAAACATTTTATGAATATGGCAACAAAGCCGGTAAAATGCTTGCTCGGGCTTTACAAGTGACAAAAGCTCACTCAACGATTCACTCCATCATTGACCCATCGGGATGGAAATTTACCAAAACCCCAGACATTGCGCGACAATTTGTCCAATACTACAGTAAACTATATAACCTTCACCCATCTAATTCCTCCACAGATAACACCAAGAGAAAAGAAATGATAATCGACTTTCTGAAACAACATGGCCCTACCCCTATTTCTGACTCCATGGCCCAAGATCTAGCTTCCCCCCTAACTAAAGAAGAAGTAGACCTAGCCCTGAAGCAACTAAAGTCAGGTAAAAGCCCTGGTCCCGATGGCTTGTCAGCCGGCTACTATAAAACTTACGCAGGAATACTCACCCCCTTTTTCTTAAACGCCTTTAATTCTTTTGCAACACCCACGACACCGCCTCGAGACCTTCTAACTTCCCATATAGCCGTTATACCAAAACCGGACAAAGACCCGTCCCTAGTTACCAATTACAGGCCCATCTCGCTTCTCAATGTTGACCTGAAATGGTATGCGAAAACTTTAGCGAACCGTCTCCTACCGCTATTGCCCCAACTTATAGATCTAGACCAAGTCGGCTTTGTCCCGGGGAGAGAGGCGAGAGATAACACTCTAAAAGCTCTTAATATACACCATTGGCTAACATCAAATAACTCTAGCGGGTTCATGCTTTCTCTCGACGCGGAGAAGGCGTTTGACAGAGTGGCATGGGACTATATGTTAGAAACTCTACGGATGATAGGTCTTCCCCCAACAATGCTGAATTTCATATCAGCCCTTTACTCTAACCCTACTGCCAAAGTCCACATAAACGGCCACCTGTCGGACGCCTTCTCCGTGTCGAATGGAACCCATCAGGGATGTCCGCTCTCTCCCTTAATCTTTATTCTATCCCTGGAACCCTTCCTGCGACGCCTAAGAGCCAATCAAGAAATTAAGGGAATAACTATCAAACAACGCACATATAAATTAGCTGCCTTCGCGGACGACATACTCCTCTTTCTCGCAGACCTGCACACGACCATACCCAACCTCCTTTTAGATTTTCAAAAATTTCATACACTTTCTAACCTCCAAATAAATTTCTCGAAATCGACAGCCCTTAATATTTCCCTTTCCCCTGAAACATGTCAACAATGCCAACTCAAATATCCATTCTCGTGGAATAACCGAGCAATCCCTTATCTAGGTATTCTCTTACCGACCTCCTTAAAGGACTTATACACCCTAAATCACGCTACACTCCTACAGAAAATACAATTAGACTTACAAAAATGGTCCACAGGACTTTTCTCTTGGTTCGGCAGAGCCGCGATCAAAATGAACATCCTACCTAGAATCTTATATATTTTACAAACTATTCCAATCAGACTCCCACCAGTATTTTTCTCAACTTATCAAAAAGCCTGTACGACATTCGTATGGGGTAAACTACGCCCGAGACTAAGCTTCCTGAGACTGACTACCCCTAAACTCTTAGGTGGTATTGGACTTCCTGACATACGTAAATACCAACAAGCGTGCCACCTTACTAGAATTGTAGATTGGAACATACACTCCAAACAAAGATTGGATCCACCTGGAACAATCATTTTCAGAACTCCCATTATCTCATCTCCCCTGGATCACTAAACCTAACATCCCCTCTAAATCTAAACACCATCCACTAATTAACCCAACATTGGCTTCATTCCGTACATCCTCTAATCTCCACAATATCTCTTCAATAAATGGCCCAATGACCCCAATACGGCTAAACCCGGATTTTTTGCCAGGAATGCACTCAACTTTTTTAGCAGACCACTGGCCCCATCCTACTGTTCGAGCAGAACACTTTTTTGAAGGGGATCGCTTTTTATCCTAACCTGCGCTGGCGTCAAAAATGAACATAGAATCTTTCCCATTCTGGACATACGTCCAACTGAGACACTTTTTCAGCAAACCTAAACCCAAACCAGACTGGTCCAGGCGAACCACCACATTTGAAAACCTATGCTCAAGTGAGCAACCCCAACAACACCTGATATCCCAAACATACGCACTCCTATTCACCACCCGCACGCCACAGAAACATTGGACCACCAGACAATGGGAACACGATCTTTCGGTAAACCTTTTCGAGGTAGAATGGGGGAAAATATATACCCTAACCCACAAAGGATCAATCAATGTGCAAATACAAGAAAACGCTTTTAAAATACTGTCCAGATGGTACAGAACACCACTTGCGTTGCACCATATTGACCCGTCAATTTCCCAAACCTGTTGGAGATGTAAAACAGAGATTGGATCATTCCTACATGTCTGGTGGTCATGTACAAAAATCCAACCATTCTGGAAAGAAGTACACAAATTGATCGGCCAAATAACCACATTCACACTAGACTTCAACCCTGCATTATTCCTACTTAATCATTCCACAACACCATTGTCGACCTACCTTCGGTCTCTGGCCATGCACATGGTGAACGCTGCCAAGATGTGTATCCCCCTCAAATGGCGCTCCTCTGAACAGCCCTCTATAGCAGAGTGGTTTACACGCATACAAAAAACAATGGCCACGGAGGACCTCATACACCAGGCCAAAGAAACACCAACTAAGTTCACCAACACATGGACATGCTGGATACACTTTACTACCACTGATGAATACAAAAAATACCTAACCTGAAGGAAATACGGTCACGCTGACGGTAACTATGATGTGGTACGCTTACTTCACCCTTGATATTCGCTGTTCCTTTCCTTCCCCTTAGTGCTAATGATGAATCATAATTCTCCCCGATCACGTGATGATATTCACAAACTTCCTACAATACCTTTCATTAATAGAACACACAACAACCCCCACCATAATACTCTTCTAACCTATCCCCTATCAACCCCCTCTACCTACACATGCCCAACTACGAAACCACCTGAACCAATCTTACACAAACTCTACCAGATGTAGCTCAAGATCTGAGAATTCTCCCTCCTACCCACCTCATATCGACCATTATCTATGATGCCATGTTAAGCTGGATTACTATTACTCAGTAACAAAATCGTGAATATATTAATTCTTTATTGCATAACAGATTACTTACCCTTACTATTTAAGCATTCATTACTGTTTATATATAACAACTTTATTTTTTCTATCACATTACTTGCGGCTGCGCCCGCAAAAGCATACTTTAATGTATATGAATCGCCTTTATGCTCTTTTCTTCCTCTTTCTTCCTTGTTACCTTTGTTTAAAAATCAATAAAAAATATTTAAAAAAAAAAAATAGACTTGGGTCTAAAACTGGTGTGTACAATGGGCGGAGATAAATGAGAGTGCTGGGACCAAGCAATTATGTCATCATCTTCATGAACATTCCATAGTTCACAAAGGTCTTGTATGGCTTGTTAATCAGTGAAAGTATTGAGTATAAGATGATTATCGGCAGAAGGATCTGCCTCCACAGTGGAAACTTTATTAGCCTTCATGTTATAATGTCTCCTTAAGGTCAAATTATGAACAAATTTGTTGAGATCCTTGAACATTGTAAAGGAATTGGGCACGGTGGTAGAGGCAAAGTTGAGGCCCCGGGCTAATCGTGATAATTCTTGTTCATTCAGGTTCTGGGTGGACAAAGTGTAGATTTTAACAGTTTCCGCAATTTGTCTGGGGGTAGTGTGTCTGGACATGTCTCCCCCCTCTCCTGCCTCTTCTTCGTGTTTTCTTTTTATTTTGGTTCGGCTGGATCGGGAGGTCTGGACTAAAAAAGTGAGGGTCGTGATGGTGAACCTCCAAACATGACTGGTGGTATACTAGGCTGGTGGTCCGCCTGCTGATAAGGTAATGAAAACACAACTTCTGAGGAACTGCAGACACTAATAGGATGGGTTGGTTCATTATCAGTAGTTGCCAAGAAAATGGATTCTGAGATAATGACAGATACGGTCTGATTAGTGTAAGTGGGGGTATGTGAACCTGGTGGCATTAAAGGTGGGGGAGGAAATAAGGGTTTACCGTATATACTCGAGTATAAGTCAAATTTTTCAGCCCTTTTTTTTGGGCTGAAAGTACCCCCTTCGACTTATACTCGAGTCACCGCCGTCTGTCTGCATGATCAGCGTGTCATGCAGACAGACAGCGGCCGGCGTGTGATGATACTGTTCGGAGGCTATTCCAGCTTTCAAAAGCCACGCCTCCTGCTTGTCTGTGATAGGCTGTACACTGACAGCTGTTCAGCCTATCACGGACATTCTCTCATCCTCGCCCGTGGTATGAGAATGAGAGAATGTCCGTGATAGGCTGACCGCTGACTGCCTATCACGGAGAAGGAGGAGGAGGTGCGGCTTTTGAACAGTGGAATGGCCGCCGAACAGTATCATCACACGCCGGCCGCCGTCTGAGTATGAAGATCGCCACAGGGAGGATGGAGATCGCCACAGGGAGGCTGCACAGGACACAGGTAGGCTGCACATGCACACAGGACACATGCACAGGACACAGGACACATGTATACACATGTACAGGACACAGGGACACATACACATGTACAAGACACATGTACAGGACACATGCACATGTACAGGACACATGCACAGGATACAGATAGGCTGCACAGGACACAGGGAGGCATGCAGCTGCAGATGGGCATTGTTGACCCTCTGCATTTCTCACCCTCGTCTTATACTCGGGTCAATAAGTTTTTCCCAGTTTTTTTGTGGTAAATTAGGGGCCTTGACTTATACTCGGATCGACTTATACTCGAATATATACGGTAGTTCTTTTCCAATTGAATACTTTTTTGAAATTGTAGTCATCGAGATCTCTTTTAAACTTTCCTAGTTTTATTTTAATCATGGAGTCCTCACTGGGGATGAATGGAACATAATTCATCAATGTTGCTCCAATTTTCTGATGAAGAATCTGAAACCTATCTCTATGGGTGGTTAAAATTTGGATCCATTTCTGGGTGCAGAACTCCGCAACGCCCTCCCACTCTGAGTTGAGATCTGCATCCAAAAATGAACATCCCTTAAGTATACGGAGTCCTCGTGGTAAAATTGTGGACCATAAATATTGTTTTAAAAAGAAGCCATCCCACCACTGTTAATTGGCTGAGATGAAAAGGTCTTCAATGCGTCTCATTCTTTTACATGCGTCTCCATATTTGGCGTCCGGCCAGTGACGGGAGTGTAAGGTTGGAGAAAAATAGTTTGGTGGAAGAATGGTATATAATTCATCTAATATACTGTATTTGGAATCCTCCAATTGATGTATGAGGTCAATTTTATACATAGGCAAACTATATACATCTGTGTGCATGTGTCTAGGAACAATGACAAGAGGGACAAATAAGAAAGGGAGGGTTATTTAAACTAAAACATAAGCACGTGTTTGGCCAATCTGTTGCACATACATAAGCTACAATGAGCAACACAGTAGAAAAGGAAAGATGGCGCAACGATAGGGGCAAACACTGGGTTATTAGGCAAATAAACTAAAAAAACACAATGTACATACAATGTCAAGGATAATAAAAATGATGAACACAAGTTAGAGCAACATCAGTAATAATGATCATAATTGATCAGTATGAAGAAAAAGTCCTGGTATAGAACAAAAAGTCCATATACTGATAAAGGTTTTCCCCCCATCTTGTGGATGAAGCATGCTCTGCGTATCATGCTGAGAACATGCCCATTTTGCAGAAAAAGACTTCTGAATCTGTCACTAGATTCATTACACAATATCATGCTAGCCATAAGAAAATGGAAAATGTTTTCAAAAAACATTGGTCCATTTTAAACACAGGATCCCCATCTAACCATGTCCCTCCACACATTTCCCAAGTTTGCATATCGCAAGGCCCCGAGTGGTAAAAGTAAACTTGCGCCCAGTAAAATAAAATCTCAAACCAAGACAACTATCCTGAAACAACTCACACTAATCCCATTAATAGGTATGTTTCGTTGTTCACTCTTAACTCATTTTATAATTGCTCCACGACAGTGTACTGCCTGTTCGTGCAGAATTCTATATGTTGGTAGAACCATTAGAGCCCTGCGAGCTAGGTTTGGGAAACACCGTCGGGCAGTAAAGGAGGACAGTCCACAATATGGTGTCACGTCATTTCAACACTCACCATCCAAATGCCACCTCTACTCTCCAAGTATGGATTATTGAATGTATACCAGATAATTATACACCAGCTGAAAGATTCCAATGCCTGTTTAAACAAGAACTTTCTGGATTTACACTCTTAATACTTTAACGCCCCATGGCCTCAATGAAGAAATTGAGATCCATACAGTTATCTAAATCTTAGTGTTTACTATATGTATTGTTACAGTCATACATTCAGACATGTTCTTTTACATCATTTCAGGTCTCTGGGGTCATTCCTAGTCCCGTAATTTTCTTTTTTTTTCCTTTCCCCTACTTTTTTCTTCCTTTTCTGCTTTTTCCCTTCCCCCCAACCCCCCTATTCCCTTCCATCACCCTTTCCCCTTTTTAACTTTCCCTTCCCATTCCTTTCCTATCATTTCCTTCCTCATCACCAACATTTTCTTGGGGGATTACACCACCTCCATCTGCAGGGTGGTAAGTAACCAAGTATCTAAATAGGATATATTAAGTAGAGGTGGTGCTGCGCTAATCCTCATAAACCCCACAGTGCCTAGTTAACAATGAGCAATCACTTACTCCAGTGATAAAAAACTCACTACAGTGTGCTAATGTATAATGAGGCCGAGCGGTGCTGAAACACCTAGAGTGCTGTATAAAGGAAGCAATCAACGTGAGTAAGCGTGTATACACTAAATCCTGTGTAGAAACTGGTGATCGACCTCAAACATAAATGTATATGTGACATATGTAAACTTCTGAAGCAGAAGCGAAAATTCTAAAGAAAACCAAAAAAATCAAACAAGGTTACACTAGATGTCCGTGGAGATCTGCAATCGCTACAATAGGGTGTCCAATGCCTATCGCCGGTACTGACAAATAAATACAGTGATAATACAATAATATGTGCAATAAAGTGGCCAATGCATTCAGTAAGTGCTCACACTTAGATATAACATCAAATAATTTGTGCAACACAAAACATATACAAAGGTGACAAGTGCAATATAAGCTGATACCAATAATCGTTCAACGTGTCACACGGTGAAGAAAAAATGTTTAACAGTAATTATAGCCAAAGAAATAACTCAGCGTGCAAGGTTACAGTGAATGTCCATGGGGATCAATAATATATGCAAAAGTGTCCAATGCCAACATTAAATACTTAATCTCAGAATGCAGCAATGTACAAGGTGTATAAAAAAAAAAAGTGACTTATGCCACACTAAGTATTTCACAGTTCAAAAAGTGACTTGTGCAGTGTTTAGCAGCTCCAATAGTTCTTAAGACATGCCAAACAGTGAAAAGAGACGAGCAGTGATAAATCAATTTCTTGCATTTAGATAGCGTGGATAGAGATGTGGGGTGTATACAGGTGCTCTTCGTGCAGATAATCCTCCAATGGAGGGTAATGGCCCCTTACCTCATTAACCTGAGGTTACAGCATAGGGCCAAACGGGCGCTGTTAATATCTCCTGTGGGGATGGGTCCTGTGCTCCAGGCTGTCTTTTAGTTAACCTCCAATCCTCCCGGAGTATAGTAACCAAAGGGAGACAAGGATGCCATAGAGTGTAGTATTTTTTAATAAAACCGAGCTTTATTAGTAAAAGAAATGGTACTCACACAGTTAAAAACAGAAAGTGCAGTGTATCTCAACGAGCGGCGAACTCGTACACTGCTGACAGTGGAAGGTGTGCCTTTTCCCTATGCGTGGCGTCACGGGTCACGTGGCTTCATCAGGGGATGGCTTCATCATCCCCTGATGAAGCCACGTGACCCGTGACGCCATGCGTAGGGAAAAGGCACACCTTCCACTGTCAGCAGTGTACGAGTTCGCCGCTCGTTGGGATACACTGCACTTTCTGTTTTTAACTGTGTGAGTACCATTTCTTTTACTAATAAAGCTCGGTTTTATTAAAAAATACTACACTCTATGGCATCCTTGTCTCCCTTTGGTTACTATACTCCGGGAGGATTGGAGGTTAACTAAAAGACAGCCTGGAGCGCAGGACCCATCCCCACAGGAGATATTAACAGCGCCCGTTTGGCCCTATGCTGTAACCTCAGGTTAATGAGGTAAGGGGCCATTACCCTCCATTGGAGGATTATCTGCACGAAGAGCACCTGTATACACCCCACATCTCTATCCACGCTATCTAAATGCAAGAAATTGATTTATCACTGCTCATCTCTTTTCACTGTTTGGCATGTCTTAAGAACTATTGGAGCTGCTAAACACTGCACAAGTCACTTTTTGAACTGTGAAATACTTAGTGTGGCATAAGTCACTTTTTTTTTTTTTATACACCTTGTACATTGCTGCATTCTGAGATTAAGTATTTAATGTTGGCATTGGACACTTTTGCATATATTATTGATCCCCATGGACATTCACTGTAACCTTGCACGCTGAGTTATTTCTTTGGCTATAATTACTGTTAAACATTTTTTCTTCACCGTGTGGCACGTTGAACGATTATTGGTATCAGCTTATATTGCACTTGTCACCTTTGTATATGTTTTGTGTTGCACAAATTATTTGATGTTATATCTAAGTGTGAGCACTTACTGAATGCATTGGCCACTTTATTGCACATATTATTGTATTATCACTGTATTTATTTGTCAGTACCGGCGATAGGCATTGGACACCCTATTGTAGCGATTGCAGATCTCCACGGACATCTAGTGTAACCTTGTTTGATTTTTTTGGTTTTCTTTAGAATTTTCGCTTCTGCTTCAGAAGTTTACATATGTCACATATACATTTATGTTTGAGGTCGATCACCAGTTTCTACACAGGATTTAGTGTATACACGCTTACTCACGTTGATTGCTTCCTTTATACAGCACTCTAGGTGTTTCAGCACCGCTCGGCCTCATTATACATTAGCACACTGTAGTGAGTTTTTTATCACTGGAGTGATTGCTCATTGTTAACTAGGCACTGTGGGGTTTATGAGGATTAGCGCAGCACCACCTCTACTTAATATATCTCATTTGCCGTTAGGGTCAGGTTGGACCCTATTCGGTGCAAGCTGCTTCTCCTTTATCCTTTTATTTTAGTAGCACATGGTAGTGCAGGAATAAAATAGATTTACCAAGTATCTAAATAGTTACACACAATATACAGTCGTCCAGAGATGTTTACATGTCCATCACACATGCATATATTCGTGTGTGTGTGTACATTTGCATGTGCGTGCCCATGTTTGTGTGTGTGTATATATATATATATGCACATATGTAGTAATTGTACCCTCCATATCTGACCATTATGATCTTGTCCTTGTGCTTTAGGCGTCCTCAAGGAAGCATGGACTTAGATGCTCTTGCCCCATTATTATTATGATTGTCGCTTTTTGATTCATGTGTCTGTATATCATTATCTTTTCATTAGTAAAAATTGCTTTGTATTTTTATGAATTTATTACATCCATCCTATCATCTAAGGAATTTTTTTAGATTTTTTGTAGATGTATTGATTGTTTTAATTTTACCATATATATACATATATACATATATATATACACATATATACACATACACACATATACACCCATACACACACACACATATACGTATTTTTATTTAATCATCTATTATCATTTTTATTGCACCAGCATTTTTACTTTTAAAACTAGATTTGTTATGTGAGAGCTGATTAATGGCTCCTTTAAATCTTTGTTTAACATTAGTCAGTGTTACGCCCTCTGTGCTCAAGCCCAGGGAGCCTATATAAGATTGACAGCCCCAATCACCAATTAGATCTGTGGAAAAAGTGGAAGCTTTGAAACGCGTCATCTGACACTCCAGAACGTCACAAGCAGAGAAAGACGTGCTGAGGAGAGCTTCGCTAATCCTGAAGGAATCCACCACCATCCTATTTACTGGAAGCACTGGTGAGCCACCAAACCAGCCCTGCCTGTCCCTGGACACCCCCTGCCTCTATCCCAGCCAGTATTACGGAGCTCGGCCGGCCGAGCCACCATCCAGCCCGTGGCCGGCTCCGTGCACCCGAGGCCTGCCACCATTTTTAGGCCTACGGAGCCTCCATCATCCCCCGAGCTCGGGTCCCACGATCCGCGGAACAAGTGGCCATCCCCTCCACATCCATCCTTGGCATCATCTCCGGAGGGGACTGAACAGGTGCCCGGATCCAGGGAGCTGCCAGAGGGTCCCAGACACCGGCTCCACACTCCCGTGGCCTGCCGCCATCTTGAAGCCTACGGAGCCTCTGACATCCTCCAAGATCGGGTCCCGCGATCCATCCACATCCATCCGTGACATTGTCTCCGGAGGGGACTGTTCAGGTGCACAGTTCTGGGGGGGCTGCCAGAGGGCCCCAGATATAGGCTCCACACTCCCTGCGGCCCGCCACCATTTTGAGGCCTGTGGAGCCTGCAGCATCCTCCCTGCACAAGTATCTATAACTGCGGCAACAGCGGCCGCTCCACACCCCTAGACCAGTGTCATTATTTCTGGAGGAGGGGCTGACAGAGCACACAGTAGCTGGAGACAGGCAGCAGGTCCCACTAGGCTTCAGTGCGGGTGATCAGCTTTAAACCAGCCTCAGGTGCCTGCCATTCCTATTTAGAAGTCCCCCACACCGCACACCATGGACTTTTAAAGGGGCAAACACGTCTCCCTGCAAGTTTACCCGAAAAATCCCCAGAACACTTACTCATGCCCTCAAAAAGCAAAACAGTGACCAAGAAGGAGCCAGCACAACGTGCCCAGTGTCCTAGCACTATTCTGGACCAGCTTAAAGTTTTACTAACAGACATGGAACAGGCAGCGAACCCGACGCCCTCTTCGCTACCTCAGGCGTCACAGCAAGCAAATGTAACCTCATCAGGGCAGACTTAGACTGAGTCGCGGATCTCTACCATAGAGGATCTTACTGCCCGAAATGATGATGCCCTCCATACACTGCAGTGCACCGTCCAATCTCTGGTGGTCAAATCTGATGACGCCGAAAACCACCTTAGGAGGGATAATGTCAGGGTCCTGGGTCTCCCAGAGGGGGTGCAGGGGGATCCCCCAGCCGAGTTTGCGGAGGCCTTCCTTAAGTCACTCCTGAATCTGACCGAGGTCCCCCCGACATATGTGGTAGAAAGGGCCCACAGAGTGCCAACTGGTCGGAGTCCCATGTGTCATAGAAGCGGTTCACACAGATCCGCTGGGTAGGTATGTGATACTGGTACTCACGCTATGGCAGCACAGATATGTCTTTGTTGCCACCGCCATTTAAAACTGAAATTCTATATACTATACTGGAGAGGATCGCCCCCCTATTGTCCTGCAAAAATTTTACTACTGGGCGATTTTAATGCCCTCCTCTCCCCAGACCTAGATAGACCCGTACCACCCAAGTCTTTCACCGGGGAGTTGTCAAGCTGGGCGTTATCTGCAGAGGTCACGGAAGTCTGGAGGTGGAAATTCCTATCCACCAAGACCTTTTTGTGTTTTTCTACCTCCTACAAAACCGAAAGCTGCCTACTTGCCCAGCGGCCTTTCTGACCACATCCCCCTTGAGATCACCCTGCGCACTTCTGCCTCTCGTAGTGGCTCTATGTGGCGTCTAGGTGCACAATGGATTTCTCAACCTGATATAGCCGATCAAACCCCACTGGCCCTACGAAATTACTGGGACTCTAATGAAGGGTCATCCTCTCCTGAAATAGTGTGGAATGCCTTCAAGGCATTTACAAGGGGCCATTACATCTCGGCCATCAAGGCGGTCAGGTTGCAACAAACTGCTGCCACAGCAGCCTTAGAGGGCGAGGTGGGGTAGGCTTTTGACCAATATGGATTGGATCCCTCCGTAGGCATCCAAATGTCTTCATCTTCACTCGATAGAGGTTACTAGACTTGAAATGTATAATACGAAGCATAAGTTCTTCGAACAGGGGGACAGGAATGGCAGGCTGTTGGCAATGATGTCTCACCATGACACCACTAATACCGTAATCCCTGAACTTGCCTCCCTCACAGGTGAGGACATCTCCTCCCCAGAGGCTATTCTACAAGCTGTCCATGATTTTTATCAAGCTTTATATACCACCGCACTACCCTAGGGTTTCGACCCAGAGAGGTTGGCAACTCTCCTGGATCTGACAGCCCTTGGCTGGCTCTCTGATTCCGAAAGATCTCAACTAGTTGCTCCAATTACTACGGAAGAGGTCCATGATGTAATTAACTCCCTATCCACTGGCAAGGCTCCTGGCCCAGATGGTCTCCCGACCGATGTTGCACATGGTAACACGCTGGCCCCCTGGCTGGCCGCCCTATTTACAAATTGCCTGGAACGGGGCGCTCTCCCACCTTCCATGGCACACGCACATGTTATCCTCATCCCCAAGACGGGTAAAGACCCCAAATTATGTGCCTCTTATATACCTATAGAACTGACCTCAAAATCCTATCTAAACTTCTCACCACTAGACTTAACTCATTACTCCCCTCCCTCATTGACTCGGATCAGACCGGGTTCATGTCCCACAAGTCTATAGACATCAATCTTCGTAGATTGTTTACTCATCTCCATGCAAGACATGACAATCAGGGTACTAGAGTGGTTGCCCCTCTCGATATTGAGAAGGCTTTCGACTCGATTGAGTGGCCTTTCCTGTGGGAGATTCTGCAGAGAATGGGATTTCCCCTGGTATTTATTCACTGGTTACAGACTATATATCGTTCGCCTACAGCTGCCATTCGTTTAGGGGGTCATCTGTCTCCTGTTTTTGAACGCTCTAGGGGTACACGACAGGGCTCTCTCCCCAGCACTTTTTGCCATTGCCATGGAACCAGCTACAATGGGTGGACGAGTTTACCTATTTGGGGGTATGCATTTCAGGGAACGTGACTGACTTCATTCCAATGAACTTGTCACCAGTAATCAACTCAAAGCCAAACTGAAAGCATGGGAGAACCTCTCTCTGTCCCTACTGGGTCAGGTTAACCTCATCAAGATGAAAATCCTTCCTAAGTTTACATATTTGTTTCATAATTCCCCTCAATGGATCCCCAAATCATTCTTTTCCCAATTAAACAAAATTTTCTCCTCCTTTATTTGGGGTCCACGTCCCCCCCACTTTAAATTAACCACCCTAATGCACCCTTGTTCACAGGAGGGCTTAGCGTTCCCGGACTGTCAGAAATATTTCATTGTGGCCCAATTAGTCCCTGCATTCTGGTGACTTGTTCCAGATAGATCCAATTTAGCTTGAGCCATTGAGGTGTTGTCAAATCTCCTTTTGCAGGGTCCAAAGGCTCCATACGACCTAACCCTCTCCATGCGTACCACCCTTAGGGCCTGGAGGGAAGGCCTGACCTGTGAAAAGTATCCTCTGACCGCTGTATCCCCAAGTGCCCCGCTCTGGAACAATCCCAACCTACAGCACTTTCTCAAAATTCCAGACCCTGTGATATGGGCCAGGTACCATATCAAGGCTCTCTCGGACATCATCTCAGACGTTAATCTCCTTTGATCACTTAATGACTCAACACAATGCCCCACTCAAGCAAAAATTCAGATATCTACAGTTGTCCCATGCTTTCAGAGCTCAGTACCCTCCAGGTGAAAGGCAGATGGTGCAGTCTGACCTAGAGCGGATTTTGCGGTTTGATTGTACCGAAAAACCCACCTCAGTGCTATATGCACATCTCCTCCGGGTCTCGTCCCCTGAACTGTCCAGGCTCCATCAGCAATGAGGCCGGGATTTTCCGGAGATGGACTCCGAGGATTGGGAGGATGTGTGGAACGTCCCATTTAAAATACTGGTTTCCTTGAGAGATTGCCTCATTCAATATAAGATTGTCCATAGCGCATATCTTACTCCCGCTCAGGTGCACAGAATGAGGTCTTCTCTCTCCCCGGAATGCTGGCGTTGTGACCATGCCCCCGCAGACTTTATCCACATCTTTTGGTCCTGCCAGGTAATTACAGGTTTCTGGTCACGAATTCTTTTAGAGGTGAATGATCTGCTAAGCATCTCTATTGATCCATCCCCAAGAATATGCCTTCTGGGGCTGGTGGAGGACTTGGTGCCCGGAGAGGCTGAGAGAACCTTGTTGGGTCTCCTGCTGTTCTATGCCAGGAAATCCATTGTCCTATGCTGGAAGCGCAAGACTCCTCCCTCTATAGGCCTATGGAAAACATTTGTTAACAATGTGATACTCCTTTACAGGGACACCTACACACATAGAGTCTGTCTGAAAAACATGACAGTCTGGAGTGGTTAGCGGAACCCTCCACTGCTGCAATAAATTAGGTGACCTCTCTGATATATGATGGCTCAACTTAACATCCTAATAGTCCAACCCGGGTTAAAGGGATATTCTAGGTGAGCTAGCTCATTGTCAGTCCACCCATGGAGCAGGAGCCATGACAGCCTATTGTTGCTATACTACGGTAATCATAAATATTCTAATGGTCCTTGACATTGTAACGATACCCTGTGACCCCTGCGTGGGTCCTTTCCCTGTTAATAGCCAGATGTTGGCTGAGCTGTTGTACGTCTGTATTGTTTAGTGTTTAAGAAAATAAATAAATATGTTTTTCAAAAAAAAAAAAATCTAAAAGATGAAGTTACGCTGGATAAATAGATACCAAACATGTCACGCTTTAAAATTGTGTACACCCGTGGAACGGCACCAAAACTACGGTACCTCTATTAGCAACATTTTAAAAGCCTTTACAAGTCACCAATTTAGAGTTGCACAGGAGGACTGGTGCTAGAATTTTTGCTCTCACTGCGACGTTCGAGGCGATACCTCAAATGTGTGGTGCGATCACAGTTTACATACGTGTACGCGACTTACGCATGCATTCGTGTTTACACATAAGCACTGGGTAAGGGACGGTTTACATTTTTTTAATGATAATTTTTATCATTTATTTTATTCAAAACTTTTTTTACACTGTCTCTAACTTTTTTTAATCAATTTTTTTACTTTCACAAGGAATGATCAATCAACCAACCCTTCCTGCAATCGAAGACCAGTCCTTCCTGTGATCGATTGACCAATCCCTCCTTCGACCAATCCATTTATAGATCAATCGACCGATCCTGCCTTACTTTGATCCTTCCTGCGATCGACTGATCGATCCTACCTGCGATTGACTGACCGATCCTTCCTTTGACCAATTCTTCTTTGCTTAGACCAATCCTTTCTTCCTACCTCTGATCCTTCCTTCATTATTTTTGTGCCAATAACATTTTGCAATGGTTTTTATCCTTTTCCATATTAGTATAATACCTGGTTAATCCTGCCTGTTCCTGACAGTAAACTGACTTTCCATCATCCTGTTCTCTTTGCAGCCTCTATCTCCCTCTCTCCAAAAAAAACAAAACAAAAAAACAAACACACTGCCATTACTATTGGCCCATAAGAGAACCTGTCATGGAAGTTTGTTGTGGAGACTTTACCACTTTAAGTCTGATCTTACAGAGGAAGGGCTCCAGGGTAAGGGCAAAAAAGGGGGCAGACTTGTCTGGTTCCGTAGATGTTCATTTGGTAATTTGGACAATAATGTCATTTTTTCCACTTCAATGCTATTACTCTTTTTTTGGTAGATCAGCAACATAAAATCCCAATTAAATTAATTTTCATTTTTAATTTCCTGTTGTGACACAACAAAATTAAAAAGTCTAAAGAGGAAGACGGCTTATGCAAAACACTAACATTTCATTCTTATCTTCTGTCAACAAAATAAAAGTGAATAGACAATACAATATCTAAATACCTGTCAAATGCTTTGTAAAACCAGAAGAGCTTTCCAAATATTTAAAATTCCGTTGGTAACATTGGAAATAAACTTGAAATTACATTTACTATATCAGGTGAATAGAAAATGTTTTAAAAGTAACTTTTGCCATAGCTTAAAAATAACAAAACAGTGTCATACATTTATGTGGGCCATCTTTGCTCATACCTTATAAATAATAATATACCCTGAAAAATTGAAGACAGAAGAGACTGAATATTTTATTATCACTGGCTGCCAGAGAAAATTATTGGAAACAAATATAAAAGGATTGTGTTGAGTAGATGTAAAAAGAAAACATCTCCAACTGAATGCATCTCCTTATGTTAAGGACAAAGAGGATTAAATATCATGTGCTGTTCAGTTGACCAAAAGCAATCAGGTTGTTGCTCTAGCAAGTGCACTTACTTGCTTTTTGCTCTCGAGATAATTCCCTGAACACACTGTGCTGAATTTGAATGAATTCCATTATTCTTGCCCTCGTTTCCACACACTTGGACAATGAGTCAAATCAGAGTCATCTGTTTAGATATACAGTGCCTTGCAAAAGTATTCACCCCCCTTGGCTTTTTTCCCATTTTGTTACATTACAGCCTTTAGTTCAATGGGTTTTTTTTAATCTGCATTAAATGAGATGGATCAGAACACAATAGTCTAAGTTGGTGAAGTAAAATTAGAAAAATATATACATAAAACAATTTTTCAGAAATAAAAAACTGATAATTGGCATGTGCGTATGTATTCACCCCCCTTTGTTATGAAACCCATAAAAAGCTCTGGTGCAACCAATTACCTTCAGAAGTCACATAATTAGTGAAATGATGTCCACCTGTGTGCAATTTAAGTGTCACATGATCTGTTATTACATATACACACCTTTTTGAAAGGCTCAGAGGCTGCAACACCTAAGCAAGAGGCACCACTAACCAAACACTGCCATGAAGACCAAGGAACTCTCCAAACAAGTAAGGGGCAATGTTGTTGAGAAGTATAAGTCAGGGTTATGTTAATAAAAAATATCCAAATCTTTGATGATCCCTAAGAGCACCATCAAATCTATCATAACCAAATGGAAAGAACATGGCACAACAGCAAACCTGCCAAGAGAAGGCTGCACACAAAAACTTGCAGACCGGGCAAGGAGGGCATTATTTAGAGAGGCAGCACAGAGACCTAAGGTAACCCTGGAGGAGCTGCAGGGTTAGGTATGCTATAAGCAGCTATACGCCTATGGTATGTGTCTAACGGTCTATGTTGCTGTTGTAGCCTTCACTTTACCGTTTTGAAACAAGGCTGCTAGTTACAGCCCTTTAGTTATGGGAATGCTTATTCTGCCATAAATCAGGATATACTGTTACCCTATTGCTGCAGTCAATGAGGCACACTCCAGTCGCCAGATTCTTTGAAGTTCTGGTTACTGTACAGGATTTATAGGATCCTGATGTGCCTTTTCCTTATCCTGCTTGCTACAGTGTGATACCTTTATCATTGCCGAATTGTGGTTCAATACTGTTTCTATCAATATGGGCAAGTCCGGTACCCCCCACTTTTAGCTATTCTCCTTATAACACTTTTAGCGGTCCCACAGTAGGGGCTGCTAAGTGTTGTAGTGCATCTGTCACGCTGCCCAGCCAGGCACACGATTTCCAGTCACTCTTTAGACAGAAAACAGTCTATGCACTTTGTTTTGTATCTTTATTGAGGGGAATTAACTTGAATGGGATAAGAGAATTTGGGGTTCCCACTGAAGTGGAGAATATTTACATCCTTGTATATACACTCCAGTCTTCACTTCAGCACAACAATTGCTTGACTATTCTTCCTCAACACCTCCAGCACATCACTTCTTGTACTTCCAGGACCAACTAGCACAGAGGTTTAGGCCTGACATTGTCTCAGCCAGGCCTTGCAAGTTCCCTTTGTGGAAAGGATCAAGGATCCCTATAGTGTAGCAAAAATCGGAGTTACTTACCGGTAACGTCCTTTTCCAGGAGTCTTTCAGGACAGCACCATAGAGAGAGACCTTGGCTCCTCCCCTTCTGAGGAAACACCGCCTTCAACTTTAAGCTTTAAACCTCACCGCTCTCCCCCGGCCCCTCAGTTCTTCAAGAGGACCTCCGGTTAGCTGGGGAGACACAAGAACACGTCATAATAACTCTGATCTTACCTGACGTTCTTCTGCGATGAACTCTTCACGAATATCCCTAAAGTAGGGTGGGTAACTGTGCTGTCCTAAAAGACTCCTGGAAAAGGACGTTACCGGTAAGTAACTCCGATTTTCCCATTTACGTCTTTCAGGACAGCACCATAGAGAGGATGAGCGAGCACCTTACCTTAGGGTGGGACTACTGCCTGCAGAACCTTACGCCCAAAAGCCTGGTCTTTTGCTGACAGAAGGTCCAATCTGTAGTGTTTCACGAACGTGTCTAATCTGGACCACGTTGCCGCTCTACAGATCTGCTCCGGAGACGCACCAGCCCACTCGGCCTGAGAGGTTGCCACTGCCCTCGTGGAGTGTGCCCTGATACCCTTAGGGGCTTCCAACCCGCTAATTATATAAGCCTGACTGATAGCTAACCTTAACCACCTAGCTATAGTGCGCCTAGAGGCTCTGCCTCCCTTCCTGGTTCCTGAAAATAACACAAAAAAGGAATCAGATTTTCTAAATGGTTTTGTATCCTCCAAGTACTGCAGGACACACCTTCTTACATCTAGTTTATGAAACCTATGTTCCTGTTCCCTCACAGGATTCAAACAAAAGGTGGGCAAAACAATTTCCTGGCCTCTATGAAAAACCGAGGCCACCTTCGGCAAGAAGGCCGGATCGGTTTTAAAAATTACCCTGTCCGGGAATATCTGAAAAAAGGGTGCCCTAATGGAAAGGGCCTCGAGTTCACTCACTCTTCTTGCCGTAGTGATTGCCACCAAAAACACCGTTTTGAGGCTAATCCATTTTAGCGTACACGTCTCCAATGGCTCAAAGGGTTCCCCTGTAAGCGCTTGTAAGACCAAAGAAAGATCCCACATCGGGAAGGGGGAGACCTTCAGAGGTCTCTGCCTACTCAATGCTTTAAAAAATCTAATGATCCAAGGATCAGAGGCTAGTTGTTTCTCCAGAAACACACTCAAAGCAGAAACCTGTCCTTTCAGGGTGCCAAGGGCTAACCCCCTGTCCGCCCCTGCTTGCAGGAACTCTAGAACCGCTATAGAGCTGTGAACATCAAAAGAAGTTTCTGTGCACCAACTATTAAAACGCCTCCACGTTTTTTGGTAGATGACCTGGGTTTCTTTTTTCCTGCAGTTTAGGAGGGTCTTCACTAAGCTATCTGAGAAACCTCTGTTCTTCAGCAATTCCTCCTCAGTAGCCAAGCCGCGAGGCTCCATCTCCCCACCTGGGGACAACAGATTGGCCCCTGGGAAAGGAGATTCTCCTGAACTGGTAAAAGCCAGGGGGGTTCCGCTGCCAGACTTCTCAGGATGGAGAACCAAGGCCTCCTGGGCCAATGTGGCGCAATAAGAATGAGGGTTGTGTTTTCCAGCTGGAACTTTCTTAGGACGGCTGGGATCAGTACAGGTGGGGGGAAGGCATAACACCTGTCGAAAGTCCAACTCTGAGCCAGTGCGTCTACCCCTAGAGCTCCATCCCACCTGTTTAGGGAGAAGAAGAGATGCACCTTCCTGTTTTCTCTCGAGGCAAAGAGGTCTATGCATGGCCTTCCCCATTTCTGGGCTATTGCTTCGAAAACCCCCTGATTCAGAACCCAGTCGCCTTCTCTCAGCCGTTTCCTGCTGAGGAAATCCGCCACCAGATTTTGTTCCCCCTTCAGATGCACTGCCGAGAGGGATAGAACGTTTACTTCGGCCCATCTGAGAATGCTTTCTACCAGGGTCCACAAGGGTCTGCTCTTGGTACCCCCCTGCCTGTTTATGTAGGCTACAGCTGAGGAGTTGTCCGACCGGACTCTCACATGCTGTCCCTGAAGTTCCTTTTGAAAAGCTCTGAGTGCCAAGGCTACTGCTTTCAGCTCCTTCCAGTTGGAGGATCTTCCTGCGTCCTCCTTCCGCCAGCCGCCCTGAGCCACCCGGTCCTCCATATGCGCCCCCCAACCCATGCCACTCGCATCGATCGTGACGCATCTGGACACCGGCAGAACCCACTCCAGACCCTGTGAGAGATTGGCTTCTTTTCGCCACCACCATAGGGATCTCTTGACCTGGTCTGGTACAGTAATCAGGGAATCCAAAGACCCCTGACTGTGGTCCCAAATACTCAGGATAAAGAGTTGTAAAGGGCGAAAGTGTAACCCTGCCCACTGAACTGCTGGAAGTGCTGCCGTCAGTAACCCCAAGGCTGACATGGCCTTTCTTACTGATATTTGTTGGCTGCCCTGGAGTAACAACATTGCCTTGTCTACCTTCTGGATCTTCTCCATAGGCAGGAAGACTTTCTGTTTTGTTGAGTCCAACAGGTAACCTAAAAAGATTACCTTTTGCGATGGAGTCAAATTGGACTTTTCCAGATTTAAGAGCCAACCTAGACCCTCTAGAATGTTCCTTGTAAACTGCAGGTCCTGCGACAGTTGTTCCGCGGAAGGGGCAAAAAGTAGTAGATCGTCTAAATATGCGATCACTGAGATGCCCTTGATCCGTAGGAAAGCCAAGACTTCTACCATGACTTTGGTGAAGATGCGGGGGGAAGAGGATAGCCCGAAGGGAAGGGCCCTGAACTGCCAGTGAAACGTCCCTACTCTGGTATTTACCGCCAGCCTGAGGAACCTTTGACACTGATCTGCAATGGGAATGTGCAGGTAGGCATCCCTTAAGTCTACCGATGCCATGAAGCAGTTCGGAGGAAGGAGCGTCTTTACCGAATAGATCGAGTCCATTCGGAACCTCCTGTAGGTGAGGGAGACGTTCAGAGGCTTCAGGTTCAGGATGAGCCTGAACTTCCCCGAGGGTTTGCGCACCACAAAAATGTGGGAGTAAAAGCCTCTGCCCTTCTCTCCTTCTGGAACTCGAACTACCACCTCCTGTTCCTCCAACTCCTGGAGGGAGGAAAGGAGAGCCGCTGACCTCTCTGCACATTTCGGTAGCGTGGTTACCAGGAGTCTGCATGGTGGAGGTTCTGCAAACTCTAACCTGTACCCTCTTCTTATGACTTCCAAAATAAAATTGTTGGAGGTGATCATCTCCCACTGTGGAAGGAAGGCCCCCAGTCTTCCTCCCACCGTTATTCTGTCACTTTGTCTTTTTGGGCTGTTCAGGAGGGCGAAAAATAGCCCCCCCACGCCCTTTCCCTTTTTGCCCCCACCCCTTTTTCTGTTGATCAGATTTTGGGGGGTCCAATTTCTTCCAAGGCCGAGACTTTCTTTTAGTCTCTGCAGGTTTTCTTTTAAAAGGAAATGCCTTTTTTCTGTCAGCCGTTCTATCCAATACGGCTTCCAGACCTGGCCCGAAAAGCAAGTCCCCCGTGAGAGGAATGCCGCAAAGTTTAACCTTGGATGCGGTATCTCCCTGCCACGTTTTAAGCCATAAGGCTCTTCTTGCCGAATTGGACAATGCAGCTGATCTTGCAGACATTCGCACTGATTCAGCTGAAGCATCTGCCAGGTAAGCTATTCCTTTAAGGAGCATGGGAAAAGACGACAGGATTGTTTCCTTAGGCGTTCCCGCCTCTATGTGTGCCTTAATTTGCGTTAGCCAGTACTCCATGTTTCGTGCCACCACCGTGGACGCCATGGCGGGTTTGAGGTTCCCTAGGGAAGAGTCCCAGGATTTTTTCAGGAGGGAATCTATCCTCTTATCCATGGGATCTGGGAGTGCCCCCATGTCCTCAAAGGCCAAGTCAGTGTGTCTGGAGACCTGCGAAAAGGCTGCGTCTAGCTTAGGAGATTTGTTCCATACCAGCGCCTCCTCTTCTGCAAAGGGGAACCTACGCTTAAGTGCTCTTGAAAGGAAAGGTTTCCTTTCGGGGTCTTGCCACTCTTTTTTGATGGCGTCGACCAAGACCTCATGGACCGGGAACACCTTCCTTTTATGTTCCCCTAGTCCTTTGTACATCTGGTCATGGAGCGATAGCTTTTTCCTTTCCTCCTGGATTCCTAGGGTGGTATGAATGGCTCCTAGGAGCTCCTCCACCTCTTCCAGGGAAAGCTTGTAGCGAGAGGATCTTGTGGATTCCCTTTCCACTTCCTCTCCCTCTGATTCCCCCTGGGGATCTGAAGACCCGCTATCAGGCTCTTCCTCAACCTCGAATCTGGCACCTCCTGGATTCTCTCCACTTCCCGAGGGAGCATCCATTAAGGATTGAGGAACACTCTGCTGTGCTGGTGGAGAAATAACCTGCGGCTGTGGCAACTGAAGACTGGAAAATAGTGTCTTAAAAGTCTGCACAGTATTGGAAAGCTCCTTAACGGATGCTGCTAAATCTGAAGACTGTTCTCCAGACTGCTCCCTTACTAACCCCTCTATACATTCCCTGCAGAGGGGCTTAGACCAAGATTCCCCCATTGTGATTCTGCATGAGGGGCATTTCTTCTTGGTACTGTGGGGCGACTTGCTTTTCTCTGTAGCTTTGCCCTGTAAAACAAGTTAAAAGTAGGGAGCAATCAGCAAACTTCCACCAGCACTACCACGGAGGGCCACCAGGGGTGCACTTCCCGGGACCGACCACCACCAGGGACCCAGTCACAACCCTTTCCCCCCCTACACCACCAAGGGGAGTTCTACACCTGTGGAGCTTTACAGGAAGCGGTAAGGGAACACCACCCCAGGGTTCCTCTTACCTTAGAGTGGCTGGTGCAGGATTCTCCTGGAGCGGTTCTTGAAGCCTCTGCTTCCGACATCTCCTTAGATTGTAGTGGTGTTCCCAACCCCTGAATGCTGTCCCCACAGCAGGTCAGAGGCAGCACCAGCCGAACGTGCGGTCCGTTTTCATCACCGCGACCGGAACCGGAAGTCACGGGTCAGACGGAAACACTGACCTCCGCCGGAAATGACGTCACCCGCCCTCCGACCCAGCGCTCAGAGCTCCCACGCTGGCTGCTAGTGCAGGGCGGTCTCCTGTGCCTCCGCCTATGCCACTGCTAGGCAAAAAGAAAACGGACCCCACCAGCTTACAACTTCACTAAGAGAAGCTGGGGGAGCGTGATGTGCAGTCTTCTAAAAGGTACCCAGCCACACTAGCCCCTTAGACTGCAGTCTTTTTAAGAAAAATGAGCAGGAAAGAGACAGAGAGAGAGAGCGCCCGATCCACCCCCCTCTGCTCAGCCTGCAATTAGCCTCAGCCTCCCTGGCTGTGCAGCCCTGGTTCCTTGCGATGTCTCCCCACCGGAGGAAACACCAGAACTGAGGGGCCGGGGGAGAGCGGTGAGGTTTAAAGCTTAAAGTTGAAGGCGGTGTTTCCTCAGAAGGGGAGGAGCCAAGGTCTCTCTCTATGGTGCTGTCCTGAAAGACGTAAATGGGAAAATATGGTAAACCTTGATGCTAGCTGTCCTACATGTGGTTACTGCTCCCAGCACCACCTCTTCATGCCCTGCCAGCCCTCCTGGCTGCAGCTGCCTCTTTCTCCTTCCCATGCTTCCACAGTCCACTCTATTGGTTCTGCACCCATCTCACACTGCTCTCTCCCAGTCCTCTCAGGCATGTCTCCCCAGCCCTCCTGACTGTGCATCACTCACAAGCCCTCCTGGCTGCTACCTGTTGTTCCTCTCTAGAGACTTGACTGGCAGTGCTCTCTCCCACTGCCCTCCCCTATATCCGTGCCTTCAGTCAAGGACACCTTCACATGATCTCAGAGGGCCCCATCTCGACTGGGGAGCTCCCTACAGGGCCACCGACAGCCTAGCACTCCATCTCCAGTTTCCTCATGAACAACTCCTCCCCAGTTGAACTGGTCCTAGGTATTTTAAGGAAGCCTGCCAATCCAAGTTGGGGATTGGTCAGGGCTCCCTAGATTACCCCAAGCAGCACCCCCCCCTTCCTTCCAGAAAACACCAGAACATTCTGGAAAGAAGTGCGATGTCCTGGTGATGCTGTTTGTGAATCACCCAGCTCTACCCTGAGTCACTCCCAGACAAAGATCAAAACACACCCAGACTTGGCTGCCAGCCAAGCCTGGAAATGTACCTACTCTACCAAAACACAGTACTACGCGTCTAGCACACTAGAGGGTGCTACACACTTTATAACATTTAAATATTCCCAGTATTTGATACCTATTTTTACCATTTATTATATAGACCAGTCATATGTTTGATGAAACATGTCTGCAACATCCGCCATATCATGGATATCTACCTAGTTTGTTACCAACCCCTGTGTGATGTTCATACTGTAAGTTTAAACTTCACTAGCTTGCTTATTTCTCAAATTGCATGCAAGGCTATTGGTTTGATACACCAATCCATGGTAACAGTGTTTCCTTGATGGTATATGTACTGTTAGACAATATTACATCTGTCCCCGTAGCTGTGTTCTGCTTCCTCTGCACTGGGTTTGTGATCTCTCGGTCCTCTTATGTAGGTTGATAAACAGTCAGCATGTGTTACTTCAATATTTGTTGTTTATTGATTATTAATGTACACCAGTCTCCCTTAAGATTCATTATTTGTCTCTCTATTCTATATAGAATGCATGCCTAAGCTCCAGAAGAAGCGTTTATGCATGTAACACATAGAGCCAAGCTACTGCACACTATGATCATCTTACACTAAGCCTAATAGAACACTACTTATTGCCTCAACAAGGACAACCCTTCTAATAGTATCTTTAATAAATGGGACGTGGCACATATGTACTATCTTGGTATCCACTTCCACAATCATTAATTTCTTGCTAGGGACTTGACATGCAAATTTGCTACAAATTGTAAAAGTGTCAACTAGAACTTGTGCTTCAAGTGTTGTACAAGTGTACAACTTGCCAGTGAAAATGTGCAGCAAGTTAACAGACTTACAATTCAACACTGCCACAAATTTGTGGCAAGGTAACCTTGCTTTTTGGGATGCAACACTGTACCCAAATGAAATTTATATATATTTTTTCACACAAATCAAGCTTTCTTTTGGTGGTACAGTATTTGATCACCACTGGGTTTTTTATTTTTTGCGCTATAAAACGGAAAAAGACTGAACATTTTGAAATAAACAATATTTTCTACTCTGTTATAAAAACTATCCCATAGGGATGAGCTGAACACCCCCCCCCTCCCTCGGTTCGCACCAGAACCTGCGAACAGACCGAAAATTTGCACGAATGTTAGAACCCCATTGATGTCTATGGAACTCGAATGTTCGAAATCAAAAGTGCTCATTTTAAAGGCTAATTTGCATGGTATTGTCCTAAAAAGGGTTTGGGGACCCGGGTCCTGCCCCAGGGGACATGTATCAATGCAAAAAAAAGTTTTAAAAACGGCCGTTTTTTCAGGAGCAGTGATTTTAATGATGCTTAAAGTAAAAAAAAAAAAAAGTGAAATATTCCTTTAAATATCGTACCTGGGGGTGTCTATAGTATGCCTGTAAAGTGGCGTGTGTTTCCCGTGCTTAGAACAGTCCCTGCACAAAATGACCTTTTTAAAGGAATAAAAGTCATTTAAAACTGCTTGCGGCTTTAATGTAATGTCGGGTCCTGGCAATATGAATGAAAATCAGTGAGACAAACTGATTTGTCTCCTTCCGTTTGCAAGTAGGAGTCGTTTGGATGTTTGAAAGTAGGGGTCTGCCATATATACTCAGCAGAAATTTGGGCCTTAGGTGTTGTTGTGGCCACAACACTGTAAGCCCTCACAGGGCACTGCTGTGAAATATTAGATCAAGAATTGTAATTACATGCCCCTGTTGAACAGGGGCAGAAAAATTGGGCCTTTGGTGGTGGTGCTACAACACTTTAAGTCCTCACAGTTACTCTTGGTGGGAGCAGAAATGGGCCCTGCTGTGAAATATTAGATCAAGAATTCTAATTACATGTCCCTGTTGAACAAGGGCTGAAAAATTGGGCCTTAGGCACTGGTGCCACAACACTGCAACCCCTCACAGATACTCTAGTTGGAGCGCAGGAACTAGCCCTGCTGCAAAGAATTGCATCAAAAATTGTAATTACACGTCCCTGTTTAACAGGGGCTGAAAAATTGGGCCTTAGGCACTGGTGGCGGTGCCTAAATGTACTCACAAGCTACCAGCATGATCATTAAGGAAGAGGATAATTACTCAGCATAACAGGATAGTCACTCCATATCAGCATAGGCAGTCTTTGAAGGGATCTGAGATTTCAAAAAAAATGATTCGGTTACATCAGCATCAGGTGCTTGGTAGCTGGTGGTGATCCAAGACTGATTCATTTTTATGAAGGTCAGTCGATCGACCGAGTCAGTGGACAGACGCACCCTGTGATCGGTTACAAAGCCTCCAGCAGCACTGAATGTGCGTTCCGAAAGAACGCTGGATGCAGGACAGGCCAGTAGCTCAATTACATACTGTGCAAGCTCTGGCCAGTGATCCATCCTCAAGACCCAGTAACCCAGAGGATTTTGGGTGGGAAAGGTGTCCAAGTCAGATCTTGCCCCTAGGTATTCCTGCAGCATGTAAAACAGACGCTGGCGACGGTTGCTGGAACCGACCATACCTTGGGGCTGCGGACTAAAAAAATTGTCTGAACGCATCGGGCAGACGGCCACCTTCCCCACCGCTCCTTCTTTGACTGACCGAAGCCTCAGCAACACGTTGTCCAGAAACATGAGTTTGTAACTTCCCAGTCTCTGGGAACGCATTGCACATACCTTTCTGCAAGGCCTCCCGAAGATGCTTCATCCTCTGCTCCCTCTGCGACGGCAAGATAAGGTCCGCAACCTTACCCTTGTAACGTGGATCAAGAAGGGTTGCCAGCCAGTATTGTTCCTTCTCCTTGATACCACGAATACGAAGATCCTTCCACA
The DNA here is from genome assembly GCA_037952925.1 of Lithobates clamitans. Lineage (NCBI taxonomy): Eukaryota > Metazoa > Chordata > Amphibia > Anura > Ranidae > Lithobates > Lithobates clamitans. The sequence continues at coordinate 2,189,030 of JBBGZY010000254.1, read as the reverse complement.
GGCTTTGCAGGATCAGGGAGGCCATGCAGCGTAGGTTTGCTGAGGCATTCGGTCCGGAGTCCTCTGGGTCACTAAGGACGACATGATCTGCAGCCACCTCATCCAAGCCACGTACAAGTCAATGTGTTTCTTGGGACTGTAAATGATCCCTTAAAGACTGCTGCTGATGCTGAGTGCCAGGCTCCACCTCCATACTAACACAATCCTCCTCCTCATCCTCCTGTGTGATCGGCGGGCACGCAGGAACACCATCTGGATAAAGGGGGCCTTGAGAGCTAAGGAAGTCCTCCTCTTCCTGCCTCTGTTCTGCCTCAAGTGCCCTGTCCATTATTCCACGCAGCGTGTGCTCCAAAAGGTGGACAAGGGGGACAGTGTCACTAATGCATGCACTGTCACTGCTCACCATCCACGTGGCCTCCTCAAATGGTGACAGGACAGTGCATGCATCCCTGATCATGGCCCACTAGCGTGGGGGAAAAAAACCAAGCTCCCCTGACCCTGTCCTTGTGCCATAGTCGCACAGGTACTCATTGATGCGTGTGCAGCTGCTGCAGCATGGCCAACGTTGAGTTCCACCTGGTGGGCATGTCACAGATTAGGCGGTTCTTGGGCAGGTTAAATTTCTTTTGGAGGTCTGCCAGCCGAGCACTGGCATTATATGACTGGCGGAAATGCACACAGACTTTCCTGGCCTGCCTCAGGACATCCTGTAAGCCGGGTACCTGCCCAAGAACCGCTGCACCACCAAGTTAAGGACGTGAGCCAAACGGGGCACATGGGTCAGTTGTCCCTGTTGGAGGGCGGAGAGGAGGTTGGTGCCATTGTCGAAAACCACCATTCCTGCCTTAAGTTGGCATGGCGTCAACCACCTCTGAACCTGCCCTGCAGAGCTGACAGAACCTCTGCCCCAGTGTGGCTCCTGTCCTCCAAGCACACCAGCTCAAGCACCGCATGGCATCTTTTGGCCTGCGTACTTGCGTAGCCCCTTGAACGCCGACGGAGCACTGCTGGTTCCGAGGACAAAGCACAGGAAGAGGCCATGGAGGAAGAAGAAGAGGAGGGGGTGGAGGAGAGAGGTATGTCAGAATCACTAGTAGTGGCATTTTGGAGGTGTGGTGGCGGAACAACCTCCAACACTACTGCACCTTGTCCTGCATCCTTCCCAGCTGCCAGAAGAGTCACCCAATGTGCCGTTAAACTTGGGTAACGTCCCTGTCCATGCCTGCTGGACCATGAGTCAGCGGTAATATGCACCTTACCGCTGACCGCCCTGTCCAGCGAGGCCAAGACATTGCCTTCCACATGGCGGTAGAGAGCCGGAATCGCTTTCCATGAGAAAAAGTGGCATTTGGGAACCTGCCACTGAGGAACCGCACATTCCACAAACTCACGAAAGGGGGCAGAGTCTACCAACTGAAAAGGTAGCAGTTGAAGTGCTAGCAATTTTGCCAAGCTGGCATTCAACCGCTGGGCATGTGGATGGCTGGGAGCGAACTTTTTTGCGATGAAGCAGCTGGGGCAGGGAAATTTGCCTGGTACAATCTGACGTCGGTGTACCGATAGCAGATTGCCCACAAGTACTTGGCTGTGACACACCTAATTCTACACCTACAGTTCATTCCTCTCAGTGCAGGTCTCAGAGAGGACTGAAGGTATAGTGTGGTTGGAGATCCCAGCTGATGAGTAAGGAGAGGTCCTCTTTGTTTTTTGGTGTGGGTCTTTTAGGTACGCTTGCCAATGAACTGCATGGCAGGTCAACATATGTCTGGTCAAGCATGTGGTGCCCAAGCGGGAGATGTTTTGGCCACGCGAGATACGCTTGAGACATATGTTGCAAATAGCAGTGGTGCCATCTGATGCACTTGTCTCAAAAAAGGCCCACACCAAATGACTTTTGGAATAACGTGCAGAGACAGCAGCGCCCTGCACATGCGGAGTTTTGAGGTGTGAGGCAGTGTGCTGCCCTTAGGCTGGCCCCTGGAGGGCATCCTGCCTCGTTGGTATTGTGCATCCTCCTCCTCTCTCCTATCAGGCACCCACGTTGAGTCAGTCACCTCATCATCCCCTTCCTCCTCATCACTGGAGGAAATCTGGCAGTATGCTGCAGCAGGGGGAACATGACTGCCAGATTGCTGTCCTTCTTAGGCACCCCCTCTGTCCGTGCTCACGTTACTGCCTTCTTCTAGCTCAGTATCATCATCAGAGCCTTCTAAACGCTGGGCATCCTCCTGAAGCATGTACCCAACACTGTGGTCAAACAGTTCGAGGGACTCCTCAGGAGGACATGGTGGGGCTAGGGAAGGAGTCATTGATGCCATTGAGCCGAGGGAAGAGGCCACGTTGGCAGCTGCTTTGCCAGACAAAGTACCCTGAGCATGGGTGAGAGAGGATGAAGAGGATGATGACGGCTTGGTCATCCACTCGACCAAGTCTTCCGCATGTTGCGGCTCAACGCAGCCAGCTGCCGAAAAAAAAGGCCAAGCGTGTCCCACGGCCACGTGCTGATGAGGATGCACCGTCTCAACGACCAGCACTGTTGCCTCTAGACACAGAGCCTGCTTGCCCTCTTTTATTGGCTTGTGACTGTCTGCCTCTCCTTGTTGGCCTTCCAGACATACTAATGGCCTGCAGTGAGATGTAGCTGCACTAAGCAAAATCTACTGCCTGCCTGTAGTATTATTAGTATGAGAACACCACCAATCTTCTACAGGTAGCTTTAGCTGAACACTGTGCAGAGGTCGTACTACACTAACGTGTAAATAATGTAGCTGCCTGCGGTAGTGATAGGATCAGGAAAACAACACCAACCTTCTACAGGTAGCTTTAGCTGAACACTGTGCAGAGGTCGCACTACACTAACGTGTAATTAATGTAGCTGCCTGCAGTAGTGATAGGATCAGGAAAACACCACCAACCTTCTACAGGTAGCTTTAGTCGAACACTGTACAGAGGTCGCAATACACTAACGTGTAAATAATGTAGCTGCCTGCAGTAGTGATAGGATCAGGAAAACACCACCAACCTTCTACAGGTAGCTTTAGCTGAATACTGTACAGAGATCGCACTACACTAACTTGTAGCTTTAGCTGAACACTGTGCAGAGGTCGCACTACACTAACTTGTAGCTTTAGCTGAACACTGTGCAGAGGTCGCACTACACTAACTTGTAGCTTTAGCTGAACACTGTGAAGAGGTTGCACTGCACTAACTTGTAGCTTTAGCTGAAGACTGTGCAGAGGTCGCACTACACTAACGTGTAAATAATGTAGCTGCCTGCAGTAGTGATAGGATCAGGAAAACACCACCAACCTTCTACAGGTAGCTTTAGCTGAATACTATACAGAGATCGCACTACACTAACTTGTAGCTTTAGCTGAACACTGTGCAGAGGTCGCACTACACTAACTTGTAGCTTTAGCTGAACACTGTGCAGAGGTCGCACTACACTAACTTGTAGCTTTAGCTGAACACTGTGCAGAGGACGCACTACACTAACTTGTAGCTTTAGCTGAACACTGTGAAGAAGTTGCACTGCACTAACTTGTAGCTTTAGCTGAAGACTGTGCAGAGGTCGCACTACACTAACGTGTAAATAATGTAGCTGCCTGCGGTAGTGATAGGATCAGGAAAACAACACCAACCTTCTATAGGTAGCTTTAGCTGAACACTGTGCAGAGGTCGCACTATACTAACGTGTAAATGATGTAGCTGCCTGCGGTATTGATAGGATCAGGAAAACACCACCAACCTTCTACAGGTAGCTTTAGCTGAACACTGTGCAGAGGTCGCACTACACTAACTTGGAGCTTTAGCTGAACACTGTGCAGAGGTCGCACTACACTAACTTGTAGCTTTAGCTGAACACCGTGCAGAGGTCGCACTACACTAACTTGTAGCTTTAGCTGAACACTGTGCAGAGGACGCACTACACTAACTTGTAGCTTTAGCTGAACACTGTGAAGAGGTTGCACTGCACTAACTTGTAGCTTTAGCTGAACACTGTGCAGAGGTCGCACTACACTAACGTGTAAATAATGTAGCTGCCTGCGGTAGTGATAGGATCAGGAAAACAACACCAACCTTCTATAGGTAGCTTTAGCTGAACACTGTGCAGAGGTTGCACTATACTAACGTGTAAATGATGTAGCTGCCTGCGGTATTGATAGGATCAGGAAAACACCACCAACCTTCTACAGGTAGCTTTAGCTGAACACTGTGCAGAGGTCGCACTACACTAACTTGGAGCTTTAGCTGAACACTGTGCAGAGGTCGCACTACACTAACTTGTAGCTTTAGCTGAACACCGTGCAGAGGTCGCACTACACTAACTTGTAGCTTTAGCTGAACACTGTGCAGAGGTCGCACTACACTAACTTGGAGCTTTAGCTGAACACTGTGCAGAGGTCCCACTACACTAACTTGTAGCTTTAGCTGAACATTGTGCAGAGGTTGCACTACACTAACTTGTAGCTTTAGCTGAACACTGTGCAGAGGTCGCACTACACTATAAAATAATGTAGCTGCCTGCGGTAGTGATAGGATCAAAAAACACCACCAATCTTCTTTAGGTAACTTTAGATGCACACTGTGCAGAGGACGCACTACATTAACTGTAAATACTGTAGCTAATAGGACTAATAGGATCAGAAGAAAACCAGCAATTTTCTTCAAATACTGTAACAACACCTGCCTGTCAGTAGGAAGGTAATAACAGGAACATATCTAGCTAAACTGAATACAGTATATATATATATATATATATATATATATATATATATATATATATATATACACACACACATACACACAACACCTGGGATGCATATATATACACAAAATAGACTAAGTGCAGCTGACTGTCCTGCCTAATCTATCTAACTTAAAACAAATGACACTGTCTCTCTGTCTCTGTCTCTCAACGCCGGAACACACTACACAGGGCCGACGTGCAGGCGGCCTTACATAGTGTGGGGCGTGTACTAAACCCCCTGAGCCATAATTGGCCAAAGCCACCCTGGCATTGGCCAATTACAGCTCTCTGTACAGACGGCGCTGTGATTGGCCAAGCATGCGGGTCATAGTGCATGCTTGGCCAATCATCAGCCAGCAATGCACTGCGATGCCGCAGTGGATTATGGGCTGTGGCGCGCCACTCGAATTTGGCGCAAACGGCCCATATCGTTCGCAATTCAGCGAACGATCGAACAGACGATGTTTGAGTCAAACATGGGTCCGACTCGAACACGAAGCTCATCCCTACTATCCAATAAAATTTCCTCATAAATTTTGCCCAAAATTTATTCTGCTACATGTCTTAAAAAAAAATCCTAATATGTGTACATTAATTGGTTTGTGTGAAAGTTATATCGTCTACAAACTATGGTATACAGTTGAGCTCAAAAGTTTGCATACCCTGGCAGATTGCTATGTTATATGCAAATTGCAGAAATTCTTGTTACATACAGTTACTACAATATAAAAAGTTTCCCATTTTAACCACTTACCCACTGGGCACTTAAACCCCCTTCCTAACCAGACCAATTTTCAGCTTTCAGTGCTCTCACATTTTGAATGACAATTACTCAGTCATGCAACACTGTACCTATATATGTAATTTTTTTCACACAAATAGAGCTTTCTTTTGGTGGTATTTGATCACCTCTGGGTTTTTTATTTTCTGTGCTTTAAATGAAAAAAGACCAAACATATTGTAAAAAAAATGAATTTTTCTTCATTTCTATTATAAAATTTTTCAAATAAATATTTTTCTTCATAAATTTGGGCTGCTACATATCTTTGGTAAAAAATAACCCAAATTAGTGGATATTATTTAGTCTATGTGAAAGTTATAGAGTCTACAAGCTATGGTGCCAATCACTGAAAATTGATCACATCTGACGTACTGAGGCCATTTCTTGAGACCCTAACAAGCCAGGAAAGTACAAATACCCACAAAATGACCCCCTTTTGGAAAGTAGACATTCCAATGTATTTAGTAAGAGGCATGGTTGTCATTTTTTCCCACAATTCTTTGCAAAATAAGGATTTTTTTTATTTTTATTTTTTTTCACACTAAATTGTCATTATAACAGGTTATTTCTCTCACATGGCATGTACATTACACAAATGACACCCAAAAATATATTCTGCTACTTCTGCTGAGTATGGCGATACTACACGTGTGAGACTTTTACGCAGCCTGGCCACATACAGAGGCACAACATTGAAATAGCACATTCAGGCACTGATTGTACTGTAGGGACACTGATGATACAGATGAGCACTGTGGGGGCACTGGTGGACACAGGCAGCACTGGTGGGCACAGGCAGCACTGATGTGGCACTGCAGTGGCGCAGATGAGCACTGATGGGCACAGGTGGCACTGGTGTGGTTCTGGTTGTACTGGTGTGGCTCTGGTGGCACAGAGGTGGTACAGGCAGCACTGGTGGGCACAGGCAGCACTGAAGTGGCACTGCAGTGGCGCAGATGAGCACTGATGGGCACAGGTGGCACAGATGTGGCACTGTTGGGCACTGCTATATATGAAAAAAACTCACAGTTGGGCACAGGATAGCTCTCCTCTCATGCTGCATCGGTATGAGAGGAAAGCGATGAACTTCCGATGACCCTGCTTTCCCTGCAATGTTTATATTTGTGATCACTCCTTCATTGGACGGAGCGATCACGTGGTAAAGGGCCGCTGGCATTGGCCCTTTACTGCGATCCGTGTTGCGCTGGGTCCTGTGAACCAGGCGAGCACGGATGTTCCCCTGTGCGCATCCCACGGGGTGCGTGGGAGCAGTTTTCTGGGTTATCCCAGTTATCGAACCGCCCTGTAGCCGTCATTCGGCTATGGGCCGGTTGTTAAGTGGTGTAGCAGAGCGTCCCAGAGAGAGCCAGGAAAAGTCCTGTTCGGGGTTTATACATCTCCCAGGCTCCTCTCATACAGGTTCAGGGATCTCTGATCCATGGTCCAGTTCAGGTCTTGGTCCTCTCCCCCAGGCTAATTTAAGCTCACCTGAGCAAGGCAGCCCTTGCTCTTGGCCTGGGATACTCAGACTACTTCTGTGTAGGAGAGAAAAAAGGTACATGGAAGCTGACAAGCTGTAGGCTTGCTCAGCTTGGTAGATAGGATCTGTAAATATTGTTTAGTTAGTGCCGAGACACGGCTAGGTTTTGTTTTGGCTATTTTTGTTCCTATTTGTTTTTTTTGGAACACTGTACAGCACCTGTATATAGACTTGTATATATCACAAATAAACACCGCACTGTTTGTCACTATTTCACTGCTGCAGCTGAGTGACATTCCTGCAAAGCAAACAATGGTTAACAATAACACACATCACCAGTATAACATTAACTCAATAAAACAACAGCTTTTTTTTTTTTTTTTTACTGAAATCTATGCCACAAAAAGTGAAACATAAATATACCAAAGCATAGGATCGCCTACTGATTATTCCAGGCCCCTCATGCTCGGCATATATATTCTTTTTTAACTGTGGATGAGAAATCTCCTCCAGCAGCGCTGCAAGCACTGATGTATGTATTCTGAAAGCACGCCCTGCTGCAGCTGATTTAACTGAACAATAAAACACAGTAACAATAAAACATTAACTCAATAAAACTTTCTATTTACGTTTTTTTTTACTTTTTTTTTTTTTGGCAACTTAACCATAAACTTTCCAGGCTGTGATTTCAGGGTCTCTCAAAATGCGATAGACAGTTTCCTGATTACCTAGCTTTTTTCAAGAGCCTTGTGTGTGAGGTGTGTACCCTTGACTGTGCCATGCTGTACCCTGAACTAATACTCCATTAGAGTGTGGTAGCAACGGAAACAGTCCTTAAAGCAGAGGCCAGGTTGGCCAGGACAGGAGGGGCAGAAAAAATGAAGTCGAGCCTATTTCCACATCTGCTACAGACACATCTTTTTTGGGGTGACTTTGGGGTTGGGGTACCAGGGAGGACATCAGAAAAAAGCCTCTCATGCAGCCGGCTCACTGCATCTGGATTTGGGCCACAGCACCTTCTGGATACAAAAGGGCCATGATCTCTTACTGAAATTTTAGGAAGGATCCACTTCTTTCTATTGCTTTGTGAAGCACAAAAGTGTCGTACAGAGCAGAAATACAGAAATATATTTACCTAGAAAAATGTTCAATACTTAGGCTTCATGTAAACTGCTGCTGGTAAACAGACGTTTAGGAGCAGTTGGGTGTTTTTTTCAGCTGCCCCTGAACTCTCCTCTAGGTTATCTTATCAGTACATGTACACAGGGTCGTGTATAGTAATTTCTAGGCAGTTGAGTTTAGCAGCATTTTTTGGAAAGCAAAAAAATGCGTTCAGGACAGATGTTTGGAGGCATTTGAAATGCCAAAAGCCTGTAACAGTTTGTAAATGCGTGTAAACTTCGTAACTAGCACTTAGCCATGTTTTATTTACAGGCGTTTTTAATTTTTGATTAAAAAAAAAAATGCTTCTAAAAACGCAAACGCGGCATGTAAACGTGGCAAAACGGACGTTTTCAAAATGTCGGTTAACTATCTGTCAAATTAAATAATTCAGGAGAGGTTTTAAAACGTCCCGTGTACATGAAGCCTTAATTTACCTGCTCTACCTACACACACACACACACACACACACACACACACACACACACACACACACACACACACACACACACACACATAAGAATGTACTGCACTGTGCCATCAGCCTTGCCAGTTATCGGCTCTCCTTTCCTCACACAGAGGCAGAGTGCGAGAAAAGGACTGCCGATGACCGACATGTCTATTCACATGTGACCAGCTGTGATTGGACACAGCTGATCATATGGTTAAGGGCCGCTGTGATTGGCCTTTTACTGTGATCTGTGATCAGCTGTGTCCAAAGAACACAGCGGTCACAGAACGCATCAATTGCGCGATTCCCACAACTGGAGAGCCGCGTTGTAGCCGTCTTTGTGCGGGGGGTGTCAGCGCAAGTCTGGCCATTGGAGGAATGCTTAGCGTGGTGAGTTTGAAATAGGAAAGTAGGGGGACTGGCAGGATCACCAGGGATTTCACACAAAGGAAGTAATACAAAGAAAACAGGATACTTTTTAACAATCAATACTGGGTATTTTTACCCCCCTTCCTGCCCAGGCCAATTTTCAGCTTTCAGCGTGGTCACACTTTTAATGACAATTGCGTGGTCATGCAACACTGATAGGCGACACTGATGGGCACCGATAGGTTGCACTGATGGGTGCTGAAAGGTGGCACTGACTGGCATCACAAATGGGCACTGACTGGCATCACTGCTGGGCACTGTTGGAGCTGCACTGATAATCAGGACACTGATTATCAGTGCCCTGATTATCTGTACAGATCTCCCCTGTGAAGAAATGCTGCTGATTGGTTCTCCTCACCTCACACTGTCATAAACCTGCATTTCCTTGTTTACATGTGATCAGCTTTGATTGAATACAGCTGATTACATAGGTAAAGAGCCTCATCATGGGCGGTGAGACTGAGGAGACGTCATATGAAATAATAAAAAAGAGAAAATTGTCACTCAAGCTACACCTGTATAGTTGGAAGCTAGGGAGGAAAGGAATTATAAATAGTAGACATGTGCACTGATAAAAAATGTGTTCGTTTTCGTTAGTTCGAAAAGTCGTAATTCGTAAATTCGGAATTTGAAAATTCGAAAATTCGAAAATTCGACAATTCGGAAACTAGAAAGAACGAAAACACAAAAATTCGAAATAACGAACTAATAACGAACTATTATTTTTTCTACTATTATTATTATTAAATTATAGGTTATGGAATTTCCTTTCAAATTTGGCTGTTAGTGAACGTAACGAATATGAATTTATCTGAAGTTACGAATTATCAGAAAGAAAGAATGCCGAATCTAAACAAATGGAACAAAACGAAATAATATTAAATAATAATACTTTTTTTATTATTATTATTATTTGTTACGTTCCATTCGTATAGATTCGGTATTCGTAACTTCGGATACATTCGTATTCGTTACGTTCACTAACAACCAAATTTGAAAGGAAATTCCAATACCTATAATTTAATAGTAATAAGTCAAGTTATTATTAGTAAGTAATTATTTCAGATTTTCAAGTTTTTTAATTTTCGTTCTTATTTTTGGATTTTCGTTCTTTTAATTCTTCGGATTTTCATTCTTATTTTTGGATTCCCGAATTTCCGAATTTTCAAATTTCCAAATTTCCAGATCTCCGAAATGTAGAATTTTCACATTTCGAAAATTCGAATTTCTGACATTTTGAATTTTCGAATATCCGAATTTTCTAATTTTTGAATTTGCGAATAGTCAGGAAAAATTTGGAAATGAGAAAATTCTGAATTTTAGATAATTTACCGAATTAAAGAATTGGTCTAAATTCATTAAAAAACGAATTTGGAACTAAACGAATTGCACATGTCTAACATGGTTGCCAACATTGCAAAAAAAATTTGTGGGATGCTTTTTTGGCATCCCACAAATCCCGGGGGCTCTAGTGGCAGAGAAGTCACTAGAGCCCCCGGGGACCATTCAAGTATGTGAGCACTGTGATCAGAACCTCCTCTACCCCCTCCCCCATCTTTATCGCCCCCTCCTTCTCCCCCCTAGCTCTCTCCCTGGCCCCTTCTCGCTCCCTGCACCCCCTCCTTCTCCCCCCCCGCTCTCTCTCCCTGCCCCCTCTCTCCCCCCTCGCTCTCTCCCTGCCCCCTCTTCCCACTTCCATCACCCCCCTCTTTCTGCCCCCTCGCCCTCTCCCTGCCCCCCCCCCCATCCCCGCTCTCCTTATGTCCACCCTCCCTCTCCCCCCTCCTTCTCTCCCTCCCCCTCTCTCCCTCCCTCCATCTCTCTCCCTCCATCTCCCCCCTCCCTATCCCCCCTCCCTATCCCCCCTCCTTCTCCCTGCCCCCTCTCTCTCTCACTGCCGCCCCTCCCTTCTCCCTGCCAGCACTGGAAATAGCTTTACCCCAGTTTGTTTATTAAACTCCCATCATCTACCCATAGATGTGATGTATAATAGTATAACAGAATAAGTTAATCCGCTTAAAGTGGTATTAAACCCCAAAGCAAACATTTATTATATTGCAGCTTACCAATTATTAAATGCGATGGCTGCATTCGTTTCTTTTTCTGGCTTTCTTTTATTTTCACCTGGTGATCCTGCTAGTAAGTCTGTTGTTTTTCAAAAGACCAAGCTGTCTTGGAGACAAACCATTTAAAACTGGCAGAGGTGCTTACAATGATCAGTTTCCATTTATTCATAAAACACCTTTATCCCAAAAAGGGATAAAAAAAAGTTTACTGTAACTGATTATAAAGTGTGAGCTGGAGAATGGCTACAATTTGTTTAGTTAACCTAAATCTGCTAGTATATCTGACACCCCCCAACTTCCTTCCCCCCCAGACTGCTGTCCAAAAGGCGTCTCTGTTGCTCCTTCACTCAGAGTGGGGGGCACACGCACTCTAATACAGGAGTTGTGTTACTGACCAGATCACCAAGGGAAAACAGAAAATAAAAAGCCTAAAAAAAAACAAAAAAAACCAAAACGAATGCAGCCACCACATCTAAGTATTGGTAAGCTGTAAATTGTATTCCTCTCCATTCATAGCGGATTCGGTGGATCGACCAGTGGGTGGATCCTGGGGAATGTTGGTGGTCAGGTCCGGGGGGCTAGTCCTAAAGCTATGCAAAGGGCCCCAAAATTTCTGGTGGTTGCCCTGCCACTGACGCAGGGACATTATTCCTTTCCAGTGACACCACTGACCCAGGGACATTCTTTCCTTCCAGTGACACCACTGACGCAGGGAAATTTATTCCTTCCAGTGACACCACTGACACAGAGATATTTTTCCTTCCAGTGACACCACTGACACAGGGAAATTTGTTCCTTCCAGTGACACCACTGACCCAGGGACATTTTTTCCTTCCAGTGACACCACTGACTCAGGGAAATTTGTTCCTTCCAATGACACCACTATTGCGGGGGCACTTTTCTCTGCAGTGTACCACAACTATTGGTACTATTGCAGGACATGCCCCTGACATATTTTGCTCTGCACAATGTAATTAGCCCCAATTCCCTTCTCCACATGGAAATGGGGGGGGGGGAGGGGGGCAGTACCATCTTTGCCCTGGGCACTAGATGACTTCATCCTGGCACTGGCTCTGCCAGATGAGGCCTCACAGTAATGCTGATATGGCAAAGAAGGTAAGTATTCTACACAGCAGGCTGTATTTAAGAGTTTGGGTGCAGCCAAAGGACAACTGTTCTTAACCGCTTGCTGACTGATTACCATAGATATATTGCGGCAGGTCAGCTCTATTGCGCGAAACTACGTACCTGTACCTCATTTCATGGAATAGACAGCAGAGGTGCTGGCGTGTGTACTGATTGGCCAGAGGGGGAGCCAATCAGTGGGTCCGGTGGACGTAATATCCGCTGGGACCCGCCGATCGTTCCCAGAGAGGCAAAACAGCGATCTGCCAATTTAAACAAGGCAGATCGCCGTTCTGCCAGGGGAGAACAAGCTAAGCTGAAACACGGATCTCTGTGTTCAGTCAGTCAATCCCCCACACAGTTAGCAAATACCCCCTAGGGACACACTTAACCCCTGTTGCTAACCCCTTCCCAGCCAACGTCATTATCACAGTAACAGTGCATATTTTTAGTACTGATCACTGTAATAAAGTCACTGGTTCCCAAAAAAGCCTCAAAAGTGTCAAAAGCCTCAGGTGTGCGATTTGTCCGCGCAATGTCGCAGTCCAGCAAAGTAAATGAAAAAAAAAAAATTAAAAAAAAAAAAAAAAAATCGCTGGACGCCACCATTACTATTTTTTTTCAAAATTGTCACTTTTTTTGTTTCTATTGCAAAAAATAAAAACTGCAGGTGGTGATCAAATACCACCAAAAGAAAGCTATTTGTGGGAAAAAAAGGACATGCATTTTAATTAGGTAAAGCGTTACATGACCGTGCAACTGTCAGTTAAAGTAATGCAGTGACGGATCGTTAAAAATGGCCTAGCCATTAAGGGGGTAAAATCTTCTGGGGCTGAAGAGGTTAAAATATAGTTTCCCTTTAAGTATAGCTCTACATTAGGTTAACATTTCAGTATAGGGCTATCTTGCTGGTCTCCTGTTAAGTGTTGTATGTTCATTCATTCATTTTGTCTAAATGATGCTTATAAGGCCTCATGCACACTGAACGTTATAATAACGTTCTAAAAAATGCCAGTAGCTTTGCAGTGAGTTTTTCAATGTTTTTGCAATAGCGTTTTTTAGCCTTAGCATTTTTAGGCATTTATTTTTTTCAATGGGATCAAAAACGTTAAAACACTGGTAAACCGCGTTTTTAAGCGTTTATCTGTGTTTTCTGCATTTTCTTGATGTTAGAGCATTTTACAGCTGAAAAACTCCTCTCAGAACCTACTAGTTTTAGGGGTTTTTTTACAGACAAAAAATACCCCAGCCAAAAACAGTTGATAACAGCCTGTGTGTGCATGGATACATAGGAGAACATGCTGGAGAGTTTATTTACTGTAGAAAAAAACGTCTGAAGCCAAAAACAGCTGCTGTAAAAACTTCCAGTGTGTATGAGGCCTAATTGCTATGTTATTTGCAGATTGTAGGAATTCTTTTTTACATACAGTTACTACAATATAAAACGTTGCCCATATTAAAGCAGAATACTGGCCAAACATTTATACATACTGGTATAATACATATATACAGTTGTGCTCAAAAGTTTGCATACCCTGGCAGAAATTGTGAAATTTTTGGCATTAATATCGAAAATATGACAAAAAAACTGTCTTTTATTTAAGGATAGTAATCACATGAAGCCATTTAGTATCATATAGTTTTTTTGGATCCTTTTTAATCATAATAACAGAAATCACCCAAATGGCCCTGATGAAAAGTTTACATACCCTGGAATGTTTGGCCTTGGTACAGACACAGAAGGTGGCACACACAGGTTAAAATGGCAATTAGAAGGTTAATTTCTCACATTTGTGGCTTTTTAAATCACAAATAGTGTCTGTGTATAAATAGTCAATGAGTTTGTTAGCTCTCACATGGATGCACTAAACAGGCTAGACACTGGACCATGAGGAGGTAGAAAAGAACAGTCAAAAGACCTGCGTAACATAGTAATGGAACTTTATAAAGATGGAAAAGGATATAAAAAGATACCCAAGGCCTTGAATATGCCAGTCAGTACTGTCCAATCATTTAATAAGAAGTGGAAAATTTGGTGATCTCTTGATACCAAGCCAAGGTCAGGTAGATCAATAATGATTTCAGCCACAACTGCCACAGGAACTGTTCGGGATACAAAGAAAAATCCACAGGTAACCTCAGGAGAAATACAGGCTGCTCTGGAAAAAGATGGTGATGTTGTTTTTAAGGAGCACAATACGATGACACCTGAACAAAAAAGAGCTGCATGGTAAAGTTGCCAGAAAGAAGCCTTTACTGTACAAAAAAGCCTGGTTACAATATGCCCAACACCACCTTGACATGCCTCATTGGCTTTTTTGTGGCATTGGCGCAGTAAAGGCTTCCTTCAGGCAGCTCAACCACGCAGCTCTTTTTTGTTCAAGTTGAATTGTGCTCCCTAAAAACAACCACACCGTCTTTTTTTTGAGAGTAGTCTGTTTTTCTCCTGTGGCTACCTGTGGGTTTTTCCTTTGTATCCTGAGCAATTCTTCCGCCAGTTGTGGCTGCAATCTTTCTTGGTCTACCTGACCTTGGCTTGGTATCAAAAGAGCCCCAAATTTTCCACTTCTTAATAAGTGATTAAACAGACTGGCATATTCAAGGCTTTGCAAATCTTTTTATACCCTTTTCCATCTTTGTAAAGTTTACCTTGTCTTTTGACTGTTCTTTTCTACCTCCTCATGGCTCAGTATCTAGCCTGCTTAGTGTATCCATGTGAGAGCTAACAAACTCATTGACCATTTATACACAGAGACCAATTGTGATTTAAAAAGCACAAATGTGAGAAATTAACCTTTTAATTGCCATTTTGTCCTGTGTGTGCCACCTTCTGTATCTGTACCAAGGCCAAACATTCCAGGGTATGTAAAATTTTGATCAGGGACATTTGGGTGATATCTGTTATTATGATTTAAAAGGATCCAAAAAACCATGTGATAATAAATGGCTTCATGTGATTGCTATCCTTACATAAAAGTTTTTTGGCATGATCAGTCATATTTTCAATATTAATGCCAAAATTTCACACTTTCTTCCAGGGTATGCAAACTTTTGAGCACGACTGTATGTAAGCTGTTTGATGTAAATCACAATGGGTTTGATTTACTAAAGGTATATAGACAGTACACTTTGCAAAGTGCAATTGCACTCTGCAAGTGCAGTTGCTCCAGAGCTTAGTAAATGAGGTAAAGCTTTACTTTGCAAATAGCCAATCACATGCAAGGAAAATTAAAAAAAACAAAACAGCATTTTTGCTTGAACGTGATTGGATGATGGAAGTCAGCATAGCTTCTTCTCATTTACTAAGCTCTGGAGCAATTGGACTTAGCAAAGTCTATTTGCACAGTCTATTTGCCCTTAGTAAATCAACGCCAATATATAGCAGTTATAAATCATGCATCTTTTCAAGTATCTATTCATTACCTTCAATTATTATGACCCCAAGGCATGCAATTACTGCTGTCCCAATGATCATAATCAGAAACAGGCCAAATGGAACTGCAGACAGTGCTACAAAGACCAGAAGTGAGAGGGATATGAATGGGCGCTCTTCCAAGTATTGTCCAAAGGGGGAGTTCATGAAGGCGATCACCTAAAAAGTGAAGCAAAGTAGCAAGTTGAAGAAATGTTGAAACTACAACAGACAACAAGTCAACTATATATTAAAAAGGGTTTTATTTTTACACCCACACGAAAAGTTTAATTTTGCTTCCAACTAATGTTAACATAAGCAAGTAAAAATCACCCACTTAACATCGGACCCATTCCCCCTTGAAAGAGGGACTAGACAGGGCTGCCCACTTTCCCCGCTCCTGTATGCCTTGGCAGTGGAGCCACTCGCCATATCCCTTAGGAATAACCCAGAGATACAGGGCCTTAGAATTGAAAACCTGACCGAAAAGGTCAGTTTATACGCAGACGACATGCTCTTATATCTAGAAGACTCTGGCTTATCACTACAGGCTGCCCTCAACACAATTGAAAACTTCGGAAAACACTCGGGATTACGTATGAATTGGGCAAAGTCACAAATCCTTCCTCTAGATATTTCACCGCCCAATAAAATAATCGGCAAATCTTCCTCTGCAGAGGGTGGCATGCATTCAATACCTGGGAATTAAAATAACTAGGGACCCCATGGAATTTTTAGATAACAATGTAGAACCACTTTTTTCCTACCTTAAGTCACACATGCAGGTATGGGCACGGCTCCCATTGGGGATCATGGGTAGGATCAACCTTATTAAAATGATCATAATGCCAAAGTTTCTATATGTTTTCTGGAATTCACCAATACTGATCCCTCTCAAAGTCTTTAAAACAATAGACAAGCTTATTAACTCATTCATCTGGGGCTCGGGTAGACACAAGTTGGCATGGAACACCCTTAAAAACCCCACCACATCAGGAGGAACAGCCCTACCCGACTTCCACTCGTACTATATAGCCGCACAACTTTCTCATTTCTATCACATTCACAACACAGATAGCGCCAAGTACCAGACTCTGGTTTGTAATAAACCCAATAAGAATACCCATACCCCCTTACAAGTATTGTTCAGGGGTAGCTCAGGTCGAAGGGGAACAGCTGGCCGAGGACCCCTATTAAAACAACATAGACGAGTATGGGAGATAGCATTAAAACTGACCGGTGCAGACTTTTTTCATTCTCATACCCCCCTGTGGCACAACCCACAATTAAGAGAACTACTTTTGATTCCTGGGGCAGTTAAATGGGCTAAGAAAGGCATAACCTTCCTTCACCAGGTAATCACCCCATTGGGAATAAGAGACTTTAATTCTCTGAGAGATGAATTCCAACTGCCCCCGCATATGCTATTTAACTATAGACAACTCACACATGCCCTACAGACACAATTTGCTACCGGATTCCCAAACCCACAAGTGCTGCCCTTGGTGGATGTTATAACGGGTGCAGATCCAACTAAACTGATCTCAACCTTGTACTCAGCCCTGCGGGCGCGCTCGGTCGCGGGCATAATTAACACAGCGAAAATTAGATGGGAAGAGGATATAGGCCCAGTGGAAGATGATGATTGGGACGAGGTTTTAGAAAATGTTAAAAAAGCCTCCCCCAGACTTCATGAGCGTATGACGCAGTTACACATAATCCATAAGTCCTATCTCACACCAGCTAGAATAGCCAAATTCTCCCAAACCCAAGACACTCAGTGTCCAAGATGTACGAGTTTGTCAAGCTCTTTTTTCCACCTTATATGGGATTGCCCGGTTATTCAAACCTATTGGAATCAAATTATTAAATTTCTTCATGATGAAATGGGTTCCCCGGTTCAGGTGGATCCAAGGTTGTGTGTACTAGGGCTGCTCCCAGATGTTACCATAGACAAGTTCACTGCTACTTTTCTATATGAAACACTATTTTGCGCTAGAAAACTGGTGGCAAAACACTGGATGAGGGCCTCCCCTCCTACTTTTCAGGAATGGGTCAAAATGGTAAATCTGTCCCTACCTTACAAAAAGGTTATATATAAACACAGAGGATGTCCGGCTAAGTACGATAGGATTTGGAACACTTGGCTTAACAATACCAACACATGTGATGCATAGGTGGATGTAGTGCAGAGGGATTGATGCATGGAGCTATCCTGGTTCTATAAAGCTAGGTTAATATACCATGGGACGGAAAATCTGGGATTGTTTGTGTCTTATCAGCAAATCTTAATTGCCATTATAAAAAGTGCCAGAGTTATTAGTTTTTATTTTTTAGTTTTTCATTAGTTTATTTTTTCACAAAAGATTTGTACATGTATGTGAAACTACATAACCACTCAGGAAATATGCAAAGTGTACAATACGCTCGTATGCTATCTACATGTATGGTCTTTTCTCTGTATTTTATTACTATTACAAATAAACTTGTTTATTAACAAAAAAAAAAAATCACCCACTTACATTAATGTCGGTGTTACAGTGGTTATTACTTTCCACTCTGTAACTATATGCTAAAAGGTAACTTGAACAGACAATTACAAAATAGGGGAAGATCTGCCTCCACCTAACACTGATGTTCTGTTGTTTTTATAGTGTTAAGTGAAGACCAACGCAACGTACACACGAGCGGAATGTCCGACAGAAAAAGTCAGACGGAAGCTTTTCATCGTATATTCCGATCGTGTGTATGCCTCATCGGACTTATTTTTCCAAAATTCTGACGGATCTAGAAATAGAACATGTTCTAAATATTTCCGACGGAACCAATTCCTATCGGGAAAACCGCTCGTCTGTATGCTGTTCCGACGGAACAAAAACGACGCATGCTGTGAAATAAGTACGAGACGGAAGCTATTGGCTACTGTCTATTGAACTTCCTTTTTCTAGTCCTGTCGTACATGTTGTACGTCACCTCGTTCTGGACGGTCGGACTTTGGTCACACTTTGGTTTGACCGTGTGTAGGCAAGACCGCTTGAATGGAATTCCGTCTGAGAAACCTTCAGAGTTTATTCAGACGGCAAAACTGGTCGTGTGTACAGAGCACAATAGTTAGCCTTTAATTTATTCAGGGTTAAAAAAAAAACAAAAAACTCAAATACTGGTTTGAGAAGATCCCCCATCACAAGGATGTCTTTTTTTTTTTTTTTACCAGAAAGAAATTCATTATTTAATCCATTGTATACAGTCAAAATTTTAGGAATGTACATAACAATAAGGGGAACTCCGCACTAATCAGCAAGCTAAATAAAATAGCTTGTTCTTAACTTAGGAATGTAAATAAACAATGCACCAGAAGAAGATCATTCAGTGAATGAAAGCACATGGTTTTCAAAGTTTCACAATATTTGTGTGTCTTCATT
Source organism: Lithobates clamitans (assembly GCA_037952925.1). Classification (NCBI taxonomy): domain Eukaryota; kingdom Metazoa; phylum Chordata; class Amphibia; order Anura; family Ranidae; genus Lithobates; species Lithobates clamitans. Next base: position 2,169,953 of record JBBGZY010000254.1, on the reverse strand, counting down.
CATAGAAAACCTCTCCCTGGTGCAGAAAATGGTCAGAAAAAAAAAAAAATGGTCAGAAAAAAAAAAGAAATAGTGCTAAATATCTCAAAACCAATATTTCACACATTTGTTAAAGCAAATCTTCAGCCATAAGTTGAAAGTGCCTCCTGCCCACTCTTCCTCCTCTCTGTGTACATGTATTGTACTTTTTTTTTTTTTTGCCTAGGCAAATGAGGTGTACCACTGGGCCTCCTGGGATATGTATGTCACATATCCCAGGAGGCCTTACTGTGTAATTCACAGTGGAGGAGGAGGGCTGGTGGGTGGGCCTAGTGGCGCCTCATTAGAAGGCCCACCTGCTGAACCCAGAAGAGCCAGTGGGCCTCTCCATGACATCAGAGATAACATGACAGTGCTGGACCGAGTTGCGGCAGGACATGAGAGAATCTATATGGGACAACATTGGATCCGCTGGATGAGTATCTTAAATGTGCAACACCTACCTCCCACTAGGCAGGGTGAAAGGAAAAAAAAAAAAAAAAAAAACACACACACACAGGGGTGGGGGCATGTAGGTTCACTTTATCTCAAAAGTAGTCAATTCACCAAAAAAAAAAATGCTTTATTCAAATATAGAATTAGATATTTAAAAGGCAAAAACCCATGAGGTATTTATCTCTTAGTGAACTGACCCCACAGTCACTGTTCAGGTACTAAGGATGCCGCAGGCCAAACAGGAGAAAACGAACTGTATATGGCTAGCTTTAGAAGTCACCTGATGTCTAAAGCCCCGTACACACGATCAGAAAATCGTACGAAAAATGCTGCTTTCGAAGCGATCGTATGATAATTGGACCGTTGGTACAGAGCTTTCGAGGGCCGATCATGGCAGTTCATCCGATATTATTCTATTGGACGTGAACCAAAAAAATTTCCGTACGATGTTAGATCGCACTATTTTCGTTCAATCAGTACAGCTGTGGTTCGAAAATGCAATACAAATACATTACAACACATGACATCACTTGCGAATTTATATTCTGTCGTATGAGGATTTTCAGGACATTAGTAAACTTATCAGATTCGATCTGAGATTATCATGCAAAAAAAAAAAATTTGAGTTGCTGACAGTCAGTTTTCTTACCATGCAGACAGTATATAAATTCATGGATGTATAAAAGTGTCAAGCAACAGAGCCCTGCAGTTTTCTACATGAAGGATACACACACTCTAAAGCCCCTTTCACAAGGGGCAGATTCCATCCTGATCAGCAGAGGATCTGCTCACAGATTCTTTGCTGATCAGAGCAGAGCACGGGCAGGGGACAGGTCCATGTTCGCTCAGTTTCTGCAGAGTGCACACGGACACAGCCCGCTCTGCTTTATGGGCAGCCGGGTGTAAATGGACTTTGCTATCTATTTACTCCTGACTGTTTTCTGATCTGATCTGCCTACAGGGAGGAGAATGGATCCCCTTCTGTTTTTAGTAGACCAGATAGCTTTAGCCTCTGACATTTGTTTACATCCCATTCCAATAATGCCCTGTTGCACCTGTGCAATATCTTTCCACAGACTTCTATGGGCTGATCTCACAAGAATCTCCAGATTTGGGACACTGCTCCATAGACTTCCATGGGATCGTCTCCTGAATATTTCTGGCCTCCAGACACTGCTCTGTAAATATCTATGGGGAGCTACTGTGCATAGCCAGTGCACAACAGATTATTAGGACAGAAAGTAAGCAAGCACTGGAGGCTGCAGCAACTAGGCTGAGGCAAGAAGAAGGAATCTGGGGAAGAACAGGGTAAGGTAGAGTAGAGTAAAGAGAGTGTACTTTGAGCAGATCTGCATTAAAGTAGAAGTCCACCCTAACACTAAAATTCCTGCATCTACAGACATCCACGATTTTTTTTTTTTTTTTTTTTTTTAGAATTTAGAATTTGGGATGCACTACACCGGAAACAAAAATGGGCATACAATTCACCGTTGACGCCCCTCACGGGAACAAATCTTTTCACTCCGGGTGAGGATATTTTTCGAAGACTCAAAATAAAAAATCCACTAATTAAAGATATTACTAGAAGAGGGAAGTTGGAATCTGCACAAAAATTGGAGAATAAATTCGGTGGGAAATTACGAGAATGGGAATATTTTCAATTAAATCACTTAATAAACATATCACCGCACCCGTTTAGAGACGGAGAAAGATTAAACCGGTTGGAAAAGCTCTGTATGACAACAACGCCTTTGAAGGGAGGCATCTCGAAAGTATATGAGTTCCTGACAGATCTGGAAGGACAAGATAGGCTTCCCTTCATTGAAAAGTGGGAAAGTGAGTTAGAAATAAAGTTGGAAGAACAACAAATTAAGAGAATGATTGCAGGAGGATATAATCAAGCATGGGATACAAACACCATCGAGATGAATTACAAATTCCTTGTTAATCAACCAAGCAGTAACACCAATGTGTTGGAGAAACTGCGGACAAAAAGCCACAATGATACACATATGGTGAGACTGCCCGCAAATTAGCACATATTGGCAAGAAACAATTACAAGTATAAAGGAAATTACGGGCGAGACGGTAGAGAACAATAGACTGATCTGCCTGTTCCATGACACAATAAATATTAGGGAGAAGAGGAAAAATCCAGGAAGTAAGGCGGGGGGGGGGGGGATTAGAAAGGGTGGGCAATAGGTGGGTGGTGTAAGATGGGAAAATTTTTATACGGTTATTAATAAAGGAGGGAACCTTTGTTTCCCAGGTTCTTTTTTGTGTACTCTTTTCTGAAAAGAGGCCACAATGATGTGAACTTGAGAAGGGACGAGTTTTGAACGTCAAGCTGAAAAGGGTCTCTCAAAAGAAAACACTGAAGTGGTCCAAAAAAAAGAAATCACAAGGATGTCTAACCCTTCTTGGGGAAAAAATTGTTGGCAAGCTGCAATTGTTGCCCACCCCATTAATTTATTGAGGTCGTCTTGTAATGTTTCTATATCCTGCTGTGATGTTATTGCCCTATTTATTTTTGTGTCGTCAGCGAACACTGAGATTGAACCATTTATCCCATCCTCTATATCAGGGGTAGGCAACCTTTTGAGCATGGTGTGTCAAAAACTGTTTTCAAAGAAATTGAGAATGTCAGCTACATAAAAATAAATGTCAACTTCACACGCTCAATCACGAAAAGGTAAAGTAAATGTACCTTTTACTTTATAATTTTATAAAGTATTACTTGATAATTACTTAGTGGGTTAGATAATCACCATCAGGTGATTGGACACTGGCAACCCTAATTACAAGGCGAGTTCCTCCCCTATATAACCCCTCTCATATGGAGAGCACCTCAGTTTTTTCGCCAGTGTCTAAGGTGGTTGGTCACGTTAAAGATGTGCTAAGAAGAAAGCTGTGTTTGATGGTCTCTGCGGGGACCTAGGAGCTACACAACCGGATCCATGCCTCGGGCAACGAAAAAAAATGCCTAAGATGGATGGTACCTGGGCCTTGTGAAAGAAGAAACGAGGTTTTGCCTGTAATGTCTCTCTCCGAGGACTGGGCTCTGGGATCCAGCACTTTGGGGCACAAATTAAAAGTTGCTAAAAAAGTTTCCGGCAGAGTCTTCTACAGGTCCATGGAAGAGGATCCTGCAAGTAGGAACCCAGAACCCCGAAGGTTGGCACAACGTTACATGCCACGATGGGTGAAGGTTGGATCTGTCTGTTCTCAGCCCTGCAGCAGGGATAAGGTAAGTGAAGACAATCCGAAGTATACACCTTATGGATTATCTTCTATGAGTAATTGGAATGTCTTACCTGTTTTCCGCCACTAGAGGGAGTAGGAGACATACCTGGTGTAAACTTACATGCCTTCCAGGATACACACTCAGTGAAGCCGGTCTGTGAAGCCACTCACCTCCTCCACTGCAGGCTCCTCCACATGATCTAAAAGGGGGATCCCACGAAGTCTAGAGGGTCCCACGTAGTCCTCCGGTTGTCTCCTTTCTCCCCCTCACCCCCGGCTGCCGCCATATTGTTCATACATGCGCAGGGGGCACGCTTTTATGGCGGAATCGGCTGGGAAGGGGGGGCATGGTTGCTAGCGCCGTGCATGGCGCATCAGTGCGCAGGCGCGAGGCGGCTGTTTTTAAAAGCCCAGAACGCCAGAGCCCTGTAAGCGGGGGGACACAGAGCTGTGGGCAGTAAGCATCTTGGTGGGTTCGGATCCAGGCATATCTAAGACACCTACTCGGCATCAGGTTGTGCAGACTAAGCTAATAATAATATTGTAAGACTAGGCACAACAGCGATTGCATTTATACTAGTACCTCTGCTTTTGTCAGCTTAGGACTGTGTCTCCCGTAAGAGGGCTTCAGGGGCAGGTAAAAGAGCCTAGATCTAAGGGTTCTATTCCCCCCCCGAAAGACTGGAGGCAGCCGCACAGGATGAGCCATTGCCCCTGTCAGGCTTGCAGCCTCTCCCAATATTGCAGCCCTGCATAGGTCTTTTAAAGATGGTTGTTTGCATTTGCAGTGTGTGGTGTACAGGAGAAGTTAGCTGCTTAATCGCAGCATCCTCACAAGAGGGCAGAATTAGGTCCCCTTCCTCTGCCCTAAATCAAGAGGATCAACAATCTGATGATGAAAGTTCGCCATCAGGGGACAGGGAACAGGTGCAATCTGACAAGGCAGAGGTATCAGAGGCCTCACAAGCTCTTGAGTTGTAGCTGCAATCTTTTTCAGAGATTCATGCTGCACATAACTTACCCTCAGCCTAGACAGCCAAAGCCTCTGTCTCCTACTTGGGTTTTTTTCTTAAATTCCCATAGGCTTCTTGTACCTTTCCAAGTCCGTCGATTACTACAAAGAGGTGTAAAACCTCCACAAGGTTCTCATCCAGGTGCTTGCTTACAAACTAGCCAAAACGCACAACTGTTGAGATGCCTACGGCCATATCACCCTGAAAGCCCCTGATCTTGTCTGATCTCAGAGGCTAAGCAGGGTCGGGCCTGGTTAGTACCTGGATGGGAGACCGTCTGGGAATTCCAGGTGCTGTACGCGGTTCTGTGCACATTGTTACTAACACAAACAGCTAAACGCATGAGTGCGGGAGCGCACGTCAGTGGAGGATAACTTACATTTTATCAATCCACATATTTGCATAAATTACCCGAGTATTGGAATGTACAAGATACATGTGGCAGAACATGTAACACACATAGAGATACATGTTTTTTTTTCCCCGTTTGTGGTGGACTTACATAGTCGCATGAGAATGCTTGGTCGTTAGGTGCTTATTTGCGCAGAAGTGCCTAAAAATCACATGAATGCCTAAAATCGCATAATTGCCTAAAAACGTATAAATGCCTGTTTGCATAAAGATATGGTGTCGCACAAGAGTGCTTGACCCCACAAGAGTCCTTGTTTGCCCAGGGATACTTGCTCACGCAGAAAGGCTTGTTTTCACAGAAATGGCTAAATCGCATAAGAATGCTTGGGTTCACACTAGGGTGTTTGACCTCACAAGAGTCCTTGATTACTCAAAGATACTTGGTTACGCGGAGAGGCTTGTTTTACAGAAATGCCTAAAAACGCATAAAGGTGCTTAATTGCATAAAGATGCTGGATCGCACAGGGGTGCTTGATCTCCCAAGAGTCCTTGATTACTCAAGGATACTTGGTCACGCGGAGAAGCTCATTTTTTTTCAGAAATGCTTAAAATCGCATAAAGATGCTGGATCACACAGGGGTGCTTGATCGCACAAGAGTCCTTGGTCTCAAGGGTACTTGTCCGCACAGTAGTGCTTATAATGCATAGAATGTTTGGTTGCATAAAAGATGCTGAATCGCATAAGAATGCATGATCGCCTAAGGTTGCATGGTTGCATAACGAGGCATGTTAACTTAGCCTCCTTAATTATGCAGGATTCCTTATGTTCACATAGGAATACGTGTCTGCCTGGATACAGGATGTGTAATCTTGCATTAAACATTCAGAGACGCTTGCTTGCTTGCAAGGTGCCCGTTCCATAGCACACGTGCTATAGGTATGCGTGTGTACAGCACACACGTTTTATGTTTTTCAATCATATTATAGAAAATTCATGCTTCCATGAACGCACGCTTCTTTTGAGGCATATGGAGTTAACTCTTGCCACTTACACATATGGAGAATCGTTTGCATATGTGTTTTTCAGAACTTGTCTGCATTTCACGGGGAAACGGCACCTCTTCTGGTTGGTAGGTTTGCCCTTGTGGTTTGCCACCATGCTCAAGTCTTCTATAAACTGCTAGGGCCCGCCTCTAGCGGGTCTAAAGGGCTCAGAGTATAGCTGTAATGGCATACCAAGACAGTCTGCTGCCGATAGATCAGTGGGTAGCATGGCTGGACCTAAGTGTGTCCAGCATGGTCTTTATAGCCCCTATGGAGGCTAGAGTATTTGACATAGCCCAAAGCAGGGCACCTTTTACCCGAATCAAAAGGCCAAGACCATAAAGATTTGGCCCAAGTGGGTAAAGCAAGGGATAGACCGACCTTCCATTTGCCTTTTGTATGAGGTTGTTCGGGAAGATGGTAGCCTCATTTAAGGCTGTTCCTTTTGCCCAGTTTTCACTCAATGCCATTACTGAACAGCATACTGTCTGCTTGGAGCAAGAGGATCCAAGCCTTAGTTTTTCCCAGGCGCCTGACGTTAGAAGTATGCAAGAGCCTCAGTTGGTGGTTGTTAGCCAAAAGTCCACAGAAAAATCCTTTATTCCAGTCACAAGGAAAGTGTTAACAATGGATACTAGCCTTATAGGCTGGGGTACAGTCCTAGAAGATCTTTCGCTCCAAGGAAAGTGATCCAAACTGAAAGGTTCCTGCCCGTCAATATTCTGGAGATTCAGTACGTTTGGCCCTCAGGGCCTGGACTTACAGATCACAAGGCTGTCCTGTCCAGATACAATCCGACAATGCTACAGCAGTGACTTATATCAATCAAGCAAGCACCAGGAGTCCGGATGCCCAGAGGGAGGTGAACCATTTTTTTTTGGACAGAGAGGCATGTTGCTTGCCCATCTGCAGCCTTCATTCCAAGGATGGAAATTTGGCAGGCGGATTATCTAAGCTGCCAGCAGCTGTGTCCAGGAGAATGGTCTCTACACCCCTCCAAATTTCAGGCTATATGCCAGAAATGGAGTACCCCGGATGTAGATCTTCTAGCCTCCAGGTTCAACACGATTTTTTTTTTTTCAAGAACAAAGGGTCCACTAGCATGCAGAATAGACGCATTGATAATTCCTAGGGATCAGTTCCCTCTGACCTAGGTGTTTTCTCCGGTTCCGCTCCTTCCGCGTCTTCTTCACAGGATCGGGGCGGGGAAGTAACCGGTTATTCTGGTGGCTCCAGCCGGGCCCAGAAGGGCCTTGGTGTACAGCAATCATAAAGATGTCGGTAGGAAGACTGTGGACTCTTCCACTACGCCTAGACCAGCTCTCGCAGGGACTAGAATTCCATCCTTCCTTACAAAGTCTAAATTGGATGGTTTGACTGTTGATACATACATCCTGAAAAGTCGTGGGCTTTCGGGTCCAGTTCTCTCTACTCTGGTTAATGCTAGGGGGCCAGCCTCCAGGCTCGTCTATCACAGAGCCTGGAAGCCGTATGTTTCCTGGCATGAATCCAGGGTTTGGCATCCTCAAAGGTATGCCAGTGGCAGAAGTCTCGCCTTTCTACAGTTAGTGGTAGAAATGAAACTGGCCTTGAGCACATCAAGGGTCAGTTCTCGGCCTTATCAATTTTTTCAGAGGCCACTCGCCTCTCATTCCTTAGTCCAGGCTTTTTATCCAAGGGGTGTCGTGTTTAATTCCTCCAGTTGAGTGTCCCTTGTGCGTGGGATTTGAATGGTCTGTTTTTGCAAAAACAGCCTTCTGAACCAATACGCCATATTGCTTTGGTTCTTTTGACCAGAAGATTGAGTTTTCTGGTTGTCATATCCTCTACTAGAGGGGTATCAGAATTAACAGCTTTTTGCTGCCTAAGGTGGTATCAGGATTTCATCTGAACCAAGATGTTGTCCTACTGTCCTTGTACGGGTGCGCTTTCTGGGGGAGAAATATTCTTACACTCTCATGATGTAGTAAGTGCAGTTAAGGTCTATCTGAAAGCAATTGCTCTGATATGAAAAGCTGATGATTTGTTTGTGCTGCCGGAAGGTACTAAAAAGGGCCAGGCAGCGTCAAAATCTACTATTTCTAGATGGATTTGACGGGTTATTGTTCAGGCTTATGGTGTAAAGGAGAATCCTCCTTTTCAGGTTAAAGCGCACTCAACTAGAGCAGTGCATCACCAGGCCTCCATGGCTCAGATCTGCAAGGCTGCAACTTGGTCTTCAGTCCATACATTCACTAGATTTTATCAGGTGGATGTAAAAGGACATGAGGATGCTGCTTTCGGGCGCAGTGTGCTGCAGGCAGCAGTATAGGTCCTCTTGTCCGTTGGCTGTCTATGTTTTCTGATCTGTGTCTCCCTCCCCTCAAGAAAATAGGATTTTTTAAAAACAGCTTACCTGTAAAATCCTTTTCTTGGGAATACATCACGGCACACAGAGCTCCTGCCCCTCTTCGGGATTATACTTTGGGATACTCATTGCTTTGCTACAAAACTGAGGTACTCTCCATATGGGAGAGGTTATATAGGGGAGGAACTCTCCTTGTAATTAGGGTTGCCAGTGTCCAATCACCTGATGGTGACTAACGCACTAAGTAATTATCAAAGGCTCTGTGTCCTGTAATGTATTCCCAAGAAAAGGGTTTTACAGGTAAGCCGTTTCTAAAAAAAAAAACCTATTTCACCTACACACCTCGGATCAGTGCAAAACCTGTACCTTAAGCTCTCATGTGAGCCCCAATGCATGTACTATCACACTTTAGATCAGCCCCGATTTCTGCACCTTCACACCTCAGATCAGGCCCAACTTCTCCACCTTCACACCTCAGATCAGACCCAATTTCTGCACCTTCAGAGCTCAGATCAGCCCCAGTACATGCACCTTCACACCTCAGATCAGGCCCAATTTCTGCACTTTTACACTTCAGATCAGGCCCAACTTTTGTACCTTAACACCTCAGATCAGACCCAATTTCCGCACCTTCAAAACTCAGAATAGGCTCCAATTCTGCACCTACAGATCTCAGATTAGGCCCAGTTTCTGCAGTTTCAAATCTCATAGTAGCCCCAATGCTTGTACCTTTTATACTTCAGACCAGACCTAATTTCTGCTCCTTCGCACCTCAGATCAGACACAATTTCTGCACCTTTAGATCTCATATGAGCCCCAATGCATACACCTTCACACTTCAAATGAGGCCCAACTTCTGCACCTTCACACCTCAAATCAGACTCAATTTCTGCACTTTCAGAACTCAGGATCAGGCCCAATTTCTGCACCTCCAGATCTCAGATTAGGCCTAATTTCTGCACCTTCAGATCTCATATAAGCCACGGTGCAAGTACCTTCAAACCACAGATAGGGACCATTTTCTACACTTTCAGATCTTAGATCAGGCCCAATTTCTGTACTTTAAGACCTCAGATCAGCTCCAATGCCTGCAGCTTCAGAACCCAGATCAGTCCCAATTCATAAAATTTGGGATTTTTGGCACACTTTTTTTAAATTAAAGTTGAACTGCAGGAAAAATGTTTATTGGAACTATTGTTAACTACTACTTTAGAACAGCTATTGGTAACAACTACAGTAACTTAGCCCTATTAATAAGTACAAGAGGTGTGCATGGCTGCTGCTTAATGCAAAATTCATACTGTGGGTAAAGAAAGCAGTAGCCGTGACAGTGGCATCCCCTCCACCATTTCTTGAAGTTATCAATAGGGCTAAATTACTGCAATTGTGCATTTTTTAGTTTTTTACAGGTTCCAAAAAAAATAAAAAATTCTTAATATTCCCACTGGAAATGTAGTTAGGACTTCTGTTAATGTAAGACTGGTTCTCATAGGATTTCATGGCAATGTCTGGGTTCCTGTGCGGTTCTTGCATGTTCCCATGCAGTGTGTTTTGATAGTCAATTAATCTGAATAAGCTGCAAAATGCACCAGACCGTGCAAAAAGTAGTGCATGGACCACGCAAAAAACGCACTGCACCAAAACCACATGGTAATGTGTTTGCAATCTGAGGTGCCATTAACGGTACACTAGCTCAGTGGCGTCACTAGGGTTTGTGTCACCTGGTGCAGTAAAACATTGCCCCCCCCCCTCCCCGGGGGTGACACCATGTTGTCCAGCCGCTGCTCCTAGCCCAAATCCCCCCTCCTCGCACAAGTCTCCCTGTCCTAGCACAAATCCACCCAATCCCCCCCTCGTACAAATCCCCCCAATCCCCTCTCACAAATCCCCCATCCCCTCTCCTAGTACAAATCCCCCCCAATCCCCTCTATTAGCACAAATCCCCCTTTCCTCCTCGCACAAATCTCCCCCTCCTCACACAAATCCCCCCAATCCCCTCTCCTCACACAAATCCCCCCAATCCCCTCTCCTCGCACAAATCCCCCCAATCCCCTCTCCTCGCACAAATTCCTCCAATCCCCTCTCCTTGCAGAAATCCCTTCAATCCCCTCTCCTCGCACAAATCCTCTCAATCCCCTCTCCTCGCACAAATCCTCTCAATCCCCTCTCCTCGCACAAATCCCTCCAATCCCCTCTCCTCGCACAAATCCCTCCAATCCCCTCTCCTTGCAAAAATCTCCCATCACAAACCCCCTCCCCAATCCTCGCATTTAGTAAAAATCCCCCCTCCCTCTTAGCACATATCCACCCATTCTTTCTCCTATTCCAACCCCCCCATACAGTCATGGCCTAAATTGTTGGCACCCCAGAAATTTTTCCACGAAATCAAGTATTTCTCACAGAAAAGTATTGCAGTAACACATGTTTTGCTATACACATGTTTATTCCCTTTGTGTGTATTGGAACAAAAAAAAGGGAGGAAAAAAAGAAAATTGGACATAACGTCACACAAAATTCCAAAAATGGGCTGGTCAAAATTCTTGGCACCCTTTCAAAAATTGTGGATAAATAAGATTGTTTCAAGCATGTGATGCTCCTTTACATTCACCTGGGGCAAGTAACAAGTGTGGGCAATATAAAAATCACACCTGAAAGCAGATAAAAAGCAGAGTTCACTTAGTCTTTGCATTGTGTGTCTGTGTGTGCCACACTAAGCATGGACAACAGAAAGAGGAGAAGAGAACTGTCTGAGGACTTGAGAACCAAAATTGTGGAAAAATATCAACAATATCAAGGTTACAAGTCCATCTCAAGAGATCTAGATTTGCCTTTGTCCACAGTGCGCAACATTATCAAGAAGTTTGCAACCCATGGCACTGTAGCTAATCTCTCTGGGCATGGACGGAAGAGTAAAATTGATGAAAGGTTGCAACGTAGGATAGTCCAGATGGTGGATAAGCAGCCCCAAACAAGTGCCAAAGAAATTCAAGCTGTCCTGCAGGCTCAAGGAGCATCAGTGTCAGCGCAAACTATCCGTCGACATTTAAATGAAATGAAACGCTATGGCAGGAGACCCAGGAGGTCCCCACTGCTGACACAGACATAAAAAAGCAAGACTACAGTTTGCCAAAATGTACTTGAGTAAGCCAAAATCCTACTGGGAAAATGTCTTGTGGATGTAGATGAGACCAAGATAGAGCTTTTTGGTAAAGCACATCATTCTACTGCTTACCAAAAACAGAATGAGGCCTACAAAGAAAAGAACACAGTACCTACAGTGAAATATGGTGGAGGTTCAATGATGTTTTGGGGTTGTTTTGCTGCCCCTGACACTGGGTGCCTTGAATGTGTGCAAGGCATCATGAAATCTGAGGATTACCAAAGGATTTTGGGTCGCACTGTAGAGCCCAGTGTCAGAAAGCTGGGTTTGCGTCCGAGATCTTGGGTCTTTCAGCAGGACAATGACCCCAAACATACGTCAAAAAGCACCCAAAAATGGATGGCAACAAAGCGCTGGAGAGTTCTAAAGTGGCCAGCAATGAGTCCAGATCTAAATCCCATTGAACACCTGTGGAGAGATCTTAAAATTGCTGTTGGGAAAAGGTGCCCTTCCAATAAGAGAGACCTGGAGCAGTTTGCAAAGAAAGAGCGGTCCAAAATTCTGGGTGAGAGGTGTAAGAAGCTAATTGATGGTTATAGGAAGCAACAGTTATTTTTTCCAAAGGGTGTGCAACCAAATATTAAGTTAAGGGTGCCAAGAATTTTGACCAGCCCATTTTTGAAGTTTTGTGTGACATTATGTCCAATTTGCTTTTTTTCCTCCCTTTTTTTGTTTTGTTCCAATACACACAAAGGGAAAAACATGTGTATAGCAAAACATGTGCTACTGCAATACTTTTCTGTGAGAAATACTTGATTTTCTGGAAAAATTTCTGGGGTGTCAACAATTTCAGCCATGACTGTATCCCCATTACCCTTCACAGCACAAATAGCCCCCATCCCCCCTCCTGTACAAACTTTTAATCTCAGCAGAAATTATTGTTACCCACCTTACACCCTCATTCGGTATAGCTACCACAGGTCCTCTTAATGCTACTTCGGAGGAAGTGGAATGGCCCTCAGGGTGTGAGCAGACATACTGACAGGAAGGCTCAGGCTAAACAATGTTCTGAAGTTCTGTAATTACCTGTCCTAAGCCAGAACACAAGAGCAGGAAGCTCAAGGCTCAAGTCGGGTGCAGAGTGAGGTGGACGGGCCAGAGCTGAGAGGGCGGAGACTGTGACCATCCCTGCTGTTTCCTATGCAGGTGGGCAGGAGCTAAAGGGGGGGGGACAGGCTGGGGGAGCCAACCGCACTGCCTTTTACTGTATGCATAAAGCCAGTCTTCTTGCAGTTTTATATGGGCAGGAGCTAAGGCGGGGCGGGGGGGGGCACTAACTGAGACCTGCCGGACCCAACCACGCTGCCTTGTATTCATAGAGCCGGGCAGGAACCGTGACCATCCCTGCTGTTTCTATGCATTTGGGCAGGGGCTAAAGGGGGGGGCGGGAACTGAGACCTGCGGGAGCCAACCCGCTGCCTTGTACGTATAGAGCTCAGCCGCCGGCCAGCTTTGTTGTGCGGGAGATGGGTCTCCTAGGTTTCCCTTTGCTTGCCATCATGAATACCGCTGCGTGCCACCTATGCGTTTTTTGGTGCTTTTTGCAAAAATTCACTAAAGTTCATTTAACATGGTTTCCTATGGGACACATTCACATCTATGTTTTTCTTCAGCCCGCTGCATTTTTGGAAAGGGTCAGAGAATTTTTTTTAATGCAAAACTGCTTTTTTTGCTTATTCGGTTCAAAAGACTACAATGGAGAAGCTGCAGAAAAGAATGTAGTGCGTTTTTGTCGCAATATTACTGCAATTTTGTTTAAAATTACTTGACTGTATCAAATGCTATTGCAAAATCCAGATACACCACATCCGCAAGCCTACCTTTATCTAGATGGCAACTCACTTCCTTGTAGAATGTTAACAGATTGGTCTAGTAAGAATGACCCTTTGCAAACCCATGCTGATTACTACTAATGATACAGTTTTCATCAGCAAATTTTTGGATATGGTCCCTTATCACCCCCTTAAAAACGGAAAATTGTATTACTTTTCCGTAATTTTCCTTTCCTGTAGCATCTTCATGGCAGCATACACTTTGGGGGTTGTGACTCCGCCCCCACAACCAGATAGGACCACATAGCTATTAATTGATGAGAAGGCACCTGCCCCAGCTCTCTCTCTCTCTCTCAGATAGAGATAGAGATATAGATATATATATATATATATATATATATATATATATATATATATATATATATATATATATCAACTCAGAAGGGTGGGCGATTGTATGCTGCCATGAAGATGCAACAGGAAAGGAAAATTACGGAGAGGTGAGTATACAATTTTCCGTTTTCCTGTCGCATCATGGCAGCATACACTTTGGGGAGTAACTCGCCAGACTGGGTGGGAACGCAAAGTAGGTTTAACAAGGAATAGAAGAGTTGGCCTGGATAACGGCCTTCCCGAAATCTACTGCTGATAGGCGTGCCGCATCCACCTTATATTGGATATAAAAGTGTTTCTGGAAGACCAGGTGGCCGCTCTACAGCTGGTTTCCGCTGAGACTCTACAGTAGGCTGCCCATGAAGTAGCCACTGCCCTGGTAGAGTGTGCCCTCAAGCCCTCCGGAATCTGTAAGGTGCTCAGGGAGTAGGCCTTCTTGATAGTCTTCACCAAACATGAGGTGATGATACGGGCTGATGCCGCTTGGCCTCTTTTAAAGCCATGTGGGATGATTAGGAGGTTTTCCGGTTTCCTAAAAGGCTTGGTTGCTGACAGATATTGCAAAATATTGCCCTTGACATCCAGTGTATGAGGGACGCCCTGATCCATGACAAGGGCCGGAAGATTGATCTCCTGATTAAAGTGGAATGAAGACTTTTGGGATAAAACGATCCGAAGTCTTCAGGACTAGCCTGTCCGGGTAGATGATCAGGTATGGCTTTTTGGCTAGCAGGGCTTGCATCTCTGAGACTCTCTTTGTTGATGTTATAGCAATTAGGAAGGAGACCTTTAGCGTCAGATCCCAAAGGGAGATGTTTTCGAGTGGGAAAAAAGGCTCTTTGGTTAAGACTTCTAAAACAGTTGAGAGATCCCAGGCCGGAAATGAAGGCTTCCTAGGGGGCCTTAGTTTTAGACAGGCCTTTTGGAATTGAATAACAAGGGGATTAAGGGCCCACTTGACTCCTGTCAAGGCGAAGATGGCTGAAACTTGCACCTTCAGGGTGCTGGACCCAAGACCTTTCTCCAGGCCTGATTGGAGGAACTCGAGAACTTGCGACACTGATGGAGAAGAAGAGTCCCAACTTTGCTCATGAGTTAAGGAAACAAACTTTTCACAGATCCTTCTGTAGGTGTTATTAGTGGTAGACATTCTAGCCTACAGTAAAGTATCCAATACTTTCTGAGAGCAGCCTTGGTCTAGGAATCTAGTCCTCTCAGCCTCCAGGCCGTTAGATGTAACTTCTCTGGGTTCGGGTGAAGCAGCTGGCCCTGAGTCAGTAAGTCTGCAGATACCGGGAGAGGGAGTGGGTCTGCTGTGTTCAGCTGTAGGAGGGTAGTGAACCAAGGCCTCCGCGGCCAAAAGGGAATCACAGCCACCACTAGAGCTGCAGAATGCTTGAGCCTCAGAAGAAACTTGGCTATGAGGGGAGTTGTCACGTACCTGGTAGGTGGAACCCAGAATGCAGAGAACGGCCTCTCGTATGCCTCCGAATTAAGAACCCCTGAAGGTGTGAGCAGGGACTCGAAAGTACAGAGGGGCACAAGTGCCTGACTGGAACACTGAAGCAGAAGGCAGGATCCTGTAGTCAGCAGGGAGGTGCACCGTAGTCCTGTAGCAGGTTGCAGACAGCCGGGAGGTGCACTGTAGTACTGTAGCAGGGTGCAGGTAACAGGGAGGTGCACTGTAGTCCCGTAGCCGGAGGAAGACAGCAGGGAGGTGCACTGTAGTCCTGTAGCAGGTTGCAGACAGCAGGAAGGTGCGCTGTAGTACTGTAGCAGGATGCAGATAGCAGGGAGGTGCACTGTAGTCCTGTAGCAGGTTGCAGACAGCAGGGAGGTGCACTGTAGTCCTGTAGCAGGATGCAGATAGCAGGGAGGTGCACTGTAGTCCTGTAGCAGGTTGCAGACAACAGGCTGGTGCACTGCAGTCCTGTAGCAGGTTGCAGACAGCAGGGAGGTGCAGACAAGGCGGGTCAAGGTACTGGCGGGCAGATCAGGTACAGAAGGGCAAACCAAGAGAATAGTCAGAGTCCAAGCCAAGATCGGGGCGGGCAGCAAGCAGGTAAGTCAGGAACAAGCCAAGTAAGTACTGGATACAGGAAAACTGGTAACAAGGTAGTAGGGGTCTCAGGAAACGCTGTAGACCAGACAGCAAGGCAGCATTGGAACAGTCTTCTTTAAATAGCCTATCTTTGGCGCCAACTGTTGTTCCTATTGGCGCTATTGCGCATGCGCGTACGCCCGTTGGCGCTATTGCGCATGCGCGTACGTTTGTTAGCACTATTGGCGCTATTGCGCGAGCGCCGGATGGCGCCTCTATGCATAGGCATTGGTTTAACCCTCAATCTGCTGGGATAACTGCAAGAGGGCTTTTCCTGACAGGAGTGTAACATGTCTGGCCAGGCGTATCAAGGATGCGTCCACCACAGGAGGAGAAACCAGGGAGGTTACTCTAGGCTCCTTGAGCGGATACAGTTTGAGAAGTCTATTATTTAGACTGGATTTTTTTTCAGGTCTTTGCCATTCCTCCCTCGATTAGCTCGTCCAGCTCCTCAATAAATGGGAAAGCTTCTGGGTCTTCTTAAGATGAGGGAAATACTTCCTTTGTTTCTGTTGGACCTCCTGGGGTTCCTCCCAGTTTATTGCCTCCTTAACCGACTTGACAAAAGGCTCTAGTAGATAAAAGTCAAAGCTAGTCGATACCTCCAATCCCTCATTATCAGACAGAGTCTTGCTTTCTTGATGTGCTGGCTGGAGCAGGAGAGGCACTGTGGACAGAAAAGTCCGTTTCAGGAATCAAGGTTTGCGGAGCTGAAATTCCAGCGGATTCTCCCGTATCCGGAACTCTTTCTTTGGTGGCCTCCTCGAGGCACTTTTGACAGGCCAGTTTATCTGGGAGGGTAACCGCACCGCATATCCAGCAGCCGTTCCCGGAAGGACAGGAGTGACGCGCTGGAGACCGGTGTCTGCGCGAACGGGATCTTCTATGGTTGGAGCGACTGTGTTTTGAGCAAGATCTGGACCGGCTCCTTCTGCGACTCCCCCTGTGGCCTGAGCAGCTTCTCCTGTGGTATGAGCGGCTTGGTCTGTGCCTGGAGCGGCTTCTTCTGTGTGAGGTCTCTCTATGTTTTGAACCAGACGTTCCTGAGGTCCTGATAGGGCTGACCAATTTAGGTAGCGTTAGTAGTGCTCTCTTTTTCAATCTTTACTACTTACCATGTCTTCCCCCCCTTACCCATTAGGCTGGCGGTGATCTGCTGGGGCAGCGGTCTCCATAGTGAAGGAGTGGTGAAGCCTGCAGATACAGCAAGATTAAGACATGCAGAGAAAATTTAAGCCAGAAGATAGGTAGACAGATAGGAAAGGTTACCTCTGTAGAGCGATTTTAATAGCTATAAATCAATCTCTAGTTAGCAACACAGCAGAGGCAGTGGAAATCTGCCGCCATGATGGCCGAGCGCTCGCACATGCGCAGTAGCGCCGCGCGGCACCCGGCGCCATCTTGGAATCTGGCACAGGCAGAGAATGCCCTGTTACTGCGCATGCGCGAGAGCGCCGAGAACACTCGGCGCACACAGGGAAGCCCACAGAGGAACAACATAGCCCAGGAGCACACAAGTAAGTGAGAGAAAGTGGGGGGAGACCGCTGCACACAACTAAGCCTGTTTAAGGCTTATATCCATGAGGCCAGAGTGAATCTTCTGAGGTCATTCCACCGGCAAGCCTGTTTAAGGCTTATATTTGGGTTGCTGACAAGCCAAGCCTGTTTAAGGCTTATATTATGGCCAGCAGAGAAAAAAAAAAGTGCCCCTGAGATCACCAGAGTGGGGCTCCTTCCATCCAGCTCGTTTAGAGGCTGTACAGGAAAGGACTTCCACCCAGGAGAGGCTAGAACCTGGCTGGGGCAAAGCGGTAAGGGGGTGCTGATCCGTGTGCTCCTGACATGTGAGGAAAAATAAGAGAATACTGGGGCGGGTGCCTTTTCATCAATTTATAGCTATGTGGTCCTATCAGGTTGGGGGGGGGGGGGGAGTCACAACCCCCAAAGTGTATGCTGCCATGATGCGACAGGAAATAGTTTATATACTATCAATGTTAGACTGACAGTCCTGTAGTTTCCAGGAATATATCTCTGCCTTTTTTTGAATATTGGTACCACGCAGGCTTTTTGCCAATCAGCTGGTACCATTCCTGTCAGTATGCTGTCCATAAAGATTAGGACTAATGGTCTGGCTATAACCTGACTGAGTTCTTTAAATGAAGCATGTAGTTAATAGAAAAGTCAAAGTTCATTATATGACAGTATATTACAAGGAAAGATTGTTAAAGCATGTTAGTGATAATAATGGTTTGTGCCCCAATACAGTTAATATATATACAGTCATATGAAACCTTGGTGATACAGAACAGTAGAAGAAATAGTGGGTAAATAACCCACCACCCTCTCTGTAGTGCATCAGATATCAATAAATGTAGTAATAGGGTACAATTACATATAAAATGGGATCTTAAACCATATGAGCAGATAACCATATAACGCTGATACACATGTAATAAGAGGTAGAAACACGGCAGAAGGAAATGACGCGTTTCGTGAATCCACTCTTCAGGAGCAGGCAAGTGAAGTAGATCTGTAATGATTTAAGTAACTTGTTATAAGGTCTGGCAGTAGATCTAAGCAGTTCGGTATGTACTGGGGATACCCAATAGCTCAATACTTACAAGAACAACTGTGTATTTAGGATGGGACACTAGCAATGGATGACAGGCAATCTATTTTTCCCCCCACTAAATATTACTATAGGGGATTTATTATTTCATAGGTTTTAAATAGGTGATTTTTGCATACATTTTACATCCATTTGAAATATTCTATCTTAATTAAAATGAAGTGATTTATATTTATTTACAGTGAAACCTTGGTTTGATAGTGTTTTGCAAGACAAGCAAAATTTTTTAAATACTGGTACATTTTGACTTGATAAAGCGATGTCTGACAGCAGTGTAAGCCGGCAGTGCGGAGGATGCCCTATGTGGACAGCTTTACCCCGGATGCCTGCATACTTAGATGTGCCTCTTTTCATCAATCATGTGAGTTGCTAAATGTTGTACCTTCAATTATTGTACCATACTGCTACACTTTGAGGTGCCTCTCTTCTCTTTTATACTCTATAGCTGTCACGGTACTACTTACAGTGAGCCCACAGGCGAGCAGGTGACACGGGATCCCCCAGGGCCGGTATTCTGCCAGGGACCCCCTCACAAGGGTTTGGGCTAGCTGCGTGCTGACCCCAGGTCACGACCCCCGGATTCACCCAGCTCGCTAAAGAAGTACCAGAAGACACTGTCAGACAAGGATGGATGGATGAAGCAAAGGAGAGCTGGATAGCGAGCCAAGGTCAGCGTGGGATGCAGACAACACAATCAGAACAAGCCGAGTCGGTACACAAGAGAACAGTTCACAAGAGGTCAGGTTAAGGCAGGTTACACGAAGTGAGCTCAGAAACAAATTTTGCTCAAGCAACCAGACCTAGCCTGAGAGGAATTTAAATAGAGAAGCACATGAGAGGCTGGACAGGAAGTAGCAGGAAGGAATCATATTAAGCAACAGGCGAGGCCAGCGACACCCATAGCTGTAGAGTGCAGCAGAGCTGAACACAAGCTAGTGGAACAACAGGTGCCAGCAGGCCTACAGCAGCTCCGCAGCTGATTTGTGACAGTAGCTCCTGCTGGATTTTTCTTCTAATCCCTTTGTGGAGGCTGACAATTGTGAATAAACATTTTATGGTTACACAACTTATCACATTGCTATAATCTTTTATTATGGATTAAAAAACTGAAAGACCTATGAATAAATAGTTGTGGAATGAATCATCTGAGTTTCTATTTCTTTTTTTTTTTATAAATTTTTTATTTTCAATAATTTTTCAACAAATATAAATCATCATAACAAAAAGTATAAGGAAAAGTCATGACAATTTACATATAAACAATCAAAATAAAATTAGTGCAAACATTGTATAGAAGCATAGTGAGGATATCTGTATAGATAGAAATCAGCTTCTTCCCGAATTGGGACATATATTAAGAAAGAAATAATTCCACACAGTATCTATGCTTTTATCTCAATTACATATTCAAAAAACACAAGGATGCTCAAGAGGACATGTAAGTTGGAATCAAAAGGAAGCAGAAATGGAAGGTACAGAAGAAAATTTTGAAAATTTCGAATCATCCCAAGATTTCCAAATTTTTTCAAATTGGGGAGTTTTACCTTCAATTTTTGCTGTTAAATGTTCCATTTTACGCATATCTGTAATAATAGAGAGAACATGGTGTAAAGTGGGAGCGTTGGTGGAGAGCCAAAGTCTAGGGATGGCTCTTTTTGCTGCCAAAAGTACAAAGGACCCTAATCTCTGTAGTGGTTTAGGAATACCCGGAAAAGGTAGACCTAACAGGAAATGTATGGGTTTTAATGGAATAGATGTGGCGAAAAGTGACTGTAATAGATTTTGTATCTCAATCCAATACGTACCCAAGACATGACAGTCCCAGAAAATGTGAAGGTGCGTACCTACGGACCGTCCACATCTTCAGCACAAACTAGAAAGAGATGCATTTTGGGCATGTAGCAACTCAGGAGTTTTGTACCAAAGAAATATTATCTTAATAGCGGTCTCCTTTTGTGCCACACATCTAGAAACTTTAAAAGCTGACTCCCAGATTTTACCCCAATCAATTAATGAAATTGATCTGTTTAGCATATTGGACCATTTTGTCATGTATCTATGTATGGAGTCATTTAGAGGGGGTGTTGTCTGGAGTATTTTATATATGGATGAGATTAAGTTTGGTTCGTATGGGCCATTTGTACACAATAATTCAAAGGCAGTGGGATTTTCTAAAGATAAGGAGGGAAAGCAGGATTGGAAAAAATGTTTAATTTGTAAGTAGAAGTACTCTGTAGATTTCGGTAGGGTGTGTTTTTCCTTAACCACTTGAGCCCCGGACCATTATGCTGCCTAAGGACCAGAGGTCTTTTTCCAATTTGGCACTGCGTCGCTTTAACTGCTAATTGCGCGGTCATGCAATGCTGTACCCAAACGAAATTTGCGTCCTTTTCTTCCCACAAATAGAGCTTTCTTTTGATGGTATTTGATCACCTCTGCCGTTTTTATTTTTTGCGCTATAAACGGAAAAAGACCGAAAATTTTGAAAAAAAATGATATTTTCTACTTTTTGTTATAAAAAAAATCCAATAAACTCAATTTTAGTCATACATTTAGGCCAAAATTTATTCGGCCACATGTCTTTGGTAAAAAAAAAGTTAATAAGCGTATATTTATTGGTTTGCGCAAAAGTTATAGCGTCTACAAACTAGGGTACATTTTCTGGAATTTACACAGCTTTTAGTTTATGACTGCCTATGTCATTTCATGAGGTGCTAAAATGGCAGGGCAGTACAAAACCCCCCCAAATGACCCCATTTTGGAAAGTAGACACCCCAAGGAAATTGCTGAGAGGCATGTAGAACCCATTGAATATTTATTTTTTTTGTCCCAAGTGATTGAATAATGACAAAAAAAAAAAAAAAAAAAAATATTTACAAAAAGTTGTCACTAAATGATATATTGCTCACACAGGCCATGGGCCTATGTGGAATTGCACCCCAAAATACATTCAGCTGCTTCTCCTGAGTATGGGGATACCACATGTGTGGGACTTTTTGGGAGCCTAGCCACGTACGGGGCCCCGAAAACCAATCACCGCCTTCAGGATTTCTAAGGGCATAAATTTTTGATTTCATTCCTCACTACCTATCACAGTTTTGAAGGCCATAAAATGCCCAGATGGCACAAAACCCCCCCAAATGACCCCATTTTGGAAAGTAGACACTCCAAGCTATTTGCTGAGAGGCATGTTGAGTCCATGGAATACTTTCTTTTTTGACACAAGTTGCGGGAAAGTGACGATTTTTTTTTTTTTTGCACAAAGTTGTCACTAAATGATATATTTCTCACACAGGCCATGGGCATATGTGGAATTGCACCCCAAAATACATTTAGCTGCTTCTCCTGAGTATGGGGATACCACATGTGTGGGACTTTTTGGGAGCCTAGCCGCATACGGGGCCCAGAAAACCAAGCACCGCCTTCAGAATTTCTAAGGGCATAATGTTGTGATTTGACTCCTCACTACCTATCACAGTTTTGAAGGGCATAAAATGCCAAGATGGCACAAAACCCCCCCAAATGACCCCATTTTGGAAAGTAGACACCCCAAACTATTTGCTGAGAGGCATGTTGAGTCCATGGAATATTTTATATTTTGACACAAGTTGCGGGAAAGTAACACTTTTTTTTTTTTTTTTTTTTTTTTTGCACAAAGTTGTCACTAAATGATATATTGCTCAAACATGCCATGGGCATATGTGGAATTACACCCCAAAATACATTCTGCTGCTTCTCCTGAGTATGGGGATACCACATGTTTAGGACTTTTTGGGAGCCTAGCCGCGTACGGGGCCCCGAAAACCAATCACCGCCTTCAGGATTTCTAAGGGCATAAATTTTTGATTTCATTCCTCACTACCTATCACAGTTTTGAAGGCCATAAAATGCCCAGATGGCACAAAACCCCCCCAAATGACCCCATTTTGGAAAGTAGACACTCCAAGCTATTTGCTGAGAGGCATGTTGAGTCCATGGAATACTTTCTTTTTTGACACAAGTTGCGGGAAAGTGACAATTTTTTTTTTTTTTTGCACAAAGTTGTCACTAAATGATATATTTCTCACACAGGCCATGGGCATATGTGGAATTGCACCCCAAAATACATTTAGCTGCTTCTCCTGAGTATGGGGATACCACATGTGTGGGACTTTTTGGGAGCCTAGCCGCATACGGGGCCCCGAAAACCAAGCACCGCCTTCAGGATTTCCAAGGGCATAATGTTGTGATTTGACTCCTCACTACCTATCACAGTTTTAAAGGCCATAAAATGCCAAGATGGCACAAAACCCCCCCAAATGACCCCATTTTGGAAAGTAGACACCCCAAACTATTTGCTGAGAGGCATGTTGAGTCCATGGAATATTTTATTTTTTGACACAAGTTGCGGGAAAGTGACAATTTTTTTTTTTTTTTTTTTTTTTTTGCACAAAGTTGTCACTAAATGATATATTGCTCAAACATGCCATGGGCATATGTGGAATTACACCCCAAAATATATTCTGCTGCTTCTCCTGAGTATGGGGATACCACATGTGTGGGACTTTTTGGGAGCCTAGCCGCATACGGGGCCCCGAAAACCAAGCACCGGCTTCAGGATTTCTAAGGGCGTTAAGTTGTGATTCCACTCCTCACTGCCTATCACAGTTTTGAAGGCCATAAAATGCCAAGATGGCAAAAACCCCCCCCAAATGACCCCATTTTGGAAAGTAGACACCCCAAGCTATTTGCTGAGAGGCATGGTGAGTATTTTGCAGCTCTCATTTGTTTTTGAAAATGAAGAAAGACAAGAAAAATGTATTTTTTTTTTCTTTTTTCAATTTTCGAAAGTTTGTGACAAAAAGTGAGGTCTGCAAAATACTCACTATACCTCTCAGCAAATAGCTTGGGGTGTCTATTTTCCAAAATGGGGTCATTTGGGGGGGGGTTGTGCCATCTGGGCATTCCATGGCCTCCGAAACTGTGCTAGGCAGTGAAGAGTGAAATCAAAAATTTACGCCCTTAGAAAGCCTGAAGGCGGGGCTTGTTTTTCGGGGTCCCGTGCGCGGCTAGGCTCCCAAAAAGTCCCACACATGTGGTATCCCCATACTCAGGAAAAGCAACAGAATGTATTTTGGGGTATAATTTCACATATTCCCATGGCATGTTTGAGCAATATATCATTTAGTGACATCTTTGTGCAAAAAAAAAAAAAAAAAAAAAAGATTTGTCTCTTTCCCGCAACTTGTGTCACAATATAAAATATTCCATGGACTCGACATGCCTCTCAGCAAATAGCTTGGGGTGTCTACTTTCCAAAATGGGGTCATTTGGGGGGGTTTTGAACTGTCCTGGCATTTTATGCACAACATCTAGAAGCTTATGTCACACATCACCCACTCTTCTAACCACTTGAAGACAAAGCCCTTTCTGACACTTATTGTTTACATAAAAAAATAATTTTTTTTTGCAAGAAAATTACTTTGAACCCCCAAACATTATATATTTTTTTAAAGCAAATGCCCTACAGATTAAAATGGTGGGTGTTTCATATTTTTTTTTCACACAGTATTTGCGCAGCGATTTTTCAAACGCATTTTTGGGGGAAAAAACACACTTTTTAAAATTTTAATGCACTAAAACACACTATATTGCCCAAATGTTTGATGAAATAAAAAAGATGATCTTAGGCCGAGTACATGGATACCAAACATGACATGCTTTAAAATTGCGCACAAACGCGCAGCGGCGACAAAATAAATACATTTTTAAAAGCCTTTAAAAGCCTTTACAGGTTACCACTTTAGATTTACAGAGGAGGTCTACTGCCAAAATTACTGCCCTCGATCTGACCTTCGCGGTGATACCTCACATGCATGGTGCAATTGCTGTTTACATTTGACGCCAGACCGACGCTTGCGTTCGCCTTTGCGCGAGAGCAGGGGGGGACAGGGGTGCTTTTTTTTTTTTTTTTTTTTTTCTTTATTATTTTTTTGCTTTTTTATCTTATTTTTAAACTGTTCCTTTCATTTTTATTTTTTTTTAATTAATTTTATTGTTATCTCAGGGAATGTAAATATCCCCTATGATAGCAATAGGTAGTGACAGGTACTCTTTTTTTAAAAAATTGGGCTCTATTAGACCCTAGATCTCTCCTCTGCCCTCAAAGCATCTGACCACACCAAGATCGGTGTGATAAAATGCTTTCCCAATTTCCCAATGGCGCTGTTTACATTCGGCGAAATCTAAGTCATGAAATGCTCGTAGCTTCCGGTTTCTTAGGCCATAGAGATGTTTGGAGCCATTCTGGTCTCCGATCAGCTCTGTGGCCAGCTGGCTGAATCACCGGCTGCATTCTCAGGTTCCCTGTTGGGACAGGAAAGCCAGAGAAAAACACGGAAGACGGTGGGGGAGGGGGGGCATTCCCTCCCACTGCTTGCAAAAGCAGTCTAGAGGCTAATTAGCCGCTAGGATTGCTTTTACATGAAAGCCGACCGCTGGCTGAAAAGAATGATACCAAGATGATACCTAAACCTGCAGGCATCATTCTGGTATAA
The DNA here is from genome assembly GCA_037952925.1 of Lithobates clamitans. NCBI lineage: Eukaryota > Metazoa > Chordata > Amphibia > Anura > Ranidae > Lithobates > Lithobates clamitans. The sequence goes on along the minus strand of JBBGZY010000254.1, from coordinate 2,144,890 downwards.
CCACTCAAAGTCCAGCAACATACCAGTACGTTGCTGGTCCTTGTTAGGCATATATTGTAAACTTTTTTTTCATGCAGCCTGTGGGCTGAACGAAAAAAAGATATTGATCGGTGGGTATGCCCACCATTAGAATACCTCCCTTCATCCACCCACTTCTAATGATGGGCATACATGCACCATTTATATATGCCGAAGCATGGGGGCATCCTCCCGCAAAAGGCAGGAGCAAATCGCTCCTCCACCCACTACTGCCCCCACGCTTCGGCATATATGCTGAAGTATGTAACTGTGGTGGTGAAATCACCTCCGACAGCGTTGGAGTCACGGCTTTATATATCGTGGGAGCAAACGCTGTTGCTGTCAAGATAAATAAATCCGCGCTGCAACTGAATGGCGTACCTGCTAAGCAAATGATGGTTAACAATAAAACAAAGCAACATTACAGTATAACAGTAAGACTTACCATACCTGCAAAGCAAATACAAAAAAAAAAATAGTAAAAAATAAAACATTTAACGCAACCTGTGCCTAAAATATATATATGCCGAAGCATGGGGGCATCCTCCCGCAAAAGGCAGGAGCAAATCGCTCCTCCACCCACTTCTGCCCCCACGCTTCGGCATATATGCTGAAGTATGTAACTGTGGTGGTGAAATCACCTCCGACAGCGTTGGAGTCACGGCTTTATATATCGTGGGAGCAAACGCTGTTGCTGTCAAGATAAATAAATCCGCGCTGCAACTGAATGGCGTACCTGCTAAGCAAATGATGGTTAACAATAAAACAAAGCAACATTACAGTATAACAGTAATACTTACCATACCTGCAAAGCAAATACAAAAAAAAAAATAGTAAAAAATAAAACATTTAACGCAACCTGTGCCTAAAATATATATATGCCGAAGCATGGGGGCATCCTCCCGCAAAAGGCAGGAGCAAATCGCTCCTCCACCCACTTCTGCCCCCACGCTTCGGCATATATGCTGAAGTATGTAACTGTGGTGGTGAAATCACCTCCGACAGCGTTGGAGTCACGGCTTTATATATCGTGGGAGCAAACGCTGTTGCTGTCAAGATAAATAAATCCGCGCTGCAACTGAATGGCGTACCTGAAAACAATAAAATGGTTACCAACAAAACACAGTAAACGGTAAAGTATGAAAAATCTGAAAAGGAAACATGGTAAAACATAATAACAATAAAACATTGCAGAATAGAATAGAGTAAAAAAGAGAAGAACAATAGAGAGAGAATAGAGAGAGAGAGAACAATAAAACAACAACTATTTTTGGTTTTTTTTATTTTATATTTTTTTTTGTGTTTTTATTTTTTTTAATTTTTTTTAATTTTATTTTTTTACACTTTTTTTTAGTAACTTTTAACTTTTGTAACTTTTGTTCCAGGTTTGGGTCTCTCAAAATGCAATGGCATCTTGGGAGACCCTGTGTTAGTGTGCCTAGTCTGTGCAGTGCTGAACCCTACGCTAATACTCAACTAATGTATGGTAGCGTTCAAAGCATTCACCCATGCAAAGACCAGGATTGCCAGGACAGGAGGGACAATAAGTCCGGGTGTCACGCCTAAATCCGCGCTTGCTGCAGACACGACATCTTTTTTGGGGGGCTCGTTGGGTAGGGGTACTCGGGATGGCATAAATAAAATGCCGCTCATGCAGCCGGCTTACTGCATTTGGTTGGGGATGGTGAGGTAGAGCACCGTCTGGAAACAGAAGGGCTCTGACGATCTCTTCCTGGAATTTAAGGAAGGATCCAGTCCGTCCTGAAGCTCTGTATAGCACATGAGCATTCAGCAAAGCCAATTGAAATAAGTATACAGACACTTTTTTGTACCAGCGTCTGGCCTTACGGGCAACTAAGTACGGCGCCAACAACTGGTCGTTGAGGTCCACCCCTCCCATATTAAGGTTGTATTCGTGGACACAGAGGGGTTTCTCCACAACACCAGTCGCCGTAGAAATTTGGGTCGTCGTGTCTGCATGAAGGGAGGTGAGAACGAAAACATTCTTCTTATCCCTCCACTTCATAGCGAGCAAATTATTATACTTCAAGCAGGCTCTCTCCCCCAGCCTAAGACGGGAATCTACAAGCCGCTGGGGAAAGCCCCGGCGATTAGGTCGCACGGTGCCACATACTCCAATCTGCTGATCAAACAAGTGACTAAAAAGTGGCACGCTCGTATAATAATTGTCCACGTACAAGTGGTACCCCTTTCCGAATAAGGGTGACACCAAGTCCCACACTATCTTGCCAGCGCTTCCTATGTAGTCAGGGCAGTTTGTCGGCTCTACGTGACTATCTTTGCCCTCGTAAACCATAAATCTATATGTATAGCCTGTGGCCCTGTCACAGAGCTTATACATCTTGACCCCGTATCTGGCACGCTTGCTGGGAAGGTACTGTTTGAATGACAAGCGGCCAGAAAACTTAATCAGGGACTCATCAACGCAGACAACTTGATGGGGGGTAAACAAGTCTGCAAAACGTTGGTTGAAGTGGTTTACGAGGGGCCGAATTTTGTAGAGCCGATCGTATGCAGGGTCTCCACGAGGACGACAGAGTTCATTGTCGTTGAAGTGCATGAACCGCAAAATCTGCTCGTATCGTGCCCTGGCCATGGAAGCAGAGAACAAGGATGAATGGTAAATTGGGTCAGTGGACCAATATGACCGCAACTTACTCTTTTTATTCAACCCCATGAGGAGGGAAAGGCCCAGAAAGGTCTTAAATTCGGAGACCGTAATTGGTCTCCAATCTCTGGCAAGGGTGGACTGGGGCATAGTGGCGATGTGTTGACCAGCGTACAAATTGCTTTGGTCCACAATAGATCTATAGAGATCTTCGGTGAAAAACAGTGAATAAAAATCCAGTGGCATAAAGTCAACTGTTTCCACCTGAATTCCGGGTTGGCCAGTGAAAGGGGGAAGTACGGGTGCTGCAGAAGTGGAAGGTTCCCAATTCGGATTGGCCAATGCAGCAGGAAGGGCACTATGGGCACGACGGGCCTGTCTTTGTCTTCTTGGTGGCAGCGGGACACTACTACTGCTTGCCACCTCGCCAGCTTGAACTGCACTTATGGGACTCGCCACGTCACCACGTGATACTGCAGTGCTGGATGTACGACCAGGGTGTACTAGGCCGCTGGTGCTTGCCAGTTCACCAGAAGGAGTAGCGGCGCTAGTACTGCTCTGCTCCATACGAGAGTCCTGCGGTTCTTGCACTTCAAGGACAGCATAAGTTCGGGGTCTGGTACGCCTGACCCTAGCAGGGACCACAACTCTGTCGTCAGAGCTATCTGTCATGGAGCCGCTGTCCTCTACAGGTTCGTATTCTGAGCCTGAACTTGACAGATGAGTGACTTCCTCTTCACTATCTGTCATACTCAGAATCCTGTAGGCCTCTTCACTAGTGTACCTTGGATTTGCCATTTTGGCCTCTAAATTTAGGGGTACACTAGTGAGACTCACAGGCAAAAAAGCTCCTGACTGTTGGCGACTGTATCAAAACGCTACCAAAAAACTGTTAGCGATCGCAGGGATCAGGCCTGACTCTGCGACCGCTGCAGTTATGTGTGCTTAGTGTTTTGTAAGTGTCAGTAATCGATCGATACTGCACTTGGGTGGGCTGGGCAGGGCTGGGCCGAGGAGCAAAACGCAGGTGCTAGCAGGTATCTGGGCTGATCCCGCTAACACTGCGTTTCAGGGAACCCTAAACTGCTGGGGAGTATAGATCTGATCGGATCAGATATCGATCCGTTCAGATACTATAGCACTAAGGGAGGTGTATGCTGCGTGCGTGGGTTTTAGCTGTACTGGCGCTAACCTGACGCTGCCTGGGGCGACGCAGACCTTATCAGATCCTAAAAACTATAAATCTATCACCGCCGGGCAATTAGGGGGTTAAACCTTTATAGGGTAATAAACGGCGGGTGCCCTAAAACTATAATAAACTGTAATAAACTGTAATAAACTACAAAAAACAAACTATCTAACCAGCGTCACCCGTAACACTTATACGGTGATCGCTGGTGAAAGGGTTAACTAGGGGGCAATCAGGGGGTTAAAACCTTTAGCAGGTAGTATATGGGGGTCCCTGTCGCTATAAAACACTGACAGCGAACCTATATACTTACCTCCCTAAACTAGCGTCACCTGTGTCACTAATACAGCGATCAGAAAAACGATCGCTTAGCGACACTGGTGACGGGGGGTAATCAAGGGGTTAACTTTTATTAGGGGGGGTTAGGGGGGTACCCTGGACCTAAGGGGGGGTACCCTAGACCTAAAGGGGGCTAACCTAACTGCCCTAAAACTTTTAACTGACACAAACTGACACCAATGCAAAAAAAAAAAAAAATGCTATTGGTGTCAGAGTGACAGGGGGTACAGGGGGGTGATCAGGGGGTGATCGGGGGGTGATGGGGGGTGACAAGTGTGCCTGGCGTGTTCTACTGTTAGTGTAGTGTTGTGCAGACTTACTTGATGTCTTCTCTCCTCGGCGCGGCGACGAAAAGACCGGCTCAAGGAGAGATGACATCACTTCCTTTCCCTCTGTTTACATTACAGAGGGAAGGAAGCATTTTCATTCGCCGGGAGCGATCGGGAGGGGGTGGCCAACAATGGATGGCCTCCCCCTGACCTTTGATCGCCCGGGAACAAATGGCGACCGCCTCGGGCACCGGGGGGGGGACCGATCGGTCCCCCCACCCGCGGAAGGCAAATCACGTACCCTGTACGTGATTTTGCCTGTCCGTGCCACCTTGCCGACGTACATCGGCGTGAGGCGGTCGTCAAGTGGTTAAGGACTGAGAAAGGTAAAAGCTTATGTGTTACTGGATGAACTAAATGTCGCAGCTGAAACATCCCCGCGTGTGTCCATGCAATTGTTCGCAGATATGATAATCCGTCCGGAATTTCTGGGTTAAAAAGGAAATTCTGGAGAGGGGAGCAGGGTAAGGAGAGGTGAAATTTGTCTCTACATCTTTTCCAGATTGATAGCGTAAAAAGCATCGGGGAGAGACACAGAGACCTTAGTTGGGGTATGAATTTCTTTGAGGAAGGCCATAATAGATAGCATGGATGTACTGGGGCAGTAATCCCCATTTCAATTTCGGCCCAGCTACTTGCAGCCTTCCTTGAGGTCCATGTTGTCAATACTCTAAGATGAGAAGCATAGTAATATTTAATAAAATCGGGGGAGGCTAATCCACCTTTAGCTCTAGGAGAGAGGACTACCGATTGAGCAATTCTATGGGATGCATTTTTCCAAACAAAGTTAAGGCACTTTCTCTGGAGATTTCTCAACTGCGACATAGGGACTGGGACCGGAAGTGTTTCAAAAAGGTACAATAATTTGGGCAAAACCGACATTTTAAGAACGTTAATCCTACCTAGGAGGGAGATTGGGACAGAAGACCAATGTTGTAGGAGTTTAGCAATTTCTGCGAACATAGGAGGGAAATTGGCTTGATAAAGAGAGTGGTATGAAGGGGTAAGATGAATTCCTAAATATTTTAGTGAAGTCTGGCACCATCTGTATTTAAATCTGTTTTGTAAGGAGCTGAGTATATCTGAGGGTATATTGATGGGGAGAGCTTCTGTTTTAGTCTGATTAATACAAAATCCTGATAAGGATCCGAATGTGGATAGGGTTTCGTGTAAGAAGGGTAATGAGATCTCGGGGTGTGTGATGGTGAGCAGAATGTCGTCTGCGAAAAGAGAGAGTTTATAGTCCTGATGTCGTAGTGGGATTCCTCTAATATTAGGATGGGATCTAATAGCTGCTGCTAAAGGTTCTAGACTTAATATAAATAATAGGGGCGACAGAGGGCAGCCTTGTCTCGTACCATTACTGAGAGTAAATCGTTGCGAAATATAGGAGGACAGTTGGACTTGAGACGTAGGGAGGGAGTATAAGGTATGTAGGGCTCTTATAAAGGGGCCTGAGAATCCAAATCGGGATAGGACTGCGAACATGAAGGGCCAACTTAAACGGTCGAAAGCTTTTTGAGCATCTAAGCTCAAGACTAAGGCGGGACGTTTAGTTCTGTTTATTAGGTCTATCAGATCTATGGTTCTTCTTTTATTATCTCCAGCATGTCTCGAGGGTACAAATCCTACCTGGTCTCTGTGAATCAGGAGCGTTAAAAGTGGGGATAGTCTATTGGCTAATATCTTAGTGAAAATCTTGTAATCTGAGTTTAATAAAGCAATTGGGCGGTAGTTGTCGGGTAGTGCAGGATCCTTCCCTGGTTTAGGGATTACCGTTATATTGGCATGTAAGAATTGTGAATGTGGGATGGATCCCTTAAAAAAGGAGGAGAATAGGGATTGTAGATAGGGGGTTAAAATATGTGTAAAGGTTTTATAATAGATGTAAGGGAGACCGTCAGGGCCCGGAGATTTGTGGGTTGGAAGATTTTTAATCACCTCTCCTATTTCCTCCCCAGTAATCGGAGAGTTAAGGGAGGATAGATGGTCAGCAGAGATCCTTGGTAGCGGGAGGGAATTTATAAATTTATCAAACTCTGATTGTGAGAATTGAGGATGTGAATCAGGACCTAAACAGTTATAAAGCCGCTTATAAAAATCTCCAAAGACCTTTGACATAGCTTTCGGACAGTATGTGGGGGTGCCGTCAGATTGTATCAGGTGGTCGGGTATAGAAAGAAAGGGCCGTGGTTTTAATTTGTTCACTAGCATCCTATGTGGTTTATTTGCATAATCGTAAAATTTTTGCTTGGCCCACAACATGGATTTAGAAATTTGATTCGTATCGAAAGACTTAATCCGATCTCGGATTGAGATGACATTTCTCAGTTTTTCCACCGTGGGGGAGGCCAACAAAGTTCCTTCCGCTGTCTGCAGTTGGGTGATAAGATCCTTTTTGAGTTTTACAGAATCTTTCTTTAGGCGTGAGCCTATAGCTATGCATTCACCCCTAAAAAAGGCCTTATGGGCCTCCCACAGGGTGGAAATTTCCGGGACAGAACCATCATTAAGCTGGAAAAACTCAGTTAGTTTCTGCTGTAGTTGGGTTTGAGATAAAGGGTTTTTAAGCAAGGATTCATTGAGGCGCCAGTGGCAGGTTTTAGTAAAAGACTTCGTCAATAATACATTGAGTTCAATGGGTGCATGATCCGACCAGGTAATAGGATTTATTTCTGAAGATACTACATAGGGCAATAGAGGGCCTGTAACAAGGAAGTAATCTAGTCTAGAATAAGACTTGTGGGGGTGAGAATAAAATGTATAGTGTTTTTGGGTCGGGTGTTTTATCCTCCAAGAGTCAAATAGATTATGGGATCTAACTAGTTTGCGAAAGGATGTTGATAGTTTCTTAGAGGAAGATTGTGGGGTGGTTTGGAATAGAGTTTTCCTGTCCCTGGTCGGGGACATGCACACATTGAAGTCGCCTCCCATGATCATGAAAGGCTGGGAAAAGGGTTGTAGTTTCTCAAAAACTTTTTCAAGGAAACTGATTTGTCCTACATTTGGTGCATAAATGTTAATTAAGGAAAAAGAGGTAGATAAGTGACTACACTTCAGGAATATGAACCTACCGTGAGGATCTAGGTAGGAGGAGAGTATTTTTATTGGGCTTGTGCGTTTAATAAGAATTGCTACTCCCGCTTTTCCAGAGGGATCAGAGGCAGTATATGCTACGGGGAAGTGTCTAGAGGCAAACTTAAATGAGCCACTGGGCTTAAAATGGGTTTCCTGAACCATAATCGCCTCTGCTTTGGATGATTTAAATTCTTTTAAGGCCTGCCACCTTTTGCCTATAGAATTCAATCCTTTAACATTACACGAGTAAACTTTGAGGGCCATATTTGGCTAAACCAGAGAGAGCTAATGTAATATAAAGACTGAGAGCATATAAATGAGCATCCTTAAGAAAGAAAAACATTTGAAGACAAACATTGCTTACAATTGTTACATTGATGTAAGTACAACACTGAAAAAACATATATAGGTCAAAAAGAGAAAAAAAGAAAAAAGACCTGCATATGTAAACTCCAAAGGGAGTAAAAAAATTAGGAACTATATTGCATAAGAAGGTGAAAAATGTTAAAAAAAGAAAAAAGAAAAAATAATTTTTGAAAAGCCTGAGAAAAAAATTCAGGCTGCCCAGGCATAAGCCTTGGGTCATGAGGGGGGGCATGTTAGCCTGCAGGGTTTGATAGAGGAGGGGGGGAGGTGGGGAGATCCTCGTCTCTGTTTTTTGTAAACCAAAAAAAAAAAAAAAAAAGGAAAACAAACAGACAGGAGGAGCATAGGTATTTGGCATGTAATTATGAACAGGTAGATAAATCTTAAGACAAGCTGGTGTATGTCAAAGAAGTATATAAAAAAAAAAAAAGGAAAAGGGGGGGGAAACCCCCAAGAAGGCATCTAACAAAGACATCGGTGAGAGGTGTGACCTCTCAACAAAGTGACCCGACCACTGTGAGGTCACTAGGATAACCATGGTAAATATTATCTGGTCATGAAAAAATGGCCAGAAAAATTGAGAAAATAAAAAATAAAAAATAATAGGTCACATCAGGTTGGATGTCTGTGACGGTTGGCTCGTTGTGGGGTAGAGAAGTTCTTCTGGGATCTTCGTTGAACTGGGGTCCAAATTTTGGCTGGTGTGGTAAGTGGTTTGGGGTTCGGAGCTTGGGGTATAGAATCTTCCTCAGGCAGGAGGGGAAGACCTAGATTGCGGATAAAGGCTTCACTTTCGTAAAGGTCTCTCATGGAATGTTGAACACCATCTTTGGAAACGGTTAGGCGGAAGGGGAATCCCCAGCGGTATGGAACTTGATGGTTTTGTAGATGGGTAGTAACCGGACGGAAACTGCGCCTTTTGGCCAAAGTGATTGGGGAGAGATCGTTGAATATCTGGATTTTGTGTTGTTTATAGTCAATACGTGACTTGTTCCGCGTTGCAAGTGTGAGGGCTTCTTTGCTTTCGTAGAAGTGGAAGCGGACAATAATATCTCTGGGGTTGGCAGTAGGAGGAGGCTTTGGGGCCAGAGATCTATGCGCCCTGTCCATACGCCAGTCTATGTCCGGAATGTGTGGGGCTAAAGTGACGAATAGGCCTAAAAGGTAGGGACGTAGTTCCTTGTCGTTTACCGTCTCAGGGATTCCCCTAATCCTCAGATTCTGGCGTCTTTCACGGTTTTCCAGGTCTTCCTGTTGAAGTTGAAGTAGGGAGACTGTATGTTTCAGGTTGGAGTTGTCCTCTTCGAGAACATGTACATATTGGGTCAGTTCATCGAATTTGTTCTCCAATGTGTTGGTGCGTTCACCTAGTTGGTCAATTTCACCCCGTAACTCATGTGCTATTTTGCTCACTTCTTTAGCAATACTGCGGGTTAATTCGTGTAGTAATGAGTTCAACTTTGTGTCTAGGACAGCTACTGTTACTACATCCACGGGGTGATCGGGTGGAAGAGAGTGTTGGGAGTATTGAGACCTGTTATCATCTTGGGTCATGTCTTCCGGCCGAGTATGTGGGTCAGCAATGTCCGAGGATCTCGGTTGTTCACTGGGGGTCGGGGATCTTTGTTTATATAGGAATCGCTCCATGGTGTCAGGGGTCTGCGACTTTGGCGGTGGGATAAAACCTCTATATATTGCTTTCTGGAAGCCAATCTTCCCCATGCAGTGTTAGGAAGGGTCTGATGTCTTGTTATGATATCGCTCCTGCGATTAATAGGGGACTGTTAGCTTTGTAGGAGCATCTCTTAAAGAGAGGGGGATCAAAGGACTCCTCTTACATGTCTGCTTCCCTGCACGCCGGTCTGGGGGTGGTCACATTAAGGATCAGGGAGTGCTGAGGTGGCAGCTATGAGATTAGCAGGTATATGAAAGAATTTGGTGTCTGCAAACAATCTGTAGTTGGTTAAACTGCAGGGAATAGGTTGTGGGGGTACTTGGAGTACCAAGATGGCCGCCGACTTCCAGGACTAGGCCGAAGCCGCGGCCTATCCTGAAGGCTGAGGCCGGTCGGGGGGGGTCCCCCTCCGGGCCCGGACCGGGTCCCCCGGGCCTAAGGTACAGGGATTCTGAGGTTAGGTACAGCAGAGAAGAAGGCTCGGGCGACAGCCCTTGTACTCACAGAGTCCAGGATGGCCGGTGGAGAAGCCCAGGAGTGGCGGCAGGCCGCGGGGGGGTCCGGGATGGAAGGAGAGGATCCCGCCCGGCCCTCCCTCACGCCGTGGGTGTCTGTCTCCCCTCAGTGGTAGCTCGGATGTCCCGGTCGGGAGGGTCCCAGGGAAGGATCCGTTCGTCCTCCGGTCTGCGGCGTAGGTGAGTGCCAGGCTCCGGACAGGCCGCAGGCCTCAATATGGCGGCGGTGGTTCACAGTCCAGGGCAGGCAGGAGGCCTAAAAAAGCTCAGATTTGCCTGATTTGAGGCAAGATCCAGCCGGATCTGCAGCGGAGAGGGTTGGGGACGTTCCCAGCAATAGATGGGTTTTTTCCCAAGGGAAATAGAGCAGGGATGGCAATGGATGGAAGATGCCTGGACGGAGCTCAGCATACACACGTCCTCCCTGTATCACGTCCGGCCACGCCCCCGAGTTTCTATTTCTTATGGAGAAAATCTCTTTGATATACAGTATCTCACAAAAGTGAGTTCACCCTTCACATTTTTGTAAATATTTTATTATATCTTTTCATGTGACAATACTGAAGAAATTACACTTTGCTACAATGTAAAGTAGTGAGTGTACAGCTTGTATAACAGTGTAAATTTGCTGTCCCTCAAAACAACTCAACACACAGCCATTACGGTCAAAACCACTGGCAACAAAAGCGAGTACACCCCTAAGTGAAAATGTCCAAATTGTGCCCAAAGTGTCAATATTTTGTGCGGCCATCATTTTCCAGCACTGCCTTAACCCGCTTGGACATGGAGTTCACCAGAGCTTCATAGGTTGCCACTTGAGTCCTCTTCCACTCCTCCACGATGACATCACGGAGCTGGTGGATGTTAGAGACCTTGCTCTCCTCCACCTTCCGTTTTTAGGATATCCCACAGATGCTCAATAGAATTTAGGTCTGGAGACATGCTTGGCCAGTCCATCACCTTTACCCTCAGCTTCTTTAGCAAGGTAGTGGTCGTCTTGGAGGTGTGTTTGGGGTCGTTATGTTGTAAAACTGCTCTACGGCCCAGTCTCCGAACGGAAGAGATCATGCTCTGCTTCAGTATGTCACAGTACATGTTGGCATTCATGGTTCACTCAATGAACTGTAGCTCCCTAGTGCCAGCAGCATTCATGTAGCCCCAAACTATGACACTCCCACCTCTATGCTTGACTGTAGGCAAGACACTTGTCTTTGTACTCCACCTGGTTGCTGCCACACATGCTTGACACCATCTGAACCAAATAAGTTTATCTTGGTCTCATTAGATCACAGGACATGGTTCCAGTAATCCATGTCTAGTCTATCTTCAGCAAACTGTTTGTGGGCTTTATTGTGCATCATGTTTAGAAGAGGCTTCCTTCTGGGACGACAGGCATGCAGACTAATTTGATGCAGTGTGCGGCATATGGTCTGAGCACTGACAGGCTGACCCCTCTACCCCTTCAACCTCTGCAGCAATGCTGGCAGCACTCATATGTCTATTTCCCAAAGACAACCTCTGGAAATGACGCTGAGCACGTGCACTCTACTTCTTTGGTCGACCATGGTGAGGCCTGTTCTGAGTGGACCCGGTCCTGTTAAACCGCTGTATGGTCTTGGCCAATGTGCTGCAGCTTAGTTTCTGGGTCTTGGCAATCTTCTTATATCCTAGGTCATCTTTATGTAGACAACAATTCTTTTTTTCAGATCCTCAGAGTTCTTTGCCATGAGGTGCCATGTTGAACTTCCAGTGACCAGTAAGAGTGAGAGCGATAACACCAAATTTAACACACCTGCTCCCCATTCATACCTGAGACCTTGTAACACTAATGAGTCACATGACACCGGGGAGGGAAAATGGCTAATTGGGCCCAATTTGTACATTTTCACTTAGGGGTGTACTCACTGTTGCCAGCAGTTTAGACATTAATGGCTGTGTGTTCAGTTATTTTGAAGGGACAGCAAATTTACACTGTTATACAAGCTGTACACTCACTACTTTACATTGTAACAAAGTGTAATTTCTTCAGTGTTGTCACATGAAAAGATATAACATTTTTACAAAAACGTGAGGGGTGTACTCACTTTTGTGAGATACTGTATGAGGCACTGACACGGTAGGAAGCACCTTTATGAATATTATTGGTAGTCACGTGCACAAGGAAGATTCATGTATCACTGAAGGCAGTGCTGGTGCAAGGATTTTTAACACCCTAGGCAAAACCTAATTTTGCCGCCCCTCCATGCCTCCGTCCCCAATTCCACCCCATTTGCCTACCCATGTGACAGGACCTGGCACTATACAGGAAGCATCGGCTTTGCTTCCTCTAGTACCGGCTCCATTCTTCACACTGATGCTCGGGGATGGCGAGTCAGGAACCTGCAATCTGGGCTTGCTGACCCACCATCCCAGAGCAGGAGGTGGAGAGCCACATAAGAGGGCCAGCAATTGAACACCCCTGCTGTAAGGAATACATTGTGTGTAAGGCAGAGCTGGCTGTACTGGGATGATCACCAGAGAGTCTCAGAGAGACACAGACAGGTCGGTCACTGATGATCATAGAAGCACGCAGCGGCATGGAATGTTTGCTTCCGTTCTGTTGGGAGACCCGGGACATGTTGGACGGAGCGGCTGCCTGAGACTGAGTTACATGCTGCAGGCATGGAGGAAAACCAGCTGCTGGGCGCCCTAGGCAGCTTCCTAGTTTGCTTAGTGGTAGCCCCCGCCCTGACTGAAGGAGAACATATCTGTTCTCTAATAAGGACTGTACCATCTGTATTTGATACATGCACTGTATATGTCATGAATTGAGTATTTAAAGTAACACATGGACACTTTCAGAATTGGTTTGCAATATAGATTTATTTTTAATGGCCTTATTTTTGGTTTATCCAATTATTTTCAATTATTGTTGGTGCACATTTTTCCATAGCGCTGTTCATTTTATAATTTCATCTATAAGTAAACAACTATTACAATGTGAATAAAAGTGGCTGGAACTTAAAGGGGCTGAAGACCATTAACAACCTGGTGGGATACCTGGGGCACGGCACACTGACAAGAAAGCACTATTTGACCTATTTTTTTACTAAGAGGTCAAAAACATTGGGTGAGTGCGGTGTGTATATTAGGGACACAGAGGAGAGAGTACATCTGAGTTGTCACAATGCACAGTTTTCCCTTTTGGACTGATTGATGCACTGAACACATTATTCACAATGGAATAGTTGTGTATTTATAGATGCTCATTAATTATTGGTGTATATAGTATATGAGCGTTATTGTATGTCTTTATCCTATTAGGAACTTTTATTTCGTATAATTGTTAAGGCTCTAAACTCACCTGTTAAAAAGGCACATGATTTTGCAAGAACTAAAGCATTATTTTGCATATATTGTTTGTTTACAGGACACACACTTAAAAGGTCACGGGTGTGAATGGGGAGCAGGTGTGTTAAATTTGGTGTTATTTCTCTCACTCGCTCATACTGGTCACTGGATATTCAACATGGCACCACATGGCAAAGAACTCTGAGGATCTAAAAAAAAAAAAAGAATTGTTGCACTACATAAAAATGGCCTAGGCTATAAGAAGATTGCCAAGACCCTAAAACAGAGCTGCAGCATGGTGGCCAAGACCATACAGAGGTTTACCAGTACAGCCATGGTCAACCGAAGAAGTTGAGTGCACATGCTCAGCGTCATTTTCAGAGGTTGTCTTTGGGAAACAGACGTATGAGTGCTGCCAGCATTGCTCCAGAGGTTGAAGGGGTGGGGGGTCAGCCTGTCAGTGCTCAGACCATATGCCACACACTACATCAAAATTGGTCTGCATAGCTGTCATCCCAGAAGGAAGCCTTTCTAAAATTGATGCACAAGAAAGCCCGCAAACAGTTTGCTGAAGGCAATCGAACGAAGGACATGGATTAATGGAACCATGTCCTGTGGTGTGATGAGACCAAGATAAACTTATTTGGTTCAGATGGTGTCAAGCGTGTGTGGTGGCAACCAGGTGAGGAGTACAAAGACAAGTGTGTCTTGCCTACAGTCAAACATGGTGGTGGGAGTGTCATGGTCTGGGGCTGCATGAGTGCTCCCAGCACTAGGGAGCTCAGTCCAATGAGGGAACCATGAATGCCAACATGTACTGTGACATATTGAAGCAGAGCGCGATCCCCTCCCTTCGGAGACTGGGCCACAGGGCAGTACTCCAACACGATAACCACCAAACACACCTCCAAGATGACCACTGCCTTGCTAAAGAAGCTGAGGGTAAAGGTGATGGTCTGGCTAAGCATGTCTCCAGACCTAAACCCTATTGAGCATGTGTGGGGCATCCTCAAATAGAAGGTGGAGAAGCACAAGGTATCGAACATCTACCAGCTCCATGATGTCATCATGGAGGAGTGGAAGAGAACTCCAGTGGCAACCTGTGAAGCTCTGGTGAACTCCATGCCCAAAAGTGTTAAGGCAGTGCTGGAAAATAATGGTGGCCACACAAAATATTGACACTTTGGGCCCAATTTGAAAGTGTCATTTCTTCAGTGTTGTCACATGAAAAGATGTAATAAAATATCTACAAAAATGTGAGGGGTGTACTCACTTTTGTGAAATAATGTATATTTATGAATTGGCCGCTCACCTCCAAAAATGACCCAAAGGTCAAACAAGGCTCATCAGATAGTCAGATAAGAAATCTTGCTGATGGATCTGTAAAGACATCCAGGTCCCAAGCGAAGACGAAGAACTACGTCCAGATCGTAGTATCAACACATCTTGGGAAACTTCATAAGTAGAGGAAATAGCTTGCTCCAAGAAATGGCACTTTTTGTAAAAATGGCGCTCAAAAGGAAACAAAGAACAGCCATAGTGTCAGGTCACCTTGAGGCTAGGTGACAGATGCACTCTGTAGGAGTCAGAAGTGCACCGCTAGGTAGTGGACCCTAGGACTGACTGCTGCGGATTGAACCCTGGGAGGTTCAGGAAGCAGGTCTACTGGATCACTGACACAGATCCCACTGGGAGCTAGAGCATAGATTCACCAGGGCGCGGAGTCTAAGAGCCAGCAGGTGTTCACCAGAACCTCTAGTGATGAGGATGGACTGCGCTGCAGTCTGGCTCCAGGCCACGGCCCCCAGGGTCTCACAGCTCACAGTAGACTACAGGAGAAAAGGAAGGAGGCAGCAGGCTGGAACAACAAGGAAAGTAAGGGACAAGCCAAGGTCAGGGCCACAAGCAGACAAGGACAACAGAGTTCACGCCAAGGTTCAGGGTCACAGGCAAACAGGGATGGTCGGGGACACACCAAAGGTCAGGGTCACGAGCAGACAGGAATAGTTAAGAACAAAGCCAAAGTCGGTAACTGGAATCAGACGTAGCAAACACAGCAAGTACACACGAAAGCTAACACACAATGGTTGATCAGCACTGCTGGCTTGCAGTGCACAGGTTAATATAGGGTTCCCTGATGGGAGCTGGGGTGGAGCCATGCTAGAGGAGAGTTTACAAAAGCAGTCAGGTGAGGGTCAGCTGGTCTCTAGAGATGAACACATGGAGACAGGTGAGCTGACAGACAAACTCTATTGCATAACCATGACACATAGTGCAATATTGCCAAATAAAAAGTAAATTTATTAAGTAAAAGAAGCTGCTTACATCAAGTAAGAATAAAAATCGCAGTAAGAAACAATGGGAGTAGTGACACAAACGCCTCCTCACTGTTAAGGAAGTTCAGTGAGGAGTCGAGTGTGTCACTACTCCCATTGTTTTTTAGTGTGATTTTTATTCTTACTTTATTTAAGCAGCTTCTTTTACTTAATAAATTTACTTTTTATTTGGCAATATTGCAAACAACGGGAGTTGTGACGCACTCGCCTCCTCACCGTTACGGAAATTCAGTGAGGAGGTGAGTGTGTCACTACTCCCATTATTTTTTACATCACGTAAGAATAAAAATCGCAGTAACAATGGGAGTAGTGACACACTCGACTCCACACTGCACTTCCGTAACGGTGAGGAGACGAGTGTGTCACTAGTCCCATTGTTTTTTGCTGTGATTTTTACAATAAAAATGTACTTTTTATTTGGCAATATTGCACTATGGCTATTCTTTGTTTCCTTTGAGCACCATTTATACAAGAAGTGCCATTTCTTGGAGCGAGCCGTTTCCTCTACATATGAAGTTTCCCAAGATGAGTTGATACTAAGATCTGGACGTAGTTCTTAGTCTTCGCTTGGGACCTGGATGTCTTTACAGATCCATCAGCAGGATTTCTTATCTGATGAACCTTATTTGACCTTTGGGTCATTTTTGGAGGTGAGCGGCCAATTCATAAATATAACAGTCGATGTTTGGATTGATGTGCTGTCTGTTTTTTCTTCTATCAAGTTACCACTATGAGATTTTTACCTTTATATGAACTGACTCCTACCATTGGGCTTTAGTTGGACTTATATTAGCATTTATTTATTTTTTGGATACTTATGTTCATTCTTTAAGTATATTAATTCATGACACGTTACTGAATAAGCGCACCACTCTTCTTTTTGCATTTGATTATGCAATGTTTTTTGGGTACACTACCAAGTGGTTGCAGCTAATTCACGTTCACTATACACTTATTGTATATATTTTTTATTTTCTGAGTTTATTTTGACTTTATTCACCTGATGGTTTATATTTTCTTTAAAATTATACATAGTAGCGCGCAAGTTTATTCCTTTATAACAAAAAGAAAATATATGGGTAGCTTGTAATAGGTAAATCTACATTACCCAAACAAACCAACAAAGAAAATAATGCCTCCAAACATATAATATTACAAGCTTAAAGCATGTGCTTTTAACACAGCATTCATATTGTGCAAAAAGCTTCACAAAATTCAAAAATGATAATAAAAAAATAAATCAGTGGGAATAAAGTCCAATGCAAGAGAGCCAAAATAATGCGATAAATATCACCGCAAAGAAAGTGTCTTCCACCAGCTAAAAGGCACTCGCCAACATTAAAGCTTCCAGAGGAAAGCAGCAACATGCATGTTTGTGTCAACGGGTATATTCACAGATATGGTCAACCAGTTCCATTCTCACACCCCGCAGCAGATCTTCTCACCACTGTGGATAGTCCAAAAGTTTGCTTGATACCGTCTGGGACAAAAGAGCTCACCACACGGAGCCACAAGCAGGGGACCACATTGGACACTGGCAACCAATAGTAAGACGGTTCCTCCCATATAACCCCTCCCATTCCGGAAGAGCCTCAGTTTTGTAGCAAGCAATGACGATCCCAGAAAGAGGGGAGGGACCTCTGTGTCCCGTGATGTACTTCAAGAAAAGGATTTTACAGGTAAGCCGTTTTAAAAATAGTTTTTCTTTATCGTACATCACGGGACACAGAGCACCATAATAATGACTATATGGGATGTCCTAAAGCAATGCATCTGAGGTAGGGGGGGGGGCATTATCCCCAAGCCCAACGGACCTGAGACTATAAAGCTGCCTGCAACACGCTGTGGCCAAAAACCGTCTCATTTTGAGATCTCACATCCACCTGGTAAACGTATGAACTGAAGACCAAGCGGTCGCTTTGCAAACCTGAGCCATAGACACCTGCTGGCGTACTGCCCATGATGCACTAACCCCTCTAGTGGAGTGTGCTCTTAAATCCCAGGGTGGAACCCTGCGCTTTAATCCATACGCCTGGACAATAGTCTGGCGAATCCACCTGGATATAGTTTAACTTGTTGCCGGCTGTCCTTTTTTAGGACCCTCAGGCAAGACAAAAAAAACAGTCAGTCTTCCGAAAGGGAGCTGACATTTCCAAGTAAGCTTTTATCACTCTCACCACATCCAGTGAGTGAAGCGACCTTTCCTCCCTAGTCTTAGGGTTTGGAAAATAAGGAAGGTAAAATGATATCCTGATTCAGATGAAATCTGGAAACCACCTTCGGTAGGAAATCCGGACGGGGTCGCATGACCACTCTGTCCTGATGAAGAATCAAACGGTTCTTTGCAAGAAAGGGCCGCTAATTCTGACACCCTTCTAGCCGATGTAATAGCCACTAGGAAAGCTAATTTCCTGGTCAATAGGACAAAAGGAATAGGTCTAATAGGTTCAAAGGGCTGACTCTGTAAGGCTGACAGTACCAAATTTAGGTCCCAAGGACATAAAGGTGGTTTAAGCGATGGCCTCAGGTGTGTTACTCCCTTGACAATGGTTCGCACCAAAGAATGGGATGCAATTTGTCTTTGGAAAAAAAACGATAAGGCCGAAATCTGTCCCTTAACCTACGAGGGTTCCATTTCCTTTTCTCACACCAAGAAATGTAGGACTTCCATACTCTATAATAGATAGCTCTAGAAACTGACTTTCTAGCGTTTATCAAAGTGGACAAGACTGAACCCATAATACCACGGTCTTTCAATAGTCTGGCCTCAATAGCCAGGCCATCAAATTCAGCAACCGTAAAGAAGGATAGAATATGTGCCCTTGAGACAACAGGTCTGAACGGCAAGGAAGGACCAACGGGTCCCCTACTGGCAATTTCATAATTTCCGAGTACCATGATCTCCTGGGCCACGCTGGGGCCACTAAGATCACCGGCTTCCGTTTCTCCCGTATTCTGTGTAGTAAGTGCGACAGAATCTGGATCAGAGGGAAGGCATATATCAGAGAATACTGATCCCAAAGAACTACTAATGCGTCTATCCCGACAGCAAGCGCATCCCTGGTCCTGGATACAAACTTGTCCAGCTTGGCATTGAATCTGGATGCCAACAGATCCACATCTGGGGCCCCCCAGTATTGGCAGATCTGTAGAAACACCTCGGGATGCAGGGACCATTCCCCTGGTAACAATTTTTGGTGACTTAGGAAATCCGCCTGCCAATTGTCCACCCCCGGAATAAACACTGCCGACAGAAAAGGCACATGTTTTTCTGCCCAGGTCAGTATATGATCTACCTCTCTTTGGGCTGCCCGACTCCTGGTACCTCCCTCGTGGTTGATATATGTCACTACTGTGGAGTTGTCGGACTGGACTCTGACAGGAAGATCCCGCAATCTGGACATCCAGAATTGCAGGGCCAGACGAGCTGCCCGGATCTCCAGTAGATTGATGGGCAGAGTCTTTTCTGTCTGGGACCATACTCCCTGAACCGACGCTTGCTCTAGGACTGCTCCCCAGCCGAGAAGACTGGCGTCCGTGGTTACAACTTTCCAGGCTACTGGTGGGAAAGATTTACCTCTTTTTAAGTTGCTGGTTCTTAACCACCAAGAGAGGTTCCATAGAACCTGTGGAGATAGAACCATAGGCTGATCCAAGGTTCGAGCAGACTTGTCCCAGTTTTTCAGGATACTGTTCTGGAACACTCTGGAATGGAACTGTGCATATGGCACTGCGCTGAAGGATGACAGCATCTTGCCCAGTAACCTCATGCACAGCCGAACAGAAGGTGTTAGCTCCTTCTTCACCTTCTGTACCAGTTCCACTATGGAGGCGACCTTTAAGGGCAGAAGAAACACCTTCTCTTGGGCGGTGTCCAAGACCAGACCCAGATACACCAAGGCTTGGGTCGGATAAAGAGCTGACTTGTCCATATTTAGCATCCAACCTAGGCATTGTAAAACCTGTACTGTTCTTGACACGTTTTGAACCAGTATAGGGCGAGACCATTCCCTTAGAAGTAGATCGTCCAGATATCCTACTACGAAGACTCCTTGAGACCTTAGGGAAGCCAACACCTGGGCCAGAATCTTTGTGAAGACCCTGGGGGCCGTGGCCAAACCAAAAAGGTAGTGCCACAAACTGGAAATGATTGCCCTCTACCGCGAAGGGCAAGAACCTTTGATGTGGACTGAAGATCGGCACATGAAGGTACGTGTCCTTGATATCTATGGACGCTTAATAGTCTCCCTTTCTTAGGGACCTTATTACCGACCGAACCGACTCAATGCGGAAAGATCGGACATCTACAAGGCAGTTGAGAGCCTTGAGGTCCAAAATGGGCCTTACTTCCCCATTTGGTTTCGGCACGGTGAATAGGTTTGAGTAAAACCACTTGAATTTTTCCTCGTGCGGAACCTTTACAAATACTCCCTGCGTCAGCAGATGGTGTAAAGCTAGAAATAGGCATCTTCTCTTCTCTGGATCCGCCGGGACCCTTGAGTACAGAAACTGGTTCAGGGGGACCTCCCGGAACTCTATTCTGTAACCGTATTTTACAGTGGAAATGACCCATCTCTCTTGAACCAGTTCTTCCCAGGCCTCCCCAAACAGCCGAAGTCTGCCCCCACCCCTGAGAGCAGGGGCGCCCGTTCACAAGGAAGACTTGGAGTTGGGCTTGGGTGGCTTTTGGGTCCAAGGCTTTTTCTGACCCTGGGATCTCTTAAACCCAGATGGCTGAGGCCGTCGATACCGCTTAGGGGAAGAGGCACCAGGACCTGGGGCATTAGGAATTTTATAAGAGGGTTGCTTCCCTTTCTTTTTAATAGGAAGCATGGTGCTCTTTTCTCCAGAGATCTTTTGGATATATTTATCCAGATCCTCGCCAAACATGCACTCTCCATGAAATGGAGAAGCAGCAAGTAGCCTTTTACATGGCGTCTCAGCAGACCAGTTCTTTAGCCACAATATTCTACGCATATGAACTGACAGTAACGCAAAACGAGACATCTGTTGAATTGAGTCTTTCAACGCGTCTACCGCAAAACACAAGGCATGAGGGATCTCTGATAGCTCCTCAGCAGATTCCTCCTGGCAAGGCATGTTCTTCACCAACCTCCTAAAGCGATCCTTTAGGGACTGACAAATCCCAATAGCCGCAATAGCTGGCTGAACTGCTGCACTAGCCACCGAAAAGGAGGCCTTTAATAAGGACTCTAGCTTTTTATCAGCCGGATCCTTGAACCCCTGGGCATTATCCACTGGACAGGTTAAACTTTTATTCACAGAAGATATGGCAGCGTCCACCAAAGGTGTGCTCCATTTCTTCCTGAATTTTTCCTCCATAGGGTATAAGACAGAAAACCTTTTCGGAGGTAAGTATATCCTGTCAGGATGCTCCCAGTCCGCGTAAACCACCAGTAACGGATGCAAGGGAAACGCTTGGGAAATTTGTTTAGGTCGCAAAGATCCCAGGGTAGAACAGGAGAGTGCAGACTGCTGAACTGGGGGTAACTTAAACCCAATTCGTACTATCTCCATTAGAGATTGGATAAACTATTTCTGGGAATGAGAGGCTGAAATTGGCTTTTCAGAGCCAGAGTCCTCAGCCGAGGAATCTTCAGCCTCTCCTACCTCTTGGTCCTTTATGACCATCTCCTCCGGATCCTCTGCCCATTCTGGTTCCAGCTCACCTGAACCCATCTGGCTATAAGAGTCCTGGGGCTCTAGTGACTCTCCACTTGGCCCAGGTTCCGGGGAGGGAGATCTATTACGCTTCCTACCCCCCCTGTGTTACAGAGGCAATCATGCCAGCTATTTTGACTTCAAGGCCCGCTAAGGCAGATGCCAAATCATCCTTTGTAACATAAGCCGAGGCAGGGACATTGGTAGTGGCCACTATGCCTGACAAGTGCAATGGCTCAGCCAGGTCAGAAGCCGCAGGTCCTTCAGGAGAAAATGAGGCTGCATCAGCATGGGGTTGGTCTCCTGTTTTTTGTGGAGGGACTCTTACCCCTGTGCTTGCCTTATTCCCTGTTCCTCGTTTTCTGGAAGACATTGCTTACACTCGAGAAAACTAAAAAGGAGTACTCCCCACAAACTACAACCAGTCTTTAACCTGTCACCGCTGTGTCCAAGACCATCAGATTCACATGCCCACCATTCGCTCTGTTTCCTCCATGCGCACGCCAGGAGCTCCATGCCTCTAAGCACTAGCATGAGAGCGAGCGCGCACCTCAGCAATCGGCGACACGCCTACCGCATGGCGCATGCGCCATCCTGACGCACGTGGCGCACCTGACGTGGATAGCGGCGGCGCATTCGCACGCCAGTGATGCGCACACAGTGGACACGCAGCGTGCACGCGCATGCAAAAATTTTAAAATGCGCGCCAAACCGGCCTCTGTGATCCTGGACACAGGCTCAAGGCTTACACTAGCAGTTTTACAAGGGGAAAATGCATATACATACATATATATAAAAAGCCCCAAATTGAGTACTCACCATCCCAAGCAGCAGGGCCTGTCTTGCCAGGCCCAACCTTCCCCCATCACAGCGGGTAGCGCCTCTAAGGACCTTCAGGGACCGGGTCCCCCATATTGGGGTCCACCCCCCTGGATCTGTAAAGCACTCTTTCTGGTTTCCTTGGGCAAGATTGACCAGGAATACCAACTTTAACAAGGGTCCAGCGCCTATAAAGCACACATTACAAGCAATACCTCGTTCTTGAACCGAGGTTCGGGTACCATCCACTTTAGCTTAGTAAGCCATCCGAATGGATCCAATTATAACATCCTCAGTGGGACATTCTTTGAAGAAACTGAAGAGCTTCAACAGCCATGACCATCACCTTCAAGACACTGGGGAAAAAAACTGAGGCTCTTCCGGTATGGGAGGGGTTATATGGGAGGAACCGTCTTACTATTGGTTGCCAGTGTCCAATCACCTAAAGGTAAGCGTATAACCCACAGTCATTATTATGGTGCTCTGTGTCTCGTGATGTACGATAAAGAAATAGTGTAGTATTTATAAAAAAAGTATATATTTCACATAGAAAAGTAAAAGGCTTCATCCAAATGCCAGTAAAACAATTGTCATGACAAATAAAACAGTGCACTTACAAAGAGAGCCGTCAGTTCTAAGCAAGGAAATGGCAGCGTGTTGCTTTCTGATGCTACCTGATTTATATGGACCAGATGGGTTTTATTCCAGGCAGATAGGTTAGACATTACATATTTAGGGCCTTGTCAATTATGTGAATGAGACTCCCTAACTAACCATATTATCTAGCGATGATGAAAATGCTTTTGATAGAGTCTAGTAGGGGGCTCCTTAAAGTGGATGTAAACTCGAATTTTTTTTTTTAATGTCATAATATAGAGTATAAGATTTCCTATCATTTGAGCCCAGTCTTGCCACAAAGAGTTAATCCATCTCTGAGCAATCCTCTTTTATTGTTCAGTGAGATAAATCTTGACAAAGAGAAAAACTTTGTCAAATCCTCCCCCTTGCTGTGAGTGACAGGTGATTTACATATCATGTGCACTAGCCTAAGACACATGCATTATTTTTTCATTCCCTCCCACTCCTTTCTTCTGCTGCTCTGCCAGGATTAGATGTTCCACACCTAAGCATAATTGGGCATGCTGAAGTCATGTGGTTACTTTCCTGTCTTTTCACTGGATGTTAGAGATCATAGCAGAAGTTCAGTGTAAGAAATACACAGGAGAAAAATGCATGTTGACAAGGGGAGTGTAGAGGTGGGCGGGGAGTCTGACATCAGGACTCCACCCACCAAGCTCCAGACAACAGACCCACAAATCCTGCATTTTTTCGGCTCTCATAACAGACAGGGGAGACACTTGACAGGTAAAGATACATGCAGGAGGCATGTATATCCTTATAGATAACCCCTATGGCAGTAGTTTAGAAAGGATGACATTGGGTTTACATCCACTTTAAGGTAATTCTATCCCATTTTGGTTTTGGAAAAAGAATACTTAAAATGATTAGTGTGCTTTACGGTCAGCAGTCTGCAAGAGTTAGAATTAAAAAGTCTCTCATTTGTTTGCACGGTGAGTCAAGGCAGGACTCTCCTCACCCATTTTGTTTTTTCGTTAGCAGCTTTCTTGAATTCTGTGAGATTAAACCCTGATATACATGCAGTGTACATATTAATCATCAAGAACACAATCTGGCAGCCTATGCCAACGATTTTCCTTTTTCCAACAAGCGTTCATATCCATCCATAATCTTTTCAAAGAGCTAGTGTTACCGCAAAAGTTTAAATTACCTTTTTTTAAATCTGAAGTTATAAATATTAGTTTTCTCCCCTCCTAAGCCTCTTTATTGGGCTCATACTTACAGTATCATTGCAGTGGCAGAAAGAAAAAACGATATTTGGAAATAAATTTGAATACAATATATTTTAAATCAGTTACGGTCCAATCTTACAGGACATAAGAGGTACTATCCTTGAAGAAAATCTCCTGTTCATGGGTGGAGAAAATAAATATTTTAAAAATGATTGTGCTTCCCATAGTTCTTTTTTTATATCAGATGGTACCTATACAAACTGTACTTTCTATTTTAAACTATAAATAGGATTTCAAGACAGTTTATTTGGAACGCAAAACATCCTGGAATCTTCCACTTAACAATATTTAATATAGATGGATGGTGGCTTGACTATGCCTAATTTTAGAAAATATTACATTACAACAAGTAATTTGCTGTTTTCTATGGCAGATTTAAGGGACAAGTCAGGATCTTTCCTAGATTTATGGATGTACGGCCCAATCAAAAATTTTATACACTCTCTTCCTATCAGGTGGATATTGGATCTAGACCCTATAGAGCAGTGATGGTAAACCTTGGCACCCCCGAGGCTTTGGAACTACATTTGCCATGATGCTCATGCACTCTGCAGTGTAGTTGGGCATCATGGAAAATGTAGTTGTAGTTCCAAAACATCTGGGGTGCCAAGGTTTGCCATCACTGCTATAGGAGGTTCTCCTAGCAGGCCCTGTCCACCCTGATCATATTCTTTCTTGTATTTATCGTGCCATCTTAAAATTCGGTTTGCCAAATTTTCCAGGCTATTTGGGAAAACAGGAAAGGGATTTCGGTATTATAATGCCTAATGATCAAAAATCTAAGATGCTAAAGTTAAGTCACACCTCCTCTATAAGCCTAAAATATTAGAAAATGAGCCACTGGGTCTATATTTCATGTCTCTAATGTTTCATATAAAGACTATCATAATAGTTTAAATTCCTCATTTATTAAACTCAGCAAAGAACAATGTGACTTCCCACTGGAAATCATTAATAGCACCACCTATTATATCTTGGTTTAATTAGATAGATCATATAATGTTTCTGGAGGAATTAAAGTGTAACCGACAGACTTCGAATTCCAATATATGGGCAGCTTGGAGAATTTTTAAAACTTCTACAGAATATTTTAAGGTTTGTAGCTCTCAGAATGAAAGACCTAAGGAATCAATGACCCATGGATTAAACGTTTGAGTTTACTATATAGTTTTAAATCTGTTCATTGAAGAGATATTACTATTATTTATATCTTATAAAATTAAGTCTGGACTTGCTTTCTCTTTTTCTTTCTTGTTACTTTAGTTATCTGTCTGTTTCTTATGTGCAACGTCTATGTCAGGGGTAGGCAACCATTTGAGCACAGTGTGCCGAAAAATGTTTTCAAAGAAATTGAGCGTGCCGATTTTATAACAAAACAAATGTCAACTTCACACTCTCAATCACGAAAAGGATTTTTTAAATAGTAAATGCTGTAAACTACTTGAGAAGTAGTGAGAAATTACCATCCTGCACTCTCACACCTTAGATCAGCCCCAATTCCTGCAACTCCACACTTCAGATCAGCCCCAACTCATGCACTTTCACACCTCAGATCACGGTCGCCCCTGCAAATCTGTTTCACGCTACACCCCCCTGCTCATCTGTCCCACCACTGTACCCCCCTGCACCTCGGTCCCCCCCCTGCACATCTGCCCCACCATCCCCCCCCTGCACATCTGCCCCACCACTGTACTACCCTGCACCTCTGTCCCCCCCTGCACATCTGCCCCACCACTGTACTACCCTGCACATCTGTCCCCCCACTGTAACCCCCTGCCCCACCAATGTACCACCTTTCTCATCTGCCCCACCACTGTAACCCCCTGCTCATCTGCCCCACCACTGTACTACCCTGCACATCTGCCCAACCACTGTACTACCCTGCTCATCTGCCCCACCACTGTACTACCCTGCACATCTGCCCCACCTCTGTACCTCCCTGTACATCTGCTCCATTGTCTTACCCCCATGCTCTTCTGTCTCACTGCTGAACCATCTTCTCATCTGTCCTAACACTGAACTTATCTGCTCATCTGCCCCACCACTGTACCTCCTGTACATCTGTCCCACCTCTGTTCCCCCTGCTCTTCTGCCCCACCACTGTTACCCCCTGCTCATGTGTTCCACCGATGTACCTCCTTTCTCCTCTGCACCCCTCTACACATCTGCCCTTCCTCTGTACTCCCCTGTCCCACCTCTGTACCCCCCACTCTTCTGCCCAACCACTGTAACCCCCTGCTCATCTGTCTCACCAATGCACCTCCTTTCACATCTGCCCCACCACTGTAGCCCCCTGCTCTTCTGTCCCACCGCTGAACCCCCTTCTCATCTGCTCCAACACTGAACCCCTCCTGCTCATCTTTCCCATGACTGTAACCCCCTTCTCATCTGACCCAAAACTGCCCCCCCCCCGCTCATCTGCCCCATCACTGTACCCCCCTGCTTTACTGTCCCACTACTGAACCCCCTTCTCATCTTTCCTACCACTGTACCTCCTGCACATCTGCACCAACACTGTACCCCCTTGCTCTTCTGCCTCACTAATGTAACCCTTTTCTCATCTGTCCCACCACTGTAACCCCCCTGCTCATCTGCCCCATCAATGTAACCCTTTTCTCATCTGTCCCACCACTGTAACCCCCTGCATATCTGCCCCACCTCTGTACCACCCTGCTCTTCTGTCCCACCACTGTAAGCCCCTGCTCATCTGCCCCACCAATGTTCCCTCTTTCTCATCTGCCCCACCACTGTACCTCCCTGCACATCTGCTCCACTGTCGTACCCCCATGCTCTTCTATCTCACTGCTGAACCATCTTCTCATCTGTCCTAACACTGAACTTATCTGCTCATCTGCCCCACCACTGTAACCCCATTTCTCATCTGCTCCACCGCTGTATCCCCATGCTCTTCTGTCTCACTAATGAATCACCTTCTCATCTGCTCCACCGCTGTATCCCCATGCTCTTCTGTCTCACTAATGAATCACCTTCTCATCTGCTCCACCGCTGTATCCCCTTGCTCTTCTGTCTCACTAATGAATCACCTTCTCATCTGTCCTAACACTGAACACATCTGCTCATCTGCCCCACCACTGTAACCCGCTTTCTCATCTGCCTTACTAATGTATCTCCTACACGTCTGTCTCACCTCTGTACCCCCCTGCTCTTCTGACCCACCTCTGTTCCCCCTGCTCTCCTGCCCCACCACTGTAACCCTCTGCTCATCTGTCCCACCAATACACCTCCTTTCACATCTGCCCCACTGCTCTACCCCCTGCTTTTCTGTCTCATCTGCCCCAACATTGAAACCCCCTGCTCATCTGGGCCACCACTGTACCCCCCTGCTCTTCTGTCCAACTGCTGAACCGCCTTCTCATCTCTTCTACCACTGTATCTACCTGAACAACTGCCCCACTGCTGTACACTCCTGCTCTTCTGTCCAACCTCTGAACCCCTCCTGCTTATCTGCTCCGCTGCTGTACCCTCTTCTCATCTATGATATGCAGAGTGGTGAAAGGAAGCAGAGATGAGACACATCTACCTGTCCTGGCACACTCATCCTGCTGATCCACCTCTCACATCCAGCCCACGCAATTGTATATGATGTCACATACAAGCATCTGGAATGGATGCGCAATGATGAGCTCAGGTCAGGGGCATTTTCTGAAAGCAGTCGGCCTGTGTGCAGGATCATAAGTTGGACCCCCGCAGCTGAGGAAAAGTGTGGCGCTCCACGCAGCAGCAAAAGTTGGGTGTGATTTTCATTGCGCTGAATACTGGCTGTGGCTTAAAAGGGACACAGAGTGCAGGGGTTTAGTAGCAAGTGACGCAAAGGTTCAGGAATAATTTCAACAAAATTCCCAGAAGCTCAACAGTAATTCCACAAACTGTCACCTGATTTTGATTTTCAATCACAGTGAGATCCCTTCTTTCTGAGATTGGTAGTGGCAACCAAGGGAGTCATCTTCCTCCAGATGGTGGGCGGGGCTAGCAGGACTGTGATTTGCTTTAGCAGTGGCCAATGACAGTTCTCCTTCTCCTGGAAACAGGGACCACCCCCCACCCTACCAGAACTGCACCCAATCTCTTCCCCATGACAAGAGCTGACTATCACAGCTACAGCAAAGTTAGAGAACCAATGTTTCCCATCTTTTACAATGTGTGGGGGCACAGTGCCTCCCCCTCAGTGCAGGTGCGGTGTGGGGACCTCTGAAATTGGAATGCATTATTGTCTCACTAACACTTCCCTGCGCTGCTCTGCTGATGGGGAGGGAGTCAAGTGGCGGCAAAATAGACTTTGCGTCCCGCTTGCGGCACCAGTGCTGGGGGTTGCCTACCCCTATTCTATGTGGTAAATTACATTGTTTGGAAGTGAACTGAAACAGAGAATGATTTTTTTTTTTTTTTTTTTTTTTAATAAAAATTAAATGAATAAAACAAAAATACTGAAAACACACACATATATGCACAAGCTATAGTCTAGTCTAGTTTGCATCTTTAATAAGGATAAAACTATTTGATAAAATATTTGAAAGACTGCTCTACATGTCATGAGTGAAAGAATGTAAACTTATTGTGCTTACCACTATTAGGAAAATTTCCCCCGAGCTTTAATAACTTATGCAACCTCACTCCAATAATAGAAAGGTATATTTTCCAGAAAGTTGTTATCATTTGCGTGGCAGTCATTATTTAAAATCAAGAACTTCTTCATAAAAATTCATACTTAAATTGTTCAACTTTGTATTATATAATTCATCAACCTATAAAATTCTAAAAAAAATAATAATAATAATAATGCAAGATTCTAAATTGGTTAATTAGTAAGACCATAATGGGTGGTATCATTTATCTGAATTAGTTTTTTTTATGTGACTGACCCTTCTATGTGCATGTTTTTTATTATTATTTATAGAGAGAGTGATAACTGCTCCCTCTGTATAAATAATAATATTTGAAGCGCTTCACAATGTGCATAAAAATGAGTATATATGAATAAATATAAAGAAATATAAATACTCAAATAAATCCAGCGGTGATTAAAATTCCTAAAAAAATCCAGCAATCAAAAAAGTGTAAAATTATTAGTGCCACCAAATGTGTAAAAAAATCCACACAATCCTACTAGAGAATACAAACGAGATCTGTCCTCTTTGATTCAAAAAGCAATCAACAAAAATATTTTATCCAAAAAAGAATCTAGATATTTAGTACCGGATACATGTAGAGTTCCAATCATTTACACCATCCCGAAGATCCATAAGAATGCTGAGGCACCACCAGGAAGACCCATCATTAATGGGATTCAATCGATTAATGCAAGACTAGGGGAATATGTGGACAAATTCTTGCAACCACTAGTACCTAACACTAAAGCTTATCTACGTGATACCAAACATTTATTACAAATATTAAAATCTCTGACCCTGGACCCTAATGGAAGATATCTGTTAGCAACTGCTGATGTTGCTTCACTGTACACAATAATTGAACATAGCGATGCAATAGAAGCATCTAAATGGGCTATGGATTCATTCAGCCATCTCATTTCTAAACAGAAAAGATTTCTTCTTAGAAGCCTGGCCTTTGGTATTCAACAACTACTTCTGGTATAATGATAATTATTTTCGACAACTAACGGGTATTGGGATGGGAGCTAAATATGCCCCAAGTGTAGCCAACATATTCATGGCAAAATGGGAGGAGGATGCCATCTTTTTAAATACTCCAAAAGGAACTGGTTCTACATAAAAGATTCATAGACGATTGTATTTTTATTTGGAAGGGTGATGAATTGAGTTTAAGATCCTTTTTCCAACGTTTGAATATGAACCAAAAAAAATATTAAACTTGAATATCAAATTAGTGAGACTAAAATCCAGTTCCTTGATCTTAAAATAGAACTAACAGCCAATATCATCAGCACAAAAACTTTCTTCAAACCGGTGGAAAGGAACAGCTATATACCAGTAACGAGTTGCCATTATGAGCCATGGTTAATCAACATTCCGAAGGTCCAGTTTATTCGCTTACGGAGAAATTGTTCAGAAAATAATGACTATCTTAAACAAGCTCAGTGGATAGGTAAGAGGTTTGAAGAAAAAGGGTACAATAAATGTTTTATAGAAGAAAAAATAACAGAAGTCAATCAAACCTCAAGAGAAGCGCTGATCCAAGATAAAATCAAGGTAAATGACAAAACAGATGACATACCTCTGATAATGGACTTCAGTGTACAACACAGGAGGATGGAGAGGATTATAAAAAGACATTGGTCTATTTTAAAAACTGATACTACTTTGGCAAATATACTCCCAGAAAAAACGAGATTCATTTATAGACGAGCTCCAACTCTAAAGGGACATCATAGCTAAAAATGTACCCAACCCACCCAAGAGAATAACTGATTTAACCTTTTTTCAGGGTAAAGGATTCTATCCCTGTAAAAGGTGTTATGCCTGCATAAATACTAATCAAAATGGATACAAATGTCAGAAATTTTCTTCAACAAATACTGGGCAAGAATTTGAAATAAAGGATTTTATATCTTGCAGGACTGAGGGGGTGGTATATGCTTTACAGTGCTCCTGCTCCCTCCAATACATTGGCAGAACGAAATGACCAATGTGGAAGAGAATAAGAGAGCATATCCAGAACATTAGAAAAGGCTATCCAAAACACAGTGTTTCAAAACATTTTGATAGGTATCATAACAGAGACCCTAGGGGTCTCCAATTCTGGGCTATTCAAAAGCATAAGGCTCATTGGAGGGGTTCCCATAAAGTGAGGGAACTCAGCAAGAATGAATCCAAATGGATATTCCGGATGGGTACATTAGAACCCCATGGTTTGAATTCGACCTGAATTGTTTTATTTCTGATTTTTAGAGTTTTTTTTAGATTAATATATATATTTTATGGTATATATTTTATTTTAATTTTTTATATATTTTTTTTTTTTTTGGTCCTAGATTCTCATTATTTGTCCAATATCAGTTTTTTCTGAGTGGCAATATTTGGTTCAGTTCTAGCATATAAATAATGGTCATCATCCATTTTTGCAATATTCTATCAGGGAATTTTTAGATTTTAATTTTACATTTTAATATTATCTCCCTATTTCTTATATCATATCTTATTTTAATTTTATATAGGTGTATTTTATATACATATATATCATGTCATCTTGTTTACTCCGTTTTCCATACATTTATGAGCAGAGCATGTGGATACCCCATTTTTGTGATATTATGGGGCACTGGTCAATTATCAAAACCATTAGAGACAATGCTTTGCTATATATTCCCTCTGTGAGATGTTATACCAATTGTGACCACTGGAGGGAGTTGAAGAAGTAAACGTGATTAGAGATATTATTATATATATTTTTTACTTTTTACACACTGCGTTTTTTACACATGGAATCGTGGTTTTGATAAACCAACGATATTCATATGAATTACATGTCTAATAAAAGTAGGTTTTAAACAGGATTGAAGTCTATGCAGGAAGCAGGATGATGATTAACTCATGCTGTAGCCATGGCAACCACTCTGCTGTTGTGCTATAAAGCTGAGTCCGTCAGAGCTTGTATTATCCTTGAAAAAGTCACGTGACTGTGATGTAATGCGTGGGAGGAGCCAAGGACGCTCTGTGCAGATCAGCAGTATCACACAGTGTACTGCAGTTAATCTTCTCCTGTCTAAGGCGGCTGACTGCTATAGTAAAACCTGCATATGCCTTATCATTATAAGGCACACGTGAGTGGATTGAAGTTTGCCTGTGTACCTTGGTATCCTAACTATTGCACAATGATTGTTTTTTTCTCTTATCTGCCTGTCAAATGAGATCTGTTTATGATTCTCACATTGGCTCTGCTGGGGTTTTATGCCTTCCTCTGGATCAACTGTGGGTATAGTATTGGGTATATTGTTTTTTTGGGGGGTTTTTTTTTGTTTTTTTTATGGTTGGACTGGATGGACTTGTGTCTTTTTTCAAAACTAACTATGGTTGTGAACAGAAGCAAAGGAAACATTGTTACTATAAATGTCAATGAGCACCTTAATTAAGCAAGTGTTTTTAAACAGCTTTGCTAGTGGGACCGGATCAAAGCTCTATACCAATCGGATTCTACACTTGTATAATTGAACCTTCTGAATACATCCCTATATATTTATTTTTATGTGGATTTTTTATGTGGATTTTTTATGTGGATTTTTTTACACATTTGGTGGCACTAATAATTTTACACTTTTTTGATTGCTGGATTTTTTTTTCAGGAATTTTACTCACCGCTGGATTTATTTGAGTATTTATATTTATTTATATTTATTCATATATACTCATTTTTATGCACATTGTGAAGCGCTTCAAATATTATTATTTATTCTTTTTAAGTGACTCTGAAAACACTCTTTTGATAGCAGCCTCACTTGGTTTTATGTGTAATTATCAGCTATTTAGCATCACAGCGCTTTGTGTTTTATATATTGCTCCCTCTGTATACCATCCATTTATCAGCGAACATAATTAGCAGCTCTGCTTAAGACCTGCACCTATGACCTGCAAAAAGCAAGAATGTATTTGCAAATTAAGGTGACCTGAGTTTTAAAATGAAATCTGGGGACATTTTTTTTTTTTTTTATTGGCAAATGGTAAACTATGTTATAAGCGTATTTTCCTCAAATTATATATGCAGTGTATGTGGTATGTGTTTATGGAATGATTGTATGATATATATGTTATTTCGCACATTTCGTCCAGAAGATTAAAAAAAAAGAAAAAAAAAAAGAAAAGTCACTTCTTAGAATTATTTGGGATATGACTACCAAATGTTAAGAAGATAAGATAGAGAAAAAACTTGGAGGGAGGGATGGGGCGGCAAAATTTTAATCCAATCTGGGCAGGGGCGGCTCCAGACAATTTTTTGTGGGGATGCTATGGTGGTGCTTGAGGTAAAAGTGAGGGTGCTAATTCAGCGCTCAAAGCATGTGGGGGCGTGGCCAAAAGTGGGTGTGGTCAACACATGGGCATGGTCAGCAAGTGGAGGTTTCTTCATGGTGTACAATGGTGATAAGTATGTACTGGCCTCTGTATACCAATAAAAAGCCAAAAAACTGCAGCACAACCCTACACATCCTTCCTTTTCTACAAATGGATGTATAAGTGCAATGGCAAAACCTATAAATGAATATCCAGTGCAAATCCACCAATGTATTGCAATATAGTAGTGATGGTGTCACCCCCTTTGCAAAAGGTAAGAAATATTGCAGAGCTGTAATGTGCAAATAGTAGTGAAACCCCCTATATATAATAATAATAAAAAAATGTACAATTGATGTACATATTTTACATTTTATTATATTATATATAGGGGGTTTCACCACTATTTGCACATTGCAGCTTTGCAATATTTCTTACCTTTTGCAGAGAGGGTGACACCATCACCATGTTCTAATTCACTGGTTGATTTGCATCTTGGTTATTATTATTGAATGTAGGGGTTTTCACCATTATTTGCACATTGAAGCTCTGCAATTTCTCAAAAATATTTTTTGCAGAGGGAGGTGACACCATCACTACTATACTGCAATACATTGGTTGGTTTGCACTGGATAGTCATTTATAGGTTTTACCATTGCACTTATAAGTCCATTTGTACATTTTATAGATGAAGTGTAGGGCAGCGCTGCATTTTTTGCTTTTTAGTGATTTGCGTTAGACGAGGGAACCAGCTAACAAGATTCTTTTATTGCTTTTGAGATTTTTTTAGTTGCATGGTAGTTGTTTTACTTGATTTGTTATGTCCTCTGTATACTGGTAAGCACTGGCCCTGCATATTGGTGGTCAGTGTGCCCCTGTATGCTGGTGCTACTTGCAGAGTGCAGGAGGAAGCTATGTGCAGGAGGATACTATGTGCTGAGTTCACAAGGATGCTACGTGCAGGGTTCAAGAGGATGCTACATGCAGGGTTCAGGAGGATGCTATGTGCAGGAGGATGTTACATGCAGGGTTCAGGAAGACGCTACGTGCAGAGTGCAGGATTCAGGAGGATGCTATGTACAGAGTGCAGGACTCAGGAAATTGGTACATGCAGGGCTCAGGAGGATGCTACGTACAGAGTGCAGGGTTCAGGAGGATGCTTCGTACAGCGTGCAGGGCTCAGGAGTGTACTATGTACAGAGTGCAGGGCTCAGGAGGATGCTATGTAGAGGGTGCAGAGTTCAGGAGTGTGCTACATGGAGTGCATAGTTGCGAATTGGCTGATTCTCTTGAATAGATTGCATAACATGAGGAGGGAGAGATAATGCAGAGGGAAAGTTCATGTTACTTTTATTGAGATTCATGTCCCTTCCACACAGGTGGCGCCTGGGATAGACAGAATGCGGGTCCAATGCTGGGATGTGTTCTGTCTATTACATGCGCAGGGTCAGGAGAAGGCGGGGCTGTGTGTGATGGCGAGCAGAGCAGAGGCAATTTCATGTAAGCTGTTGTGCGTGCTATTCGCGCTCTGTGACCCCTTGGCTCTCCTCTTCCTCCAGTCATGATCCGGCCACCCTCCCTCTCCTCCTCCGCCCCGGCGAGGCTGCAATGTTGGGCATGGCGAGGCTGCAATGATGGGCACAGGTAATGCTGCAACGATGGTCACTGGTGAGGCTGTGAAGGGTAACTGATAAAGTTGTTCTTAATATTTATTTTTGTGACTTAATTATGCAAAAAACCATTTAAGTGTCATTTCATGATATCATTTATGAGGGCGTGATTAGGGGCAGAATTAGGGGCGGGGTAGGGGTTGTCAGGGCAACTGATGGCGAGTAACCCTTGAGGCCTGGCTAGTAGCTCAGGACTTTAAATTTTGAGCATGTATGTTTGTGTATGTGTAATTAATATATATATTAAATGAACTTTTGCACAATGTGCTAATTTTTCGAGTATCACCTATATATATATATATATATATATATATATATATATATATATATATATATATATATATATATATATATATATATATATATATATATATATAATATATATATAATTTTTCTGCAGTTTGCACATTTTATGTGGGCTTTTTTTGCACAGATATATCAATTTAGGATAAGTTCATCATATGTTTAATGCACTTTTATTGGTGTCTCTTATGTGATTGATTAAAGGGGTTGTAAAAGGCAGGTTTTTTTTTTTTGTTATCTTAATGCATCCTATGCATGAAGTTAAAAACCTTCTGTGTACAGCAGCCTCCCTAACACTTACCTGAGGTCCCTTTCTGGCCAGCTATGTCCACAAATGTCTCAGCCGCCCAAGATTCTCCTTCCTGATTGGCTGAGACACAGCAGCGGTGCAATTGACTCCCGCTGCTGTCAAAGTCAGCTAGCCAGTCAGGGGAGAGAGGGGGCAGGGCCAGGTCTCCGTGTCTGAATGGATACAGGGAGCTGTGACTCAGCTTGAGTGTCCCCATAGCAAGCTGCTGATAAGGGGGGAGGGGCCAGGATCACAGAAGAGTGACCGGAGAAGAGGAGGAGCCGGGTTGCCCTGTGCAAATCCACTGCAACAGAGCAGGCAAGTATAACAGGTTTGTTATTTTTAAAAAGGAAAAAAAAAAATTTACAATCACTTTAAACCTATACCTAGCACAAGGATAGTGTACTTTTTATTGTTTGGTTGGAGCTTGTTACACATCCTACTCGGGTTGGTGATTTAGATGCTGCTGTCCATTCAATCTGAGTTTTTATTGCATTTGTTTTACTTAGTTTTTTTTTGTCGCTAAGGTTTACAGTTTTTTTGCATGCGCACAAACACTATCTTGGGTTTAGAATCTATGGTATGTTTTTGGATTTCAATGTACTGTATTTATTATTTTTGGTATAAGCATGTGGTACAGACCAAACAGTCCAAATTTCGGGTACAGAGAAATTAAGCCAAATACATGGATCAGCTGTAGAACGTGTACCGGGATGGGCTCCCCAGGATACAGCGAAGTCACGAACAAGGAAAACAACTCCACCACCAGCTCTTGTCAAAACTGAATTTTACTTAAACGTGGTAAAGAACCCAACCGCCAATTCTGGGAACATACAATAAACTTACAGACACGCAGCCAGAAGGCTGAGACAATTGTGCTGCACAGCGCGGCGCCCTCCGTAGGATGCAGGAGAAAGACGAGTAATTTGCCTACTGTCGGGCACGACTAAACCGCCACACCTTACCTGTTAATTCCCTGAGAACACCACAAGAATAACTGTATGGGTGTGCTTTGCAGGCTAGCCTGCGGTGCAGCACAACAGTTTACAAACTTACAAAGCTCTACCGTATTCCCCTCGACCTTAACTGGTGTTGTATCATGCATCTGTGTATTTCTCCTAAGCACAACGCCAGTCTGCCTTGAGTTTGTAGAAAGTTCATCAGCTCTTTAATTGTGACATGTCACTTTAGGTTAAGGAGTCCCGGTAATGAACAGTAGCAATAATTTTGGCCTGACACAAACAGAGACCCTACTAACTACCTACAGGCCTGGTCTCAGTCCCTAGGCGCCAACAAAGTAATGGGGTGCGTGCGCGATCTTACCGACCCGGGTCTGCTCAGCATCGGCTGGTGACTGACTGGAACAAAATGTCTCTCCAACAAGTATGCGGTCCCGCAGTGTATGTTGTTTTATTCCTCAGCTCTCATCCGTGTTCCTGCAAGCAATTCCTCGTTCCTCTGGACAGGATCAGGATCTTGGACACAAGTAGCTTCACTCAGCTGCAGTTCTGGTCACTGAAGTCTGCTCCCACACCTGGATGCTGTAGGATTCTCTGCACACAGTTCTCAGAACCAGCTCCTTCTCAAAACAGCTGCCTGCTGGCTCCTCTCTCTCTCTCTTATCAATTTTCTGTCCAAACTGCCTGTTATCTGTGTCAGAAAAAACAACGGCAGTGTACAAACAGTGTTCAGACAATGAGAGCTTCTTCCCATCTTACATGCCACCCCACTAAAGGTTGTCGTCCTCGGCAACCCTCCCCATACAAACTCATTCTGTACATAGCGCTGTGGGGGCACACCAGCATTAGGCCTGGTTGACCTTTGAAGAGGGATAGGTTCAGAAGCACTGGGGACGTCAGACACATCTAATGAGGGAGGGGATACTGACTGCTCAACACTTTCCCTGGGTGGCAAACTTGTCAAAAACTTGCCTGTGGGTACCGGGGGAAGGGACAACCCACCATTCCTCCTCCTCATCCAAGGGCATTTGCTCTGTACCCTAAGCAGAAGGAGGCATCTCCTCCACGCACACAGGCTCATCAAAATTGCAACGTCTCAACATGTTACGGTGCAAGTTTTGTGAAGGTCCTCCAGTCCCTATTGGCTCTACCTCATAGACCGGGATGGCAGGGTCTACCCTCCTCTTCACCATGTAAGGAACCGCCTCCCACCACCCATCCAACTTTCCAGACGGCCGTTTAGCTTTGACCATCACTCGATCACCCTGGGCAAACCCATCCCTCTGCACTGGTCTTGGGTTAGGGTGTACCACTTGTCCCATGCGCTCCCTCATAACCTTGTGGATTGCTCTCAGCCGGCGGCGATGCTCTTGCACCCATGCAGTGGTATTTCTTGGCGATAATTCCATCAGATCGGGCATGTGGAGATCTTCAATCTCCCGTCCGGCTCTCCCAAACATGAGCATATATGGGGAGTAACCGGTGGTACTGTGTACCCTGTTATAGGCCCACATCAGTTCAGGTAGGTAGTCGGACCACCGAGCCTTTTGGTTGTCTTCCAGAGTCCGCAGCATCTGGAGCAAGGTGTGATTGAACCGCTCACACGCCCCGTTTCCCTGGGGGTGATACGGGGTGGTGCGGGAACGTTCGATGCCACAGAGTTGACACAACTCATAAATCTGAGTACCCTGAAAACATGCCCCCTGGTCCAAATGTAACCTCCGAGGACACCCGAACACCTGTATAAAGTGTTTACAGACCACATCCGCGGCCAACTCTGCCGTCTGGTCTCTGGTGGGTACAGGCACCGCATACTTAGTGAAATGATCTGTCATAACTAGACAGTACGAGTTTCTCGAGGCAGAGTACCCAATCTGTACATAATCGA
Organism: Lithobates clamitans; assembly: GCA_037952925.1. Taxonomy (NCBI): domain Eukaryota; kingdom Metazoa; phylum Chordata; class Amphibia; order Anura; family Ranidae; genus Lithobates; species Lithobates clamitans. Next base: position 2,106,624 of record JBBGZY010000254.1, on the reverse strand, counting down.
TCATAAGAAGCTCTAGGGGTGCTGAGGTCCAGATGGCCTGAACAGGAGCCTGCTGTTCAGTACTCTTGCTCAACTCAGAGTCGACACTTAAGACATGCCTCAGCCACCATGTCTGCCAGATCGGGACAGTATACCAGTCGTTGGAGCCACTTAAACGTTTTCTCACTCCCGAAATGGGCTCCCCTTTCATGAGCCTCCCGGGCGACCTCCGGTCCCCATGACATGGGGATGACAATCTGATGCCGGTACTGCAGCTCTGACTAAGTATATGGTCCGACACAGGAGGCCCTGGGTAACAGTCAGCTTATCCCACTGCCTCAACAACTTTTGGCCCTCTGGAGTCAGACAGGCCCACTCCTCTGGCTGAGGCCAGATCTTAGTCCGGACCCATTCTCTCACTTTCCACAGGTCTGGGCAGCCATTCTGGACTCCCTCCCAATCAGCCAATGTCTTGCCTAGCAACATGGGCATTCCGGACGCCACCCCACTTGAATGTGCCACGTCCCGGAACATAGGTACGCGACCAAAGTCAGGAGTTTCAGTGTCCTCTAGCTCCTCATCAGCATTCCTATTAGACAACCCAACAGGGACTCGGGAGAGTGCATCGGTGTTGCCGTTCTCCTTTCCTGACCGAAACCTGATGCGGCATTGGTACTTAGAAAGACAAGCCAACCACCTCTGCTCCAGCGCACCAAGCTTGGCATTCTCCAGATGTGCCAACGGGTTGTTGTCTGTCATCACGGTCACCTCTGCACCTGTCAGGTACTCTGCGAATCTTTCGCTCATAGCCCACACCAGTGCCAGTAGTTCCAATTTAAAGGAGCTATAGTTGTCAGGGTTGCAATGACTCTTTCACGTCTATCCTGGACTTGTGATAACATGGCCCCCAAGCCATGTAGGCTCCCGTCAGTGTACAGCAGGAATGGGGTATCAAACCGCGCATAAGCCAGAATCGGGGCACTGGTCAACGCCCGCTTCACTGCTTCAAAGCCTCTTGTTGCCGGGGTCCCCACTCGATGGGACGGTTCTTTGGGCCCCCCGCAGTGCCTCTTGTTAACTTGTTTAATGGGCCCACCAAATGAGCAAATCTGGGTATAAACCTCCTGTAGTAGCCGGCCAATCCCACAAATGCTCGCACCTCTTGTCGTGTATGTGGTTGGGGCCAGTTCTGGATGGCTTCCATCTTGCTGGGGGCCAGCTTTACCCCGTCCTGGGTGACCACATGTCCCAAATACTCGCTCTTCTGTTTAAACAGTTGGCACTTCTTGGGGTTGATCTTGAGCCGATGGTCTCGCACCCGTCCTAGGACCTGTCGCAGCTTCTGGAGGTAATGTTCAAAAGAGGCCCCAAACACTATGTCATCCAGGTAGATCAATACCGACTCAAAGTTGACATCCCCAGACAGTGCTCCATCAAACGCTGGCATGTTCCTGGGGCATTGGACAGGCCAAATGGCATCCGGTTAAACTCAGAGTCCCATAGGTAGGATGAAGGCCGTCTTCGCTTTATCCTTCTTGGCCATTGGTACCTGCCAATACCCACTGGCCAGGTCAAGAGTTGAGAAGAACTTTGCATGACTCAGGGCGGACAACTCCTCAATCCGCGGAAGGGGGTAGGCATCCCGGACGGTCTTGGCATTCAGCTTCCGATAATCCAAGCAGAACCGGAGACTCCCATCTTTTTTCCGCAACAAGACTACCGGAGCAGCCCATGGACTTTGACTCTCCTGGATCACCTGGTTTTCCAACATGCTGGCCACCATATCCTTCACCTCCTGGTACTTTTTTGGTGGGATTTGCCGGTAACGTTCCCTGATTGGGGCAGCATCATTGGGGCAGCATCGGCAGTGGGGATTTCGGGTTCAATGGCAGAAGCACACCCTCGCACTTGAGTCACCCTGGGTGGGGTGGCGCGGGGCAGTGGGGTCATTTCCAGTGACCGGGGTGATGCAGTCTTCATCTGGGACACTTCCAGCCGGAGTTCTCTCAACTCTGTCCGCAGGCCCTGAACCACATCCCTTAAGGACTCTGAGGACTTCTTCTCTAGGGTGTCTCGCTCGGATTCGCGCCTCACCATCACTGTCCGTCTGACGTCACCCTCTAGAGCCCCCAACGCAACCTCTGCCCGTAGCTCGGGGGTCAGGTTACACATCCTAACTGCACTTTGCACCCTTTTGGTCCAGTCCTGCAACGTCATGTTTTTACCATCAAATTTTGGCAGATGATGCAACAGCATCCCTACGGGGATATACCCTACTGGAGCAGGCATAGCGGGGGCAAGTTGGCCTTGCACTGGCGCACCCTGAGCTGGGTCCTGGACCGGTGCCACTGGCGTCGGGGGAGGGCCTCCTGCCGAGTTCCTGTCCACGGCGTTCGCTGTTATCCTGCCGACTACGCCAAGATATAGAACGTGTACCGGTGTGGGCTCCCCAGGATACAGCGAAGTCACGAACGAGGAAAACAACTCCACCACTAGCTCTTGTCAAAACTGAATTTTACTTAAACGTGGTAAAGAACCCAACCGCCAATTCTGGGAACATACAATAAATTTACAAACACGCAGCCAGAAGGCTGAGACCCTTGTGCTGCGCGGCGCCCTCCGTAGGATGCAGGAGAAAGACGAGTAATTTGCCTACTGGCGGGCACGACTAAACCGCCACACCTTACCTATTAATACCCTAAGAACAACACAAGAATAACTGTATGGATGTGCGGTGTGGGCTAGCCTGCAGTGCAGCACAACAGTTTACAAACTTACAAAGCTCTACCGTATTCCCCTCCTCCCTTAACTGGTGTCGTATCATGCATCTGTGTATTCCTCCTAAGAAAGTTCATCAGCTCTCCAATTGTGACATGTCACTTTAGGTTATGGAGTCCCAGTAATGAACAGTAGCAACAATTTTGGCCTGACACAAACAGAGACCCTACTAACTACCTACAGGCCTGGTCTCAGTCCCTAGGCGCCAACAAAGTAATGAGGTGCGTGCGCGATCTTACCGACCCGGGTCTGATCTGCATCCGCTGGTGACTCTGACCAGAACAAAATGTCTCTCCAACAAGTATGCGGTCCCGCAGTGTATGTTGTTTTATTCCTCAGCTCTCATCCTTGTTCCTGCAAGCAATTCCTCGTTCCGCTGGACAGGATCAGGATCTTGGACACAAGTAGCTTCACTCAGCTGCAGTTCTGGTCACTGAAGTCTGCTCTCACACCTGGATGCTGTAGGATTCTCTGCACACAGTTTTCAGAACCAGCTTCTTCTCAAAACTGCTGCCTGCTGTTTCCTCTCTCTATCTCTCTCTATCTCAATTTCTGTCCAAACCGCCTGTTAGCTGTGACAGGAAAAACAGTGGCATCTTGTGGCCAAACAGCAGAATGACAGTTAAATATTTAATTTTAAACAAACAGTGTACAAACAGTGTTCAGACAAGGACAGCTGCTTCCCATCTCACACAACAATAAGGCAAGCTGGTATCTAACAGACACTGTAAAACGATCAGTGAAGATGTGACGATGCTGCTGGAGCATATCTTGGACCAATGAGAAGAGTAACAAATCAGTACAGAGTGTTGATATCAGAAGTCACATCATACACATGGGACAAGAAGACCAAGATAGTCGGACAAGAAGGAAAAAAAAGGGGGAGAAAAAAGGGGAGTGGGGGATGCAGAAGTATAAGAAGTAAAAAAAAAAAGGGGGGGGGGGTGGAGGGAGAGAATATGAACAAAAGGGTAAGGCCCATACTATAGGAAAAGAGAGGGAAGGGAAGGGAAGGACTACTGTATGTTTTTCATTCCTGTCTGTGCTTCCATTGTAAGATTTCTTATCACTTGTTGGTCAGTGACTTGAAGTAATGGAAAATCAACAAAAATGGACCAGTTATTATTAACAATAAATGCATAAAACAACATAAACATACATTTTAAAATAGCCCCTTTCTCCTGTGTAGAAAGGCAATTTTCTTCACAGTTCTTGTAAATCAGAATAAAGTGCATTTTTTCAGCATGACATGAAAATCATGTGTCTCATTCACAAAGACATATCGTCTTCTGGAACAAACAACCTATTTGAGAAACCTGACAGAATCACGGGGTACATTTTTGTATTTTCTGACATCAGTGAACTCTAAAAATATTTTTTGAATAAGATTTCACAGTTCTACATGTGTTTTATAATGATACCTAGCTCTTTTCTTTCAGGCTATATTATTTTCTGTATGAAGGAGCAATGTGTACACTTACCATAGTTCTGCGGAATACAAATAATTTTTCTCCACAATATGCAATTCTCCACTTTGGATCTAGTTGAGCGTTACCAATCAGCCTTTCTTATGAAGTGGTGTATTCTATTTCTCTATTAAATTCATGCTGTTCCATTCTACTAGTTTCAGCAACCCATAATCCGCACATAATACAAATCCTCAGCAGTTTGTAAGTGAACTACGATTTAGCAGGAGAATGCGCCAAACTATGCAAGTCGTCGCCCCCCCCCCTCATGCTTCCTAGGACAACCATTGGAAACTGTCCGCCATATTGTGTCATGCTCTTGGCCTGAGGCCTGCTCACGATATGCCCGACCAGAGGCCTTCTCTCGATATGCCTTAATATTTACTGTAACTTTTCTGTGACATCACATTGACATACTAGCAGAATCTTAGCAAGGTTAGACATTCTGCAGCAGTAATTTAAGCGCAGGTACCTATCTTTGAGCCATTTTCCGTCTACACCTCCATTTTTCTCCTGGGGAGCACCACAGAGATGGGACCATTTCCCGGTGTATACAGTGCACAGCATTACGCTTCCATTACCAAATCAGAAGACCCAGGCTTCCACCATCACTCACATCAGAGGACTCTTTTCAGGCCTCCAAGGCCTTATGCATCGCACTGCAGGATCTGCAGAAGGTCAGGGGAGACAGGGTGACTGTAGTTATTCCTCCAATGATTTGCACCACCTTGCCGGGGACTGCCTGAGACTACATCTTAGCAACTCTGAAGTATCTCACTCCCATATCTCTTCTCTTGGGCCCCTCCCACAGCTGGCCTTTATATGGCCACTCACTACACCCCTGGCATCACTAGAGGAGGGACTGCTCTAAAAGGAGAACTAACACCTTATAAAACTTTCCCCTTTACCGTCCTATAATGACAAGGGTGCCATCTAGTGGCAGGCAAGTTATCTCTACCTACCAAAAAGTGGTTGTAAATTCTTCCATATACCCAGTAAAGTGACTGCCCTCAGGTAATACAGAGATAAAACAAATCCTCCTACATAAGTTGTACCTGTTTATCTGGGTCTTCTGTTCTCTGCATCTGTTCAAAGTGCTAAATTTATACAGCTTTTCTGACTGTTAAAAAAAGGGGACAGAGAGCTGAAGTGACACTGTGCAGAGCTCAGAAAAAACTGATTGATGGGGAGGGGAGGAGAGGGAGGGGAAGAGAGGGAGGCAGGGGGGGAGGAGAGGGAGGGGGGGGGGAAGAAACACCAAGCCCCCCCCCTTTCCCTTCACACAGGACACAGAAACAGATAATGCTGCCAATCAGCTGGAGCTCCCTCCCATCACATTTCTCTCTTGGTGTCAGGAAAACGTGTCAGAAGTGATTTATGCAGATAGTAGAGCAATGGGGCAGCAGAGAGAAGTGACACTTAATACTCTTCATTGAAACAAGTACGGACTATAGAGGGATATGCTTTTTTCATATTTCATGTCCAATGTTTAAAACCACTTTAAGTCTGTGAAAAATCATATATAGTCTTGGTGACATTAATGGTGGGCTGAACTGCGGCTTTGAAGGATTAGTTCATCTTTAACAAAAAATTGGTTATGTAGGTAAAAGGTGCCTGTAGATAAATACAAACTGTGTAGCTATGACCAAAGGTAAATATTAATAAGTGTCCATATGGAAAATGGGTCCTGCTGATGAAGTCCCATCCAGGATGTAACGTGTACGGGAGGAGGAGCCACGTTGATGGCGTTACCCGTGGCCATCTTTGGATCCAATCGAATTGTACTGTAGACTGTTACCAAGCGCTGGATTGTGTAAGTGCAATTTTAGGTTTCCCAATAAAGGAATTTTAGACAGAGAGCACTATACATCTCTTCGAATTTGCATTCTCCTGGAACGACTGGAATTACAGATCCGCCTGTTAATTCAGTGGTCATTTGTTTAAGGTCAGCTGCCACATTGACTGAGTTCTTATACTTTATGCACCACTCACAGATTGATGGTTTATTTGTCTCCGATTCTTTTCCGTATCGACATTTGTTTTATAAGGTTATTCTTGCACTGCACTTATTCTGTTATTTGGAATATCTTTCAGGTAATGTGGAATATACTTCTAGTGTTCAGCTTGCAATATTTTTTTATAATACTTTAGTGATGGATCTTTAACCACTTCAGCTCTGGAAGGTTTACCCCCCTTTCTGACCAGGCCATTTTTTGCTATACTGCACGTTGCTTTAACTGACAATTACGCAGTCGTGCAACCGCGTAGGCCGAAGGAATTGATTTCCTTTTTTATCCACAAATAGAGCTTTCTTTTGGTGGCATTTGATAACCTTCTGCAGTTTTTATTTTTTGCGCTATAAACAACAAAAGGCCGACAATTTCGAGAAAAAATGACCAGTTACACTTACCGGTACCTGTGTTTCTGGGAAGTCTTCCAGGACGGCACCCTGAGAGATGACTGGTCCACCTGACAGGAAACACAATCAAAGAGGTTAAAAGCCCCCGCCCCTCCCTGTGCTCCTCAGTTGTGACAAAGTATTGACCCACACCAGTGCACGAAAGTGAAGAAAAAAAGACTACCACCACCACACTCTCTATATTAGACATACCTAAACAGAACGGGTGGGAAGTAGGCCTGGCGTCCTGGAAGACTTCCCAGAAACACAGTTACCAGTAAGTGTAACTGGTCATTTTCTCAAGTCGTCTTCCAGGACGGCACCCTGAGAGAGAAGCAAGTAGCTCACGCCTACCTTAGGGCGGGACAACCGCTTGCAGGACCTTCCTGCCAAACACCAGATCTTGAGGAGACAGTAACTCCACCCTGTAATGCTTCAGGAAGGTGTTCTGGCTTGTCCAAGTAGCGGCTTCACATATCTGCTCCACCGACGCTCTGGCCCTTTTCGCCCAAGAGGTTGCCAGAGATCACGTGGAATGTGCCTTGAGGTTCCTAGGGGCTGCCTTACCGGAATGCTCATAGGCCAAGAAAATAGTGTGCTTAATCCATCTAGCTATGGATGCTTTACTTGCTTGTTGGCCCTTCTATTGGCTGGAAAAGTTAACTCAAAAAGATGGTTGGACCTTCTAAACTCCTTAACTTTTTCTAAGTAGGATGATAAACAACGTCTGATGTCCAGACAGTGAAAAGAAACTTCCCTTTAATTTTTGGGATTGTTGCAAAAGGAAGGTAGCACTACTTCCCGAGTTCTGTGGAACTTAGATGCTACCTTAGGGAGGTACAGGGGGTCCTGCCTAAGTATCACCCTGTCCTCTAATAAACGAAAAAATGGCTTCTTAATCGAGAAGGCCCGAATCTCACCTACTCTCCTGGCAGATGTGATTGCTAGTAGAAAAGTCAACTTAAAGGTGAGGAACCGAATGGGAATTTGGTCTATAGGTTCAAAGGGAGCCTTAGTTAGACTTTCCAACACCAAGGTAAGATCCCAAGGTGGAAAGCTAGACGTCTTGACCGGGGACAACCTCTCTCTGACCAAAAGGAATCTTTTGATCAGGGTGTCCAATGCCAAGCGTCTTTCCAAAAAACAGGATAGGGCTGTGACCTGTACTTTAAGCATCTTGGTTGCTAAACCCTGATCTGCTCCATCCTGGAGAAATTCCAGAATGGTGGGGATCTCTTGTTGAGAAGTTCCTCTCGCTTGACACCAGCTAGAGAAAACCCCCCAAGTCTTAGCGTAAATACGCCTTGTGACCTGCTTCCTGCTAAGAAGAAGAGTATCCACTACTCTGTCCGACAGGACCCTTTTCCTGCAGGTTCCGCCTTTCAAGAGCCAGGCCGTCAGCCTGAAGAAGCTGGGGTCTGGGTGGCAGACTGGACCCTGAAGGAGAAGGTCGCGCCAAACAGGAAGGTGAAGAGGCGGGGCTATGGACAAACGCTGTAAGGTTGGAAACCAAGCTCTCTTGGGCCACCACGGGGCTATCAGAATTAGATTGCCCTCCGAGAGAAAAACCTTTTGCAGAACTCTCGGGATAAGCCCCAGGGGGGAAAAGCATAAGCCAACCGGAACTTCCAAACCTGGGCCAATGCATCTATCCCCTCCGCGCCCATTTCTCAAGCAAGGGAAAAGAGCGAAGAGATCTAATTCTGGAACGCCGAATTTCTGGCATACCAAACCCCTTTATGTGAACTGCGGAAATAGAGAGAACCCTGTGCTCCGCTCAACCCAGGATCTCTAGTGACAGAGCCATGAGGGACGTGGATCTGATGCCCCCTTGATTCAGAAAAAAACAAAAAAGATCTGAACTTCCTGGTTCTTGATTCTTCCCTCGAACGCTTTTAATGCTTCTCCGACGGCCAAAAGCTCTCGAAAGTTAAAGGAAGACCCTCTCTGTCTCGAGTCCCAGGACCCCTGAGCTTTTAGATCCACTAGGTGTGCCCCCCACCCCCAGGAACTTGTATCTGTCATTATTCTGAGAGGCTGAAGCTGACTCCAAAGGAGACCCCCCTGAAGCCTCCGAGGAAGAAGCCACCAGTGAAGAGATTCTTTCACTTCAACCAGAATGAAGACTTCTAGGTCTAGAGAACTCCTTTTCTTGTCCCAAGAGGATAGGAGGAAGTGCTGGAGGGTCCTGGAATGTAGTTGTGCCCAGGGAACTGCAGGGATAGATGCAGTCATTAGGCCTAAAACTCTCATAATACCCCTGTATGAGGCCGTCCTTGCCTCTAGCAGAGAAGTAGCGGCTGAAATTAGGGCCTCTACCTTGCTCAGAGGAAGAATTAACCTTTGTTCCGATGAATCCACCAGGAATTCTAGGTACATCTTCGTTTGGGCCGGAACCAGTGAGGATTTTTCCTTGCTGATGATCCATCCCAAAGATTCTAAGGTCTCCATCACCTTGGCTAGATTCAAAAGCAGCGGATCCCGATTCTGAGTGTAAATCAGAATGTCGTCTAAATAGGTGATCAATGTTATTTCCTGGAGATGTAGGAAGGCCACTACTTCTGCCAGCACTTTTGCGAAGACCCTTGGACTGGATGCCAGTCCAAAGGGGAGGACCGTCAACTGGCAATGCTGAATCTCCTTTGGGGAGGCAATTGCGAATCTCAGGAAGATCTGATGACCCTGGAAAATGGGGACGTGGAGGTAAGCGTCCTTTAAATCTAAGGTTACCATGAACACATCCTTAAGGAGGTGTCTTCTGAAGGATGTGTTCATGGTAACCTTAGATTTAAAGGACGCTTACCTCCACGTCCCCATGCGGAACTTCTTGTACCGCATGCGCATGCCCCCATGCGGAACTTCTTGTACCGCAAGAAAACATTAAGGTTCCTTAAATTTATTATCAGACGATATTTTCCTGAGGGCTTGGACACCACAAAAATGTGGGAGTAAAACCCCCGACCCTGTTGGTCCTCTGGGACCTGCACTATGACCTCCTGACTGGCCAGCTCTTCTATGTTCCGTAGGATTCCTCCTGCCTTGCAGGGATCCTTGGAAAGGTGGGTCAAATGAAACTTGGGGGAGGCGGGGAGAGAAACTCTAACTTGTAACCCTCTCTTACTATCTGGAGAATGTGGGGGCTCTGTGTGACTCTTCCCCACTGAGGGACAAAGTGGGAAAGTCTTCCCCCTACTGGTAAGTCATTTGGAGGGCTCGTCACCCGCCTTCTGGCTGGAAAAGAGGATTTTTGCTTGTCCTTTCCAGCTCCCCAACGCCTATTAGGGGAGACCTTTTTCTCAGAGAAGCGGTTCTTTGCTTGGGGGCCACGAAAAAACCTCTTCCTGTCTCTTCTCAGTTTAACAGGGAATTTCTTCCCCTTTTCGGTAGACCTAGCCAGGGCTTGATCGAACCCAGTACCAAAAAGTAAACCCTCAAAAGGGGAGGCCACAAAGCCAGGTCTTCGATGAACTATCCCCATCCCAAGTTTTAACCCAGAGGGCTCGCCTGGCTGAGTTCAATAAGGCACCAGATTTAACGGTGGCACGCACTCTCAACTGCAGCATCCGCTAGGTATGCAACTGCACTACCTATGACCTCCAATGAATCCAAGATCTCCTTAGATTTTGAGGTTCGGGACACATGGTCCATCAGTTTACATAGCCACATGTCCGCATGTCTTGCGATGCAAGCTGAGGCCAATGCGGGGCTCATAGCCGCAGCGTTAGCCTCCCAGGCCCTGCATAAATTGGTTTCTGCCTTCCGATCCATCTGGTCCTTTATAATGCCCGTATCTTCAAAGGAGAGATCGAACTGTTTAGACACCTGAGCTAAGGAGGCGTCTAATCTAGGGGTCTTAAAAAACTTCTCCTCATTTTCTTCCGAAAAGGGGCATCTACACTTCCACGTTTTGTATTTCAGGAGCCTTTTCTCTGGTTCTTTTCACTCCCTCAAGATAAAATCTTGAAGGGCAGAACGTACCGGAAGAAGCCGAGCTTGTGGCTTAATTAAGCCTCTATACATTTTATCCTGGGCAGAGACCTACTCAGTGGGCTCCTGAATCTCTTCGGAAGCATAAATGGCTCTCAGGAGGCCCTCCATATCGTTGGCTGAAAAGATATGCCTACTAGACCTGAAGTCCTCCTCCTCCTGGCTGTCCGCTACCCCTTCATCCAAAGATCTCTGCTCAAGAGATTCGGATTCTAGTTCCTCCTCTGAATCCTGAGAAAGGGAGTACTTTGGGTTATCCCAATCGTCTCTCCTGACCCGTTTAGATCCTCTAGAGGAAGCAGAGCCCTCCTGGGAGGAGGCGTCCTTACTGGCGTGGGCCTCTGACTCCCTAGACTTAAAGGAGGATTGAAAAGCATTTAGAGTGGACAGCATCTCAGTTTGAACTGTGAGGAAATCCTTCATGATCTGAGAGGTCTCCTTCCCTGTTAGCTTCTGTATACATTTAAAACAGAAAGGCTTAGGATGATTTGGGGGTAACCTATCGTTACAGTTCCCGCATCTTTTAGAACGGGTAGATTTAACGGGACGGCTGGCAACCTCACGGGCAGTGGCATCGTACCCTGAAACAAAATACACAGGCATAAATATAGCACTGTAATACCCAGAGGAGAAGCATTGGGGTACCCTCCCCCATCTAAACCTCTGGCGGCAGGTCAGATTCACCCCGTGGTCTCCTCTATGGCCGTGGACCCTGCGGGTCTCTCCTCATGTTCCATGCAGCACAGTTAGCCTGGTCTGTAGGTGAAATGGGGGCTTGCTCCAGCTGGATTTATATCTCCTTCTTATGATGGGAGCAGCTGTGCTTTTACCCCTCCACCGCGCTGACGCCGCCATTTTGCCGTAGACCGGAAATGCCGCTGGCTGCGCTGAGCTCACTTCCTGTGCAGTGGAGGAAGTGATGTATTACAACACCACTCCTCCCCTATCTTCAACAAAATGGCGCCGAACGCCCACAGGACGTTGAGCAGTGCAGGCACACTCCCTCAGCTTACATGCTGCACAGCTAAGGGGAGTAAAAACCGCGCAAGCCCCCGGGGGGGGCGACACCGTGGAACATCAAGCCAGCTCAGCCTCCTCGTCCCCCTGCTGATCAAAGGACACCCATCCTGACCAGCACCTCTGCACTAGGGGATCCAGCAAAGGTAAAGACAAACTCACCTCTTGCCAACAACTCACTGCCCTGAAGGGAGGAGAACCAGGCTCCTTTTCTGCATGGCCACCGCACAGGTAAGTAGAGGAGGCAGGAAGATAGGCCCCTGAAGTTCTGGGTATACCACTGTACCCAGGGGCCTTCAGCTCTCAGGGGGGTACTTCAGTTTGCGTTGCCCCCCTGAGGAAAAGATAAGGGAAACCCCACCTAGGAAGGATAAAATATCTGGCCGGACCCAGAGGCTTCCCAGGCATTTGGTCCGGCTCCCAGGGGGAGACCACCAGCCCCAGGCTCGGGTCTATAGAAAAAATAACAAACAGCTTCGCTGTGCGGAAACACAATCAAAAACTGAGGAGCACAGGGAGGGGCGGGGGCCTTTAACCTCTTTGATTGATTGTGTTTCCTGTCAGGTGGACCAGTCATCTCTCGGGGTGCCGTCCTGGAAGACGACTTGAGAAATATATATTTTTTACTTTCTGCTACAAAACACATCCAATAAAAAAGAAAAAAAAAAATCGAATTTCTTCATCGATTTGAGCTAATATGTATTTTACTACATGTTTTTGGTAAAAAATCCCAATAAGCATATATTGATTGGTTTGTGCAAAAGTTATAGCGTCTAGATAGATTTGTGGACTTTTTTTTCAGCAGCAATGGCGGCGATCAGCGATTTAGTGGTGCTGCGACATTGCAGCAGACAAATCGAACACCTGACACTTTTTGGGGACCAGTGACACCAATACAGTGATCAGTGCTAAAAATAAATAAATAAATAAAAGCACTGTCACTGCACTAATGACACTGGTAGGGAAGGGGTTACATAGTTAGTCAGCTTGAAAAAAGACACAAGACCATCCAGTTCAACCTTAAATACAATAAAATAAAAAATATCGTACAATCCAATATACTCAATTTGATACTCTCAGTTGATCCAGAGGAAGGCAAAAAACCCCAACAGAGCATGCTCCAATTTGCTACAGCAGGGAAAAAAATTCCTTCCTGATCCCCCAAGAGGCAATCGGATTTTCTCTGGATCAACTTTACCTATAAATGTTAGTACCCAGTTATATTATGTACATTAAGGAAAGTGTCCAGGCCTTTCTTAAAGCAATCTACTGAGCTGGCCAGAACCACCTCTGGCGGGAGTCTATTCCACATTTTCACAGCTCTTATTGTGAAGAAACCTTTGCGTAATTGGAGATGAAATCTTTTTTCCTCTAGACGTAAAGAGTGCTCCCGTGTTCTCTGGGTTGACCGTAAATAGAATAACTCGACACCAAGTTCACTATATGGACCCCTTATATATTTGAACATGTTGATCATATCCCCCCTTATTCTCCTCTTCTCAAGAGTGAATAAATTCAGTTCCTCCAATCTTTCCTCATAGCTGAGCTCCTCCATGCCCCTTATCAGTTTGGTTGCCCTTCTCTGCATTTTCTCCAGTTCCAATATCCTTTTTGAGAACTGGTACCCAAAACTGAACTGCATATTCCAGATGAGGTCTAATGATTTGAACAGGGGCAAAATTATCTCTCTCTCTCTCTAGAGTCCACATCAGGGGCGATCAAAATATACTGTGTTCCCTGGAAGTGCTTTCCTGCTGTGTGGGGGGTAGTTTAACTGAAGGAAGACAGAGATCCGTGTTCCCGTTTAGCAGAAACACAAGATCTCTGTTTTTCTTACTAGCAGAATGGCAATCTGCCTTGTTTACATAGGCAGATCACCTTTCTGCTTCCCTCAGAATGATTGCCAGTTGGACATCAGGTCTGCTGATTGGCGTGCCCCCGAGTCAAAGAAAAAAAAAAATCACGCATAGGTACGTGATTTTGCGCTTAAGGGCCATCCTGCCGCAGTATAAGTATGCGGGGCAGTCCTTCAGTGGTTATTATTGACCTCTTGTTGTTTGGATTGCACTAATTGTTTTTATTTGCAAAGTTAAATATTGCCCTTGCTAAAGGTGTAGACCATTTAGTACCCCCTCAAACCTGGCTGAGAAACTCCCAGAGATGGCATCGTCCTGTCCTGCCTTGTTGCTAGGATATTGCTAAGACACTCCTAGCTGACTCAAACCCCCCTCACATGTCCCCCTCTCTCCCCTGTCACAGTAGCTCTGAGCTCAGTGATGCTGCGATAGAGGACCACACATGTGTGGGGGTTCAAGAGCTAGTTCCTGTGATAATGGGGTGAGCAGTAACTGCTGGGAGTGTCTTAGCAGTGTCCTAGCAACAAGGAAGGATGGGATAACGCCATCTCTAATGGGGCATACACACGGTCAGACTTTGACCGGACTGGTCTGAGGGACGCAGACGGACCAAATCCAGCGGACAATCCGATCGTGTGTGGGCTTCACCGGACCTTCAGAGTACTTTTCCAGTCGCAAATATGACGGACTTTAGATTTAGAACAGGCTTCAAATCTTTACGTCGTAACTCCTCCGGACCCAGAAATCCGCTCGACTGTATGCTAGTCCGACGGACAAAAACCGACGCTAGGGCAGCTATTGGCTACTGGCTATCAACTTCCTCATTTTAGTCCGGTGTACGTCATCACGTACGAATCCGTCAGACTTTGGTGTGATCGTGTGTAGGCAAGTCCGTTCGTTAGAAAGTCCGTCGGAAGTCCGTCAAAAGTCTGTCGAAAGTCCGCTGGAAAGTTTGTCGGACCAGTCCGGTCAAAAAGTCCGCCCGTGTGTACGCGGCATAAGTTTTTTGCTCAGACTTTGGGAAGTATGTAAATAGCTTTCACCTATAGCAAGACCATTATCCAACTTTAGTCTAAGCTGCACAGTTTGTTTTTTATCTACAGCTACTCCTTACCTGCATAGGCAGTTTTTTGGCAAAAGTTAACCAACTCTTTAAAGTTATTGTAAAAGTAAATTTATAAAAAAAAAATTAAAAACAAAACATGACTATACTTACCTGCTCTGGGCAATGGAATTGCGCCAGAGCAGGTAAGTATTTGCGGTTGAAAACCTCCTCTTTTCGGGTCCTCTGCCAGCGCTCCTGGCCCCTCTGTCCAGTGCTCCCATGGGAAGCCGCTTCCCATGGGGGCACTCATGTGCGCTTGCTCCCGAGCCCCACTGTGGTGTCCATTGACACAGACAGTGGGACTCGACCACGCCCCCACACTCTTGTCACTGCTTTTGATTGACAGAACTGGGAGCCAACAGCTCCCGGTTCCCAGCAAAGTCAGCGAGACCCAGAAGTGAGGGGAGAGAAGAGCTGCAGACATGCACGGCGCTGGATCAAATTAGGGCTCAAGTAAAAGGGGGGGGGACATGATGCTGACATCTAAATATTTTTTACCTTAATGCAAGGAATGCATTAAGGTAAAAATAAATAAATAATTGACTTTACAACCATTTTAAGATCCAGATAGCTGTATGTTATGTTGTCTGTGAATGGTCCAATGTTCTGTTAAAAGCCTCAGAGTTGCTAATCATCTCCTTTTCATATGCATACAGCAGCAGTTGTCAAACTATTGTCCCCTGCTTGCCTTACACGGGTGTCCTCAATAAAAAAGGCCCTGCATGTAGGGCAGTGGTAATTAACGTCATAAATTTAGAGGTCTTCAAGTGCTTGTTCAAATGTCCAACACACCTACATAATGGCATCTGTATTTAAAGTAACATTAAAGCTTCACATTTTGTTTAAAATTAAAACAACAAAAATATCATACTTACCTGCTCTGTGGCGACGATCCTTCTTCTGGGGTCCCCAGTCAGCACTCCAGGCTCCTCCTCTTCGGGAAGTGCCCCCATTGAAAACCGATTTACATGCGGACACCCGTGCATGCTTGCTCCTAAGCCAACTTGTCTGCGTCTATTGACAGAGCAGGTGGCTTAGTCCAGCCCCCCGCTTGCTTGGCACAGCATTTGATTGACAGCAGGGGGAGCTATCAACGGCTCCCCCTGCTATTAATCTGCCCAGGGAGACAGCGGTGAGAATCGCTGCTCTCGTGCGCATCGCTGGATCGGATTGGGGTCAGGTAAGAATAAGGGGGGGGGCTGGGGAGATTTTGCAGCACAAAAGGTTTTTCACCTTAATGCATAGAATGCATTAAAGGTGAAAAACCTTAAGGCTTTAGAACCACTTACAAGATGGCACCTTGGTGCATGAAAAAGAAATAGACTGACAATTTTTTTTAAGGCAGCTCACAACAATGCATAGATGGTTCACATCTGTGTTGTGTGATGCAAAAAAACAGGTGTATTGTAATGCTCTTTGTATACACATTACGGTGCCATTCAAAATGAATAACATTGCAATAAACTTGGTTCTGTCTAATGCAGCAATGCTAGATAAAATGAGCATTTAACATGCGTTACTGCGATTCACTGGTCTACAAGGGCACTAACACAAAAAGTAGTTTAAGGCCAGCTTCACAAACATCAGATATAGTAATGTCCGTTACCTCAAATGGAGGTTTGCACATGCAGTGTGCGGCGGCGTCATTAATATTGAATGGCACCACAATGCACCTGCGATGCGACCAAAATATACAAATGGGAAAAAAAAAATCCATTTTTAAATGTTATGCTTTTTAAAAAAAAAGTTAATGCACATTCAGACTTACATACACACTGTTCACAAAACAATGTAACTAATGCCATGCTGGTATGTCGCCAGATAGGTACCTACGAAGGACGCTGTCGGCTCCCTTCCCGATTACACAAGCCCTTACGTCAAAAGGATTACAGGCGCTTAATACGATAATGACAATTGAACGCATCTATTCGGGTCAGTGGTTTCACTATTTTCAGCTCCAAGATTATTATATACATCTATCTAAAATGGGCTAACTGCGCAGAGTCTTAACCTCATTTGAGTCTCTATGCAGTGGGCATACAGTATGCTCTAGTACTATTTCCAAGATATTTGGTATACTCCTATCTCAATCATTTTCCATAGGCCCGTACTCCGGCCTTTTTTTTTCTCAGAAAATAGGTGCAGGAACTCAACCATAACCCCCTCACACACATACCCTACAAACCACATCAAATAGTGGGTATGGTGAAATAATACTAATAGTGGGAGGGTCTTAAAGGAGCTTTAAATACCAGGAGTGCATTACGTATAGAGTGCAGAGTTTGGTAGGGTTACACACAGAGTGCAGAGTTTAGGGTTGTGCTACATACAGAGTGCAGAGCCTTCTTCCACAGCTGCTTACCTCTGCCTCCTCCATCCACATCTCACCTTCACCGCTCTTCTTCCCTAGTACCTCCCCGCACACTATAGGTGGCTCTGCCTCACTCATTTTCAGGGAGATCATCCAGTGGGGGAGTCAGCATCTGCACTGCACCCCAGGCACCTACATCTCCCAGGTCCCCATCCTGCACTCAGTGGGAGTCTCTCAGGAGATCAGATCTATGGGATCTGTTGGAAGACAAGCTGTCACTTGTAAACACAGAAGCTGGACTTCTGTGTTTATAAGTGGTAGTGGTGAGAGAAGGGCCTCAGTCAAAGGTGGTGGAACTGAGTTCCACCAAGTTCCAGCTGAAAAAAAGCCCTGCCCGTACTACATCAGAGACTTGGAGAGAGAATTGGGTCATACGTTTACTGGATAAGAATGGAAGAAAGCTTTCTTGTAACTTTCAAATCTAGCTCTTTAACCTGTATGCAAGAAAATAAATTATAAAATATTAACTAGATGGTACAGATTGCCGGGGAAGCTACATAGAGTATCTCTGATTTATTCTGAGGAGTGTTGGCCCTGCGGAAGAGATGTAGACACAATGCTCCACATATGGTGGACCTGCCCCCGGATCAAAGCATTCTGGGAGTCTGTGTTCCAAATTTGCCCTTCTGGCACGCCTTATCAGAAGTCTCCAGAAATAACTACTTACTATATATCCAGGCCCCATACGAGAGGTTAAAAAGGGACTATTCCCCTCCCTTATTTCTTCAGCATGAACACTTAGACCCACACAATGGAGTACACAAGATGCTCCTACCATTAATAAGAGTGGGTAGCTGAATTGAACCAATTAAAGAGAATGGCAGAAATAACGGCGAGTATACAGTGAGGCTACCATAAATACATGGCTTTGTGGACACCCTGGAATGATTTCTTGAGCTCTGACATGCTGAGATCCTATCTGTGAAAAATCACTACTTACATGTGTGGTGGGGACCTAGGTTGGTGGCTTTGTGGTCATGAAGGTGGCTTCCCAGATATCTGTGTTGTCTGTGCTGGCTGTACTGTCTGAATGTGTACGTTTGTCTTGTTTTTTTAAATTTATTTTCCTTTCTGCTTTCTCTCATTCTTTACTTTTCTGGGGTAGTTCTTAAGCCAAGGGGAACTCGATAGCACAATATAGAGGCTATGGAAGAACAGGTAGAAATACACACCTACCCTGATTCTATTTTGAGCTTGAACAAATCGATTTAGAGGTTTGATTTAATCACTGTTCTTTTAACATAAGGATACATGGGAATAGCTTGTTCATGGCTATGTGTTGTGTGTAACCCTTGAAAAATATCTAAAAATCTAATATATAAAAAAAAAAAAAAAAAAACTAATACCATGCATTGTGGTGGTGCCATATGGTCTTCACCAAGCTTTGCAGATGGCTGTGTAGCAACATCATCTCTCTTCCATCTAGTTACTACCTGGATTGCTTCCATAGACCTAGAATCCAACAAATGTCCAAGAGTCCAAGGTTTTTAATGATAAAATTGATTCTAAGCAAAAAAAAAAAAATACAACGTGTTTTAAGGGCCAAACACACTCCCCATTCATCGGGGCTTAGAACTGTTGACAGTGCTTAATCAAACCCAGACAAGCAGATACCAAATAGAGCTGCACTGTGATTTATGGCTTGAAATGGTTTCAGGAGGGCAGGTCAAGCCAGTGTTAATGCATGCAGCAAAGGACTCTTGGACACGGGTTTCATTGCATTGCATGTACGTACTCTGGGCCTAGCTTGTTATATTTCCTCCTTCACGGTCCCCCTCCTGTGACTTCACCATTAATATCAACAACACAACCATTGGTCCCCCCACACATGCCAGAGTCCTGGGTGTAATCCTTGACTTTGACCTCTCCTTCAGCCCCCATATCCAATCACTGGCTAAATCCTGCCGCCTTAACCTCCCCAACATCTCCAGAATTCGACCCTTCTTGACTAATGACACCACAAAGCAACTTATTCACTCCTTGATTATTTCCCGCCTCGACTACTGCAACTCTCTCCTTAATGGCCTACCCTTAAGCAGGCTATCCCCCCTTCAGGCTATTATGAATGCTGCTGCTAGACTAATACACCTCACTAATCGATCCGTGACTGCTGCTCCTCTCTGCCAATCCCTTCACTGGCTTCCCCTACCCCACCGTGTAAAATTTAAAATGCTAACCATAACATACAAGGCCATTCACAACATCGCCCCCATCTACATCACCGACCTCATCTGCAGATATCGCCCAAATCGCCCCCTCCGCTCCTCCCAGGACCTCCTGCTCTCTAGCTCCCTTGTTACCTCCTCCCATGCTCACCTTGAGGACTTTTCCAGAGCCTCTCCCATCCTCTGGAATTCCCTGCCCCAGTATGTCCGATCAGCCCCTACCCTGTTCACCTTTAGGAGATCCTTGAAAACTCATTTATTCAGGGAAGCCTATCCCACACCCACATAACTGTCCCTGAGCCACCCCCATCAAATCCTTCTTTGCAGCTATTACCTTTTGTACCACCACCTGTACAAAAGGTGGTGGCCCTCCTGTACCTTTTGTATTGAACTGTACTGTAATTGTGTTGTCCCCCTTATACATTGTAAAGCGCTGAGTAAACTGTTGGCGCTATATAAATCTCGTATAATAATAATAATAATAGTCTCCATTTTGTGGAGTGCTGCCAAACTGGAGCAAGTGTGCCCAGGAACAATTTCAGTAAAACTAGAAAATAAAAGCAAAGGGCGCAACAGCCTTGTGAATTACCTTTGTGATAACTTTGCTAAAAGATTTATGCTCACAAACAGCATGAATAAGCAAGCACATCAGTGTCCACAGTATCCTGGACAATCAGGTCTGCTGAACAAGTCCCAATGGAAGACCCTCTGAATGGCTGACGTGTTTCTAGGGGAGAACCCCCTCTTCCTCAGGGTTTGCACAATTTTAGTAAACTCTTTGAAAACCTTAACCCAGCTCCCTGCTTGTTCTTGTGTTTGGCTTCCCTAGACATGATCAATGAACCTCCTCATTAGTACATAGAAAGGGGACATAAACAGGGTGTGGACAGCCACACAAAAATAGCAGAATGAGGAGGCAAGGTTAGGAAGAAACACACCTACAAGGGAAGTGGCATCCCTGGCTGCCTAAAAATAGATGCTGAGCAGCTGCTGCTAATGTTAGTACAGGGCCTGCTGCGGGCACTAGTAAGACCCCTTTCACACTGGGGCCACGGCCAAGCACCGCTCATTTTAACGTTGCTTTACCGCTGTTTAAGCAGTGCTTTTTGGCCACTAACGGGGCGTTTTTTAACCCCAAAGGGGTTACCCATTTCCACCGTGACCCATCTACCCATTCCACCCCAATAAACTCTGCACTGTGATCCCTCTTCCCATTTACCCCCCCCCCACCCCAATATGTTCTGCACTGTGATTCATCTTCTCATTTACCCCCCCCCACCCCAATACCCGCTGCACTGTGACCCCTTTACCCATTTCACCCCACACTCTAGCCATTACTTCCCCACAGAAATCCTGTGCAGTGTAACCCCTCTATCAATTCCCCCTGCTCTGTGACCCCTCTATCCATTACTTCCACCTTAAATCCTGTGCCCCTTCTACCCATTCTCCCCACACAAAGACCCCCCCTACCCATAATCCCCCCATCAACTCACCTATGTACCATGCTATCTAGGCCAGGGATCCTGAAACTACGGCCCTCCAGCTATTGCAGAACTACACATCCCATGAGGCATTGTAAAACTCTGACATTCACAGACATGACTAGGCACGATGAGAATTGTAGTTCCTGAACAACTGGAGGGCCATAGTTTGAAGACCCCTGATCTAGGCAGAAGAGGGAGTCCTGAGCCCTCCAGCAGTAGTGTAACTCCATGGACTCTCCAAGGGCATTCCAAGCCCAGAGCCGCCCACAGCGAGTTCAATCACAGTTCTCCCAAGGCTGGTCTCTGGATTTTCAGCAACACTGCTGCATTTCAACTTGCCCGCCCACGAAGGCACAGCAGCAAAGGCTGTATTGGAGGACTTGCAGTGTGGGCAGACACAGGGGAATATGGATGGGCAGTGGAGCAGATCCCACTTCCCTCCTCTTCCATTCAGGCGGGGGGGAAGCTGCGCTGCCTGACTCACAGCTCAGCCTGGACAGCTGCAGCCGGAAGCCAGCGCTCCCCTGCAAGACACAGAGCTAATGTGCGTGGGGTGAACTGACACACTGTGCGCATGCCTAAGGGGTCACCCCTCTGGCAGGTGTCACCTGGGTGCAGCCCGCACCCCTTGCACCCCCATAGCAACACCACTGCCCCAGACCCCCCTTTTTATAACCTGAGCCCGATCCGATCCAGCAATGTGCACGAGCGCAGTAGCTCCAGCCGCTCTCTCCTCAATGGACAGATTGATAGCAGCAAGAGCCATTGGCTCCCGCTGCGGTCAATCAAAAAAAATAGGAATGTGACACAGAAGCAGGGGGTGTGGCCAATTCCCGCTGTGTCGATGGATGCAGCAGTAGGACTCGGGAGCGAACTCGCACGGGTGCCCCCAGGGAAAGCAGCTTACTGTGGGAGCACCAGATAAAGAGGAGGAGACAGGAGTGTCGATGGGGCACTCCAGAAGAAGAGGATTGGGTTGCTCTGTGCAAAACCATTGCACAGAGCAGGTAAGGATCGGCATGTTTGTTATTTTATTTTTTTAAAGTGAGGCTTTACAATCACTTTAAAATACCATGACGCTTTTTAGAAATTGAAAAATGTTTGAATGTAGATATAAGCATGATTAATAAACAGTCAAAAAGTATATTAATGCATCTAGTGATGTTCGTAATTGATAGGTATAGGTTATAAAAGAAAAACACTTTTGTTATTGAAATATATTCTGAGAATTGTCATCTTTATTTCCACCGCTATCAGTAGTACGGATAATAGCAAACATTCCCTATTGTGGTTATAACCCCGTTCATGGCAATTGTTCTTCAACATCAGATTGCAGTTCTCGGAATACAATTTTCTGTGCTTTATATTGAAACAGAAATCCTTGAAAACTAGTTTAGAATGCGAGAGACAGGTCAGGAGATTGTAGAATACAGACAGTGGTTATGTCCAGAATAAAGAAAGCCCACTTAAAAATGGTAACTCCACTTTCGTGGGAAAAATAAAACAGCAAATAAAAAAAGGAAAAAATATATACAATTGCTACACAAGCATATACAATTGCTACACAAGTCATATTGTAATTTAATTTCCTCCCGCCGGTGTAGCGCATATATGTGGGTTCTTGTCGGATGGGCCCCCAGCAGTCACCGGAAAGGACCAGAAAGCTCCTGATACATACTTGCGATTGGGCACTTTCCTATCATGTGACCGCAGTGACAGCCAGTCACAGGGCACACATAACCTGAATGCCTGCTTCCGCCTCCCCATAGGTGACAGCGGGAAGGGGTAAATGTTATAAAAAAAAATCCATTTCCTTTTGAATCTGCAGGTCTGTAATTTCCTGTAAAATGCAATGCAATATGGCAACCTGGAGGGGTTTTGTATACACATGGTGTACAGAACACCCCCCAGAAATGTAATTTCCTGCAGACCCTGCAGCTTTCCGTATTAGATCCCTGCAAGTGCCACAGCTAACTGAGAATTATAAAATCCCACCCATTCTTTTTGCACATGACAACAGACAGAGTCATTTCTTCAGAATTACAAAACATAGGAATCTACAACAAAATTTGTTAAAATCCTTGAACTGTACATAGATCACCCAGAGGGGAAAGTTTGAACAAGTGGACTTACTCTTTAAAGTTGTTGTTCCTGCCCCTTCTTCCCTGTAAACTTTCCATAATAGAGTGGCGTCATTGCTGCCCAAATTTTAAAGAGAATGTTTAGTGTTTAATATTTTTCATTGTAAAACCTTTGTTCCATCTATAATTTATAATTATTTGTACAGTATACGTGAGAGCAGCCACATTTGCTCAGTACATACTTGATGTTTTTCTTCTTTGCAGTGCAATACAATGTTTGTGCTTTTCTGTTCCTTCTAACAGTGGAGGTCATAGTCATAACCACACAGTAGTTACTATGCGCCAACAGCAGTCACAGCATACGTACAACGAAATAACAGCAAATTAATCAAATCCAACTTCCTAAACACTCTATGCACCAGGGTTTGAATGTACAGTGCCTTGCAAAAGTATTCACCCCCTTGGCATTTTTCGTGTTTTGTTGCCTCACAACCTGGAATTAACATGGATTGTTTGAGGATTTGCATCATTTAATTTACAGAACATGCCCACAACTTTGAAGATTTTTTTTTTTATTGTAAAGCAAACAAATAGGAAAAAATAACAGAAAAAGGCGATGTGCATAACTATTCACCCCCCTAAAGTCAATACTTTGTAGTGCCACCTTTTGCGGCTATCACAGCTCCAAGTCGCTTTGGATAAGTCTCTATGAGCTTGCCACATCTTACCACTGGGATTTTTGCCCATTCCTCCTTGCAAAACTGCTCCAGCTCCTTCAAGTTGGATTTGTGCTTGTGAACAGCAATCAAGTCTGACCACAGATTTTCTATTGGATTGAGGTCTGGGCTTTGACTAGGCTATTTCAACACATTTACACGTTTCCCTTTATACCACTCAAGTGTTGCTTTAGCAGTGTGTTTGGGGTCATTGTCCTGCTGGAAGGTGAACCTCCATCCTAGCCTCAAATCACACACAGAGTGGTACAGGTTTTGCTCAAGACTATCCCTGTATTTAGCACCATCCCATCTTTCCCTCAACTCTGACCAGTTTCCCAGTTCCGACTGCTGAAAAACATTATTTGGGTGATGTGCTGGGTTTGTGCCAGACATAGTGTTTTCTTTGATGGCCAACCAGTTTAAATTTTAGTCTCATCAGACCAGAGCACTTTCCTCCATACATTTTTGGAGTCTCCCACATGCCTTTTTCGCAAACTCAAAATGTGGCATTTTGTTTTTGTTGAAAGTAATGGCTTTCTTCGGGCCACTCTGTCATAAAGCCCAACTCTATGGAGCGAACGGTTTATTGTCGTCCTATGTACAGATACTCCAGTCTCTGCTGTGGGACGCTGCAGCTCCTCCATGGTTACCTTAGGTCTCTGTGCTGCCTCTCTGATCAATGCCCTCCTTGCCCGGTCCGTGAGCTTTGGTGTGTGGCTGTCTCTTGGCAGGTTTGCTGTTGTGCCATGTTCTTTCCATTTGGTTATGATAGATATGATGGTGCTCCTAGGGATCATCAAAGATTTGGATATATATATATATATATATATATATATATATATATATATATATATATATATATATATATATATATATATATATATCTATATCTCTATATCTCTATATATATATATATATATCTATATATATATATATAGATATATATTTATAACCTAACCCTGACTTGTACGTCTCAACAAGATTGTCCCTTACTTGTTTCGAGAGTTCCTTGGTCTTCATGGCAGTGTTTGGTTAGTGGTGCCTCTTGCAGCCTCTGGGGCCTTTCAAAAAGGTGTGTATATGTAATGACAAATCGTACAACACTTAGTTTGCACACAGGTGGACATCATTTCACTAATTATGTGACTTCTGAAGGTAATTGGTTGCACCAGAGCTTTTTACGGGCTTCATAACAAAGGGGGTGAAAAAATACGCACATGCCAATTATCAGTTTTTTATTTCTGAAAAATAGTTTTATGTATATATTTCTCTAATTTTACGTCACTAACTTAGACTATTGTGTTCTGATCCATCACATCTAATTCAGTTTAAAAAAAATATTGAACTAAAAGGCTGTAATGTAACAAAATAGGTAAAAAGCCAAGGGGGTGAATACTTTTGCAAGGCACTGTATGCCAGCCAACTGTTAGCAACATTTACTGCACTAATATCACTAAAGATGACTGTAACGTCCCCAGTTATCAGTCATGAATATTTGCACTAGTCCAATCTAAATTGTTCTAGAATTGATGGCAAAATGTAAAAAATACTTTGTGTTATGTTATTCCATCAATCTTGGAGTCTATAGTTAAGTATTAAGATTCAATTTTCCACAGCTAATCATTTTTTTAATTGACTGATTTGGTTTTACAAAATGTATTGCAGTCTGTTCAGGACAAGTTGCCTTTTCTGAATTTTCATGGATTCTAAAGGAAATTTAATAAACAAACAGTGAATTATTGTATCCATGTATACTGATGGTATAACCACTTGCCTTGCATCCATCTATCCATCCCGGTATTTATAGAAGATGAGACTATATAGTGTGCTGCAGAACAATTCACAAAAGCATTTATTGTTCCCACCTTCTATTTTCACGTTCCCCCCTTTACTAAAATCACACAAAATCAGATCTAAAACCAAAAACAAACAATTAATATATTGAAGCTAACCAGTCCTTAGATGTAGTGTTTGCATTTGTTTTCTTTTTACAGACTTTTTTCCTTTATTTTCATCTGATGATCCTGACAGCTGCACCAATCCGCTTGGCATAGCTTACTCAATAAACTGTATCTATAGAGGAGCAGCATTGCCACCCTAGGCTGCTCTTCTGATTTGAACAAACACTCCCTTCTCTCCACTACCTTGTGAGGAGGAAGGGGTTTTATAGTTTATAAAGGATAGCTAGGAAAGTCGATAACATTGCTTGAAATGTCGCTTCAGGACACAGGAAGTTACAAGAACTCAATATTTTCTGCCAGGAACAATATGTATTTTTCTGTACTTCTGGAAAATGCATTTTAGCCAAAAAAATACAGCCACCACATATAAAGGATTGGTAAATGAATATATATCACATTTGTGTTTTTAGAATCGGTTTTACATAAAAACACAGCTAACCATCTTGGGAGGAAGGAAGTTTGCTGATAATCCATGCCACATGACCAGCATACCATATACTGTTAGTAATGGACTGTGTTATAAGGTCAAAATTTTCTTAATGCAACAACAAAATGTCAATATTATAAATGCATTTGAGACTCAAAGCATATGCATCATAAAATAAACTAATTTAAACTTTTACTCAGGCTATACTATTAAAGATTCACTCCAGAAACAGTAAAAATCCTCCATTGCATGAGTTTGTTCCCGCACTCCAAGGGTTAAAGGCTTTTTTTAGGTCTAGTGTATTGAAAAAGTTCACTTCATTTACCTTAGTCTCAGTTCTGTGCAATCCATTGCATTCTCAAAAAACACATTTTTGTATCAGGGCCAGTAAGCTGGCTCATAGTAGTGGACTTTTCTTGAGCCTGTGCTGTTCAATTTCCTCTCTCTCTGCTTCCTGCATCACTGATCACATTGCAAGACTTGTCCTCAATAAATACTCATATCATCAAACCTTAACATGGTTCCCAAAGCAATGCAAAACATGCCTCATCCCTAGAAAAGAAGCATATTCAGCAACAAAAAGAAATTATAAAGCACCAGATTGATTATTTGGGAAAGAGTGAGGATGAGAGAATCGTATTTTTCATTTTAAGGGTTATTGATTTCGTAGGAATAAAATTATAGGAAGCTACATTAAAATGGAACCACATGCAGAGGCACATTCCTCTAAATTTTGAAAACAGGCCAATGTCTGAGTATGGCAGAATGACAATATAAAGGAATAAGGGCAACATTTTTACAAAGACAGAAAATAACCAGAGTCAAGAAAGCAAAGAGTCAAGAAGGGAGACCCCATAAGAGCGAGGGGTGCTCGTTTACAATCAGCAACATCTATTTGTGGAAGGAAAGAAAGAAAGACAGAAAGGAGATTCCAGTAAACCAAATTCAGGTAAAACTAACAGTTTAGGTACCTCTGTGGAGCCTACTGCATAACAGAAGTGACTGTGGAGGGGTATACAATTGTAGAATCATTTGTAGCATCAAATACAGGTTGAAACTAAAAAGGAAAAAAAAGGAAGGGCCCACCCACACTATAGCAATGTGATATGTGACATTGATACTATGCAGTGTTCTAATATCAATTGGCAGGTGTGTTGGGGGGACCTTCTAATTGGCCGCCATAAAGCACAGTAATGTGTGCATTACCACAACATAACATGCAACCTCTGGTTTGAACGAGCCCTAAATAAAAGAGTAAAGAAAGAAGGAGAGGTTGATGAGGAAAGAAATAAGGAATGACAAAGTAAGGGGATGGTGCCCCAGGAAGATCTTCTAGAGGAGTAGGTATTTTCGCAGTATGGCATGGGTCATTTTCATGGTAAGCCAGCAAATAAGATGATCTTGGATAAAGTGGTGGCTTGTGACGTAGAGTCCTTACAGTATGGTACAAATGTTTAGAGAACTTGCGTAGCCCATGGTGGGATTCAATAGATAGTTAATATTCGTAATGGATGAAGGGAAGGTTGAAAGAGATGCATACATGCAAGCCCATACCTTATTGCAAGATGAAAAGGAAATGTATTTGTCATGCCAGGAGGCTCTCTAAACAAATGTAAGCCTGTGAAGAATGACTTGTCAGTTAGGTTATTGTTTTTGTTTCCAGTGCCAGAATATCTTGCATCTGGCTGCTATAAGGAATGAATGTCAATAGATGTTGCATAGTTGTTCTCAAGCAGTAGAATGGTTTGCCTAGGACACAAATATTTGGGCATGGAGGAGGTTTTATCAGACCAGTAAGGTTCCTTTCAAAAGTTATGGTTACCTACCAAAAATCTTGTCCTGCGGGGCAACACCATAAAATGTGTCTTAGAGTTCCAACTTGTCAACAATCCTTCTGACATTAAAATGTGGTGTTTGGGTAGATATGACTCAAAAAGTGCAGGTGTCATATAGCATTTGGACAGGATATTAAAAATAATTTATTTGGCCAGCGCAAATAGAGGTAAGAGAAGCTTTATTCCAAATACCTGACCAGATACGTGGTAACTAAAATTATGTTTCCCAGTATAAATGAAGGCACTAAAGTGAGAGTAAATAGCGGGTGAGTGTGTAAGCGGGTCCAGTTGATTGGTACCCAAGATGGAGAAAGGGCACACAGAGACCAGGGAAAACAGCACAGTTATTATTGGGTTCAGTGGAAACAACAATTAACACTTGGAGAACAGTGCTAGGTTCACAATGCAATGTCAGAGTCAACATTACAGGTAACACGTGCAAGGGCTCTTAGCAACGTTAATGGCACATTGGAGTAGTTCCAGCACGAAAAGTTGTCACTGAACAAGGCTTACATTACCGGAGGAGGCTGTTAGGCAAGGCAGCAGTATAGTGGCACTTAGAAGACAAATGACCAGATCCAGATGTCACAGCTTTAGAGTCTCAACGATATTGTAACCAACAGCAATATTCCTATTCTGTTCCTCCTCTTCAGGCACCATTCCCTAGGGCTAACTACACTATCCACTTCACAAGGAAACTGCTATTTTTTAGCACTGGCCTCATTAAAGATGGTCACTGAGGTCATTCGGTGTTACACCTCCCAATAAGACTGCTGCTTCGCCAGTAACACCTACGGAGGCTTTAGAGGAACAAAAGTTCCTCTCATTCTCTATTCTGGCTGATGGAATAATCTGTGGATGTAGCAAAGTTCAGGGCAAGTGGCAGACAGTAGTAGAGAAATCCAATAAATGTAGCAAAGCCCAGGGCAGGTTATAGACAGCAGAGGAATTCTTTAAAATGTAGCAAAGGTCAGCAACAGAAACAAACAGGAAAAGATACACTTAATAAGCCACAAAACAGTATCATAAGCATAGAGACACAGTCTGATTCAATTTAACCAAGGTTCCTCCTGAACCCTGGACCAATTCCAGGCTGGGGTGTATGTGGCCAGACTTGTTATCCTGCAAATGACAAGAAAGATGGAGAAAGTAGGCGCTGGAAGGCTGCCTAGCAATCTCAGGTCTCTATGTAAACTTGATGGGGAAATGTAGGGAATCGGTCAGTGTCAGTAGGACATCTGCAAAAAACAAAATGTATTATTCTAAGTCTTCAAGAGGAAGTAAACTCTCCCACTCTGATGCTGCTTTTCATTTAGTCCATTATAAGTAATTATCAAACTATAGCCACTGTAATCCAGCCCGAATCGCATATTACTGTTTAAAGAAACTTTAAAAAACTTGATTCCAGGGGTTAGGCAGCGCCATCTTAAGTATTGTTTTCCGAGTCTACAGTAGAGTGTATTTCCGCCCTTACATTGAGCACTTCATGTACTGTTAACCAAGCCTCCTTTTCAATCCAACGTTTCTATGGCAACCCTGTTTCAATGCTCATAGCTGACTTGTTTTATTTCATAGTATTTACTTCTGCCTATTACCTAGTGTTTGCCTGTGTCAGTCTTATCGGCTTCAACTGATAAGGCTGCAGTAATCCTGTCCGATGCCCAAGTTTACACTGCATGTGATGTCACATGGTCACATGAGGTGTAGTATGAAGCTCTGATCGATTATGCAGTCTCGTGGGATTTCAGAGTTGTGCCATAGGAAGATTTGATAATAGACAGATAAGTACACAGAGTGTGCCGTAAATCAGGGGAGATCTGGGCACGCTCAGTGAATTCATTCTAAAGAACAAAAAGGATTACAACAATAAGCAAGTGAGGAGAGATCTACAAGCAGTGTTCATTAGGGTTTTTTATGCCAATTTACATAGGACAAAGATGTCTGGGAGAGTTTAAAACCACTTTCAATGGATATACCATGAATGTACAGATTTTAGCTGCTAAAGGCTCTATAAATATGATGAATTTGAGAAAGGAAAGGAAAGGGGGCATAATTGACAGATAGCACTTAAACTGGACTCTTTTTTTGCCCCAAAATTAATATAGACTGGATGTCAGGGAAGAATATAACACGGAAAAAGAATTTATGAAGGAGACAAGAAACCAATTGAGAAAGTCATGTGCTGTGTGATGAAAATTGTTGGGGCGGAGCTTAGCGATTTTATCACACATACCCAGAAGTGACCGGATGGAGTTTTCATATTGAGCTGATGCCAATCCCCAGGCCTTAAGGGGGCAGTCATTGTATATTAGGCGAAAAAATACTGATGTGCACTGAGGAATGTAGTGCACTGCTTTTGTGGAGTATAAACCTTTTATTATTTCAATAAAGTATAGTTTTAAAAAGTAAAGCATGATAATGTGTTTCTATTTGAGTTTAGAAGTGTATAGGAGTAGGGTTTTATTTTATTGCTGTACCAAATAAGATCTGGAAAGAAGGGGAGGTTGAATCTGGAGATATCTAGATGAAATGTTAAGACCCCTTAAGGGGGAAAGAGCATTGAGACCTATTTATTATTTGGGTCAATTTATTCAGGCGAGCGAGTGAATGGTAGTAGAAATCACTACAGGAAATCACTACATAGGAGCAATCACGGGCATATTAAGACGGTATTCACCAGAATATGGGTTAAGGATTTTATGATTTATTGTGCTTTGGTTACATGGGTTTTATGGGAAATGGGTTTTGCACAATCACATATAAATTTAATTGTGGTATAAAAGGAGTTTTGCTTTTTAGATCATCACATTTACAGTATAGTAAAACCTTGAATTGCTAGCATAATTCATTGCGGAAACATGCTTGTAATCCAAAGCACTTGTATATCAAAGTGAATTTCCCCATAAGAAAGAATGGAAACTCATATGATTCGTTCCACAAACATTTATTCCTAGGTCTTTCAGTTTATAGTCCATATAAAAAGATTATAGCAATGTGATAGGTTGTGCAACCATTTAATGTCCAAACACAAATGGAAGCCTCCACAAGGGGATTAGAAGCAAAATCCAGCAGGAGCTACAGAATATAAAAGAGGAAAGGCTCCTCTCAGTGTAGCAATATGGTTACATTTAATGAAGGTACAACATTTAGCAACTCACATGGTTGATGATTAAAACAGGCACACCTAAGTGTGCAGGCATCTGGGTTAAAGCTGTCCACATAGACCATCCCCCGCACCGCCGGGTCTCACCGCTGTCAATCTGTAATCGTGACCAGGAAGACTACCCTGAATGCCTGCATACTTAGATGTGTGTTTTAATCATCAACAATGTGAGTTGCTAAATGTTGTACCTTCATTAAAGTAACCATATTGCTACACTTAGAGGCACCCCTCTTCTCTTTTATATTCTGTTGTGACATGACACTATTTGTATATCGCTTGCATATCAAGTCAAAATGTATTAAAAACATGTGATTGTCTTTCAAAACGCTATCAAACCAAGGTTTTACTATATATACACATATAAATGCAAGTGGGTATTGAGGTATATTATGATGAAATGTTTATACACATGTTATTTGCACAGTAGAGATGGGTTGCGCTGCACTTTTGATACGTTTATACTGCAATTAAGCAGGCCTGTAATGTCAACGCAAACATCCGCCAAGGCCACAGTAACGACATCTCTTAGACCCCTTTCACATTGGGGCGGTGGGGGCGTCGGCGGTAAAACAGCGCTATTTTTAGCGCTGCTTTACCATCGTTTTTGCGGCAGAATTCGGCCGCTAGCGGTGCAATTTTAACCCCCACTGGCGGGCGAAAAAGGGTTAAAACCGCTCCCATATCGCCGCTATAGCCGCGCTGCCCCATTGATTTCAATGGGCAGGAGCGGTTTAGGAGCGGTGAATACAACGCTCCTTCACCGCTCCAAAGATGCGGTTTGCAGGAGTTTTTTTTTTCTCCTCCCAGCGCACCACTTCAGTGTGAAAGCCCTCAGGCTTTCACACTGAAGAAACAGTAGAGGCAGTTTTAGGTCGGTTTGCAGGCGCTATTTTTAGCGCAATAACGCCTGCAAACCACCCCAGTGTGAAAGGGCTCTAACCAAAGCAGACTTTTTAGTATGGAGGTCAGCTAGGTTTCTAGGACCTGTTAAGAAACCTAGGTCCATGGAGTGGACAAATGGCAAAATGCTGAGAAAAACCCTGTAGGCTGCTGTAAGTATTTCTCCATGTTTGGCCTCAGCCAGGGGTTGACCATCTAGGAAACAGTCAACCTTTGGGCATTCTAATCCTCACTTAGGAAAGCTGATTAATAGTTTTTAGAGGGGACAGTGTTTATACCTGGGAACAGAGCTAGGTTCTCAGTCCACCATACTTTTCAGAGCCAAGCATGCCCCCCCCTTCCCCATTCATTCACATTTGAACTTTCTGGTCAGTGCATTTAAAAAGAATTTTTACAAACTTACAATTGGATGCCCTCACAACACCCAATGTTTTTTCTTCCTTTTTTGTTACCTGAGAGAACGCTACAACTTCTCTACCTGAGACAACTTCTTTACAAAAGAACTTCAAAGAACTTTGTAAAGTTGAAAGGAATTGTCAGAAACCATGAAATCAG
The DNA here is from genome assembly GCA_037952925.1 of Lithobates clamitans. Classification (NCBI taxonomy): domain Eukaryota; kingdom Metazoa; phylum Chordata; class Amphibia; order Anura; family Ranidae; genus Lithobates; species Lithobates clamitans. Next base: position 2,074,380 of record JBBGZY010000254.1, on the reverse strand, counting down.
GCCGAGATAGAAGTACAGTTAAATCACACTTGTTTAATAATAAAAGTAAAAAAAACAAATGTAGTCAAAACATAGCCAAAGTTCAGTAACCAGAACGGATAGTCAGCCAAGCAAGAAGTCAGGGATCAATGTAGTAGAACAGCAAGCAGGATCTGGAACCAGAAGGGATGTCAGCAAAGCAAGTCTTCAACAGGATCACAGGAGATAATTTCTGTGATGTTGACCAAGGCGAAGGCAGAGCTCCTCTGGACTGGATGGCTTAAGTAGGCAGGACTGACGAGCAGGATATCATCAACAGCTGAGTAACTTTGGAGAGATAGGAGCTGGCAATTAGCCAACAGCTGAGCGGCCAGCTCAGAGAAGGAAGGGCTGACCCCAGCCTTGTCAGGAATCTTGTTCTATAACGTCACACTTTCTTTTCATATGAATCCTCCTATATTAATTTCCATATTGTACTGTTACTATGCCCTGTGAGTAGGCATTGCTGTGTCACACATTTCACACAGTGAGCCTTGTGAACTACAGAGGTGTTGAGAGTAGGAGTTTCAGGAGGCCAAGTCAGTACAGAAAACACTGCTTGCAAACAGAAAGGTACAATGGGGCATGTAGTCCTTAGACGTTGAAAGTAAACCAATGGAGTTAGCAAAGGTGAAGCTGAAAAGCATGTAAGGAATCCAGGAAGTCGTGGAAAGAGATGGCAAATAGACGGGCAGTACTCATAACATGAAAGGGGATTTTTCAAGTAAGCTGATATTGGATTGTCAAACATATATATATATATTTATATTATCAATGTTGATGTTACAAAATGAAAGTGTTATAGTGTAAACATAGATTTCCATTAAGAAATGTTCTCAGGATCAACACAGGACTCAAAACCTTTCTAACTTACACTTTTTAAGGTTTATAGCTTTCCATGCTCATGGTTTATGATGGTTCCACCTCCTAAGAAGCTTTTTAATCTTTTTACTACAGTTCTAATTTCAGACTCAGCACTGAATTGCCCACTTAGCAGATTCTCAAGTAAAATTGTATACTGACAATTTCAGGTCTACAAGAGAATCTTGTAGTAAATGCAGACTGAGATTTCATTATCAACCTTGTTGTTATTGGTTTGGTATATTATACCAATGCTTTCTGTTTTAAATGTTCCTGTTTGATTTGGCCAAACACTTAATGATTACAACGTATCTATCAGATATGGCTATATTGAATTTATTTTCAAATAACGTGAGAAAATTCATTATGCTTGAATACAAGTCAATAATACTCAATGACTGCAAAAAGTTATTTTTCTCCAGGAAACACACTAAGAAAACAAACACCAGATAGATTTTTTTAAAATTACAATAACTGGTTAAACGGTACCAATGTTGAGATGTGTCAGAGGTGGGCAGACCACAGGAAGGAACAGCAGAATATTCATGATTTGTTTGGATAAGGTTTTATTGGTCAGCAATATCATCAGTGTGCTGCTATGGAGCATGCACAGCACCCGGATCAAAGGGAGCACTAGAGTTTGAAGCAGCGAATTTCCCACTTTTACTGAAGGATATTGGTAGTAGGAAATGATTTAACCACTTCAGCCCCAGAAGGATTTACCCCCTTCCTGACCAAGCCCTTTTTTGCAATACGGCACTGTGTCAATTTAACTACAATTGTGCGGTCGTGCAACGTTGTACTTAAAGAAAAATTTAGGTCCCTTTTTACCCACAAATAGAGCTTTCTTTTGGTGGTATTTGATCACCTCTGTGGTTTATATTTTTTGAGCTATAAACAATAAAGACCGACAATTTTGAAATAAAAAACAATATTTTTTACTTTTTGCTATAATAAATATCCCCAAAAAATATGTAAAGAAAAAACAATTTCTTACAGTTTAGGCTGATCTGTATTCTACATATTTTTTGGTAAAAAAAAGATAAATATCACAATAAGTGTATATTGATTAGTTTGCGCAAAAGTTATAGCGTCTACAAAATAGGGGATAGATTTATGGCTTTTTTTTTGTGGCGATCTGCGATTTGTATCGGGATTGCGACATTATGGTGGACAGATCGGACACTTTTGACACTATCTTGGGACCATTGACATTTATACAGCAATCAAAGCTATAAATAGCCACTGATTACTGTATAAATGACGCTGGCAGGGAAAGGGTTAAACACTAGAGGGGATCAAGGGGTTACGTGTGTTCCCTGGATGTGTTCTAACTGTAGGAAGGATGGGCTCACTACAACATGACAGAGATCACTGATCCCGATGACATGGAGCAGTAGATCCGTGTCATGTTGCTAGGCAGAACAGGGAAATACCTTGTTTACATAGGCATCTCCCCATTCTGCCTCTGCGTCGAATTCTCGGGACCCGCGGGCACGCTCACACGAAACACAAATTCAAAAAGGGACGTACGGGTATGTCCTTTTGCCTGCCCGTGCCATTCTGTCGACGCAAATCGGCATGTGGCGGTCGGCAAGTGGTTAATACTGCTTTAACTAGTTCTCCTCTTGAACATTTTTTTCATACATGATAAAACCTGCATTTTTGGCTACAAAATTATTTAAAATTCCCAGAACATTGTAAAGTTTCTGAAAGCAGAGGCTTCATCAAATAAATAAAGATGGTGGTCGTAATTTTTTAGGTTGTACAATATTTGAACAACTGTTTATAAAATTTAACATTTCCAAGAAAAATAATAATATACACTCCTCTCACTGTAAAAGAGGCAAAGAAGTTATTAATAATAATAATAATACACCTCAGCAGAGCAAATAGAAAAATAAAATTCTAAGAAAATTGAAGTATATTTTAGGAATTTTAATATCCCCCATCTTACCTCGACTCAAAAGCCAAAACTGAAAGGAGTTATCCCATTACTAAAAACCAAAACAGCAATTAACATCTGGGAAACCTCCTTGGCCTAGTATTTTTCATAAGCTATGGAAAAATTATATATTTGTATTTCTACATAATTACTGTATCTACTTCAAGTCTTTATCACTATAAATAAAACATGGACCTCCATAAATAGTCCCTCTAAGCCACTACATCATTAATTCCCAAAGAATTGAAAAACTCTAATTACTGCACAATAATAGCTATAGGCATTCCTCATTGAACAACTATATCAAACAGTATGCAAAAAAAAAAAACAAAAAACAAAAAAAAAAAACACAAACAGAATCACACTCTCATACTGACTATTATTAAACCTGATCAGGCAGGTTTCATTTAAAATAGACAAAGTGAACGCCATTTGACTAAAACTGTAAATCTTCTATAATGAGCAAAAACCAGAAAAATATAATAAATTATTACTGACCACGGATGCAGAAAAAGCATTTGAATAGCCGACTTTTGTCGGACCGGCTGCCATACACATGGGTCAAATGTCAGCAGGTTTTTATTGAACCGGCCGATGCAGGCCGAATGTCAGACGTGTACTAGGCATCAAGAGGATGTTTACACCAGATACAAACATATGATTAACTTGTCCTAAACCTAAACTATTTTGCAACAAGGTTATATTTTTGGACCTGCTTAAGGCCTGGTTCACACGTTTGCGTTTTTTGTAGCTCTTTGCAAAAATGCACTACAATCCATTTAACATGGTTTCCTATGGGACAAATTCATGGTGGAGGATCGCCCGGAGAGCCCTCCCCTTCTGACGTCACAAGAGGCGGGATCTCCGGCGACATCATTGGATGGCCATTCCCAATGCCTAAATAAGAGGCGCCAGCCAGCCGGGCACATAAAAAACGGAGGAATACAGCTTTGCGACAAGAATAGCATTTTTGTTTTTTTAGCGGGTAACAGAAGGGGGGAGGAGGAGGAGACACCGGGAGATGACAGCACAAGGACAAAATGGCGGCAGAAGAAGGCGAGGGCACCAGGAGAGACGACACTGGGAGAGAGGGTGGCTCCAAGCTATTTTACTAATAAAGAAATTTCAAAAACTGGCTCTTTTTTTAAAACTTTTCACTGTTTCTTGGTGATTGGGTAGGGGTATGATGTACCCAATACCCATTCACATAGGGTGGGGGGCCGGTATCTGGGGGTACCCTCGTTAACCAACCACCGGGCAAGGGTTGTCGGGAAGAGACCCTTGTCCTCATCAACATGCCCCAAACCACCCATCCCTCCATGTTGAGGGAATGCGGTCTGGTATAGTTCAGGAGGGGGGGGGCGCGCTCGCTCGTCCCCTCCCTTACCTGACCTGCCGGCATGCTCGTATAAGAGTCTGGTATGGATTTTGGGGGACCCCAAGTATTTTTTTTTTTTTATTTTGGCACGGGGGTCCCCTTCGAATCAATACCGGACCCAAAGGGCCTGGTATGGACCAGGGGGGGACCACACGTCTTTTTTTTCGCTAATTTTTTTGGCGGAAATTTTTTTTTTTAATTCAGCTTTCAGCGGGAACCCCGCTGACAGCTAATGACTCATTGGTTGTTAGGGACGTGGCAGCCGGCTTTCCGGACCCCTCCTTATCAACCAGCTTTATACAGTGTGTTTTTCAGTGCGTTTAAAGAGAAAAAAACTGGTTTAAAAACACAAAGTGCACTGAAAAATGTGCCTGAAAAAACGGATCAAACGCAGCCGCATAAGTGTAAACCTAGACTTAAAGTGGTTGTTAACCCAATTGCCATATATTGCTCTGACACACATTGCATGCTTTCCTAAGCATTGCAGCATGTGTCTTTTTCCCCCTAGTTTAAATGCTTTGTAATTATAAACTCAGTCAATCCCCTCTTCCTTGCTGTCCAGAGCAGAGAGAGCCCCGTAGGAGGGACCCAGATTCCTTTTGAGGTATACAAGATACCTCAGAAGAGGAAGCGGTGATCTTTCACCCTGTCCTATGACTGTGATAAGAAGAAGAAGAAAAAAAAAAAATGGATGTGTAAATGCACCAGAAAGTTTGAAGACAGTACACAAAGCATATCTATGTTGTAAAAACATAAATTTGATTCCTCAAAAATGAACTTCGTGGGCAGGGTGGGGTTACTATTGATTGACAGATTCACTTTTGCAGACTTGGGATCATTACCATTGAACAGAATAAATTATAATTATATTTATTTATATTAATAATACATTATAAATAATATTGCACATACAACCTATACATACATATAAGCACATACATGCACACACATACAAACATGCATTCATACATACACACATGTAACGTGTGCATGCAAGACAGGAGGGATCAGACAGGAAGGATCAGTATGACGCATGTGCGGACATGGTACAGGAGTTGTCAGGGGCTGTGCGGACATGGTACAGGAGGAGATGTCAGAGGCAGTGCGGAAATAGTACAGGAGGAGATGTCAGAGGCTGGAAATCAATAACAGGAGATGGTCAGGGGCTATGAAGGGGTCCGCTATTACACAGACATGAAGAGTTGCGCGTGCCACTCTGGAGACCCTCATAGAGATGAGTGCCACTGCTGACTTACATTTCAAAATTGCGCCGCCAGACACCATTTCGTCACTGAGCATGGGCGTGTCTACCCTAAAATGTCTGAACATGTATGCGGAAACCCGCATCCAATTCGCAATAGTGTGAACCCAGCCTAAAGGGAGTGCTCCTAATCTCAGCTTGTTACCTGTATAAGAGACTCCTGTCCACAGAAGCAATCAGATTCCAATCTCTCCACCATGGCCAAGAGTAAGGAGCTGTCCAAGGATGTTAGGGACAAGATTGTAGACTGGGGATCCTCAAACTACGGCCCTCCAGCTGTTGCGGAACTACACAGACATGACTAGGCATGATGGAAATTGTAGTTCCTGAACAACTGGAGGGCCATAGTTTGAAGACCCCTGCTGTAGACCTACACAAGGCTGGAATGGGCTACAAGACCATCGCCAAGCAGCTTGATGAGAGGGTGAGAACAGTTGGTTTGATTATTCGCAAATCGAAGAAACACAAAATAACTGTCAATCTCCCTCAGTCTGGGGGCTCCATGCAAGATCTCACCTTGTGGAGTTTCAATGATCATGAGAACGATGAGGAATCAGCTCAAAACTACACAGTAGTATCTTGTCAATGGAAATTATAAAAAGTTGTGCTAAATAAAATGATAAAACAAAGTCCAACATATAATTTAAAAAGTGACAGCAGTCCGACAAGTTGATAGATCCGACTTTTCAAGACATATGCTGAGTAAAGTGCTGAGTGCTAGTAGACACCAATGGTATCCTTCACCAAGTGAATCACCAACATAAAGTAAGGTTGTACTCTTACCCCACAGGATGGACCCTCTGTCATGGAAGGTCAAATAAGCTTCCAATAGTGTAAAATAGCTTTTTACAAGGCTTTTTTTGAGCACTGTACACAGTAATGCCCTGTACACACGGTTCTATTTTCCAACGGAAAATGTGTGATAGGAAATGTTGTTGTCGGAAATTCTGACCGTGTGTGGGTTCCATCACACATTTTCCATCGGAATTTCCGACACACAAAGTTTGAGAGCTTGCTATAAAATTTTCCGACAACAAAAGCCGTTGTCGGAAATTCCGATCGTGTGTACACAAATCCGACGCACAAAGTGCCACGCATGCTCAGAATAAATTAAGAGACGAAAGCTATTGGCTACTGCCCCATTTATAGTCCCGACGTATGTGTTTTACGTCACCGCGTTCAAAACGATCGGATTTTCAAACAACTTTGTGTGACTGTGTGTATGCAAGACAAGTTTGAACCAACATCCGTCAGAAAAAATCCATGGATTTTGTTGTCGGGATGTCCGTTCAATGTCTGACCGTGTGTACAGGGCATAATGCATCAACAGTGCATAAAACATAAAAGCTGCAGCAAGATATTTAAAAATCGCGGTGGTTCTCCTCGCCCGACCAGTTTCATCACTAGAGGACTTCTTATGGGTCATTGTCAATGAGCTCAAGGCAGCTGGGACCATAGTCACCAAGAAAACATTTGGTAACACAATACGCCGTGAAGGACTGAAATTCTGCACCTACCACAAGGTTCCCCTGCTCAAGAAAGCACATGTACAGGCCCATCTGAAGTTTGCTAATGAACATCTGAATGAATCAAAAGAGAACTGGGTAAAAGTGTTATGGTCAGATGAAACCAAAATCAAGCTGTTTGGTATCAACTCAACTCGCCGTGTTTGGAGGAGGAGAAATGCTGCCTATGACCCCAAGAACACCATCCCCACTGTCAAGCATGGGGGTAGAAACATTATGCTTTGGGGGTTGGGGGACAGGACAACTTCACCGCATCAATGGGATAATAGACAGGGCCATGTACCGTCAAACCTTGGGGGAGAACCTCCTTCCCTTGGCCAGGGCATTGAAAATGGGTCGTGAATGGGTATTCCGGTATGATAATGACCCAAAACACATGGCCAAGGCAACAAAGGAGTAGCTCAAGAAGAAGCACATTAGGGTCCTGGAGTGGCCCAGCCAGTCTCCGAACCTTAATCCCACAGAAAATATGTGGAGGGAGCTGAAGGTTCGAGTTACCAAACATCAGCCTCAAAAACCCTAATGACTTGGAGAGGATCTGCAAAGAGGAGTGGGACAAAATCCCTCATGAGATGCAAACTACAAGAAACATCTGACCTCAGTGAGTTTTGCCACCAAGTACTAAGTCATGTTTTGCGAAGGGGTCAAATACTCATTAAAATTAGTTTTCTAGATTTTTTTTTTCGTTATTCTGTCTTTCACTGTTAAAATAAACCTACCATAAAAGTTATATGCTGATCATTTGTCAGTGGGCAAACATACAAAATCAGCAGGGGATTAAGTACTTTTTTCCCTCACTGTATGATTTCAGCCGCTTTGTTTTTGGAAAGCGCAAAACGGTACATTTTTGGTTCAACAGACTTTAACGGAGACGTTTTTCGCAGGAAAAAAAAAAAAAAACATGAACACACAAAAAGCACTGCAGAAACAGATGAAAAGCAAACTGCATAGGTGTGAACCAGGCCTTAAAATAAGTAGGTATTCATAAAAAAAGCTTTTTTCCTATTGTATATATGGAACTTAACCAGAAAAGTTTTTTCAATTTGACGTTTAATAGTGGCTAAGCCACTGGTACCAACACTCGAGGAATGGAAAGAGCATGTATCAGATTAAATTAATTGAAAAATGATAAATGTCCAAGAGGCCAATACTGATCTATCTAATAAAATATGGAATCCCTGGCATGAACATAGCAATTAGTGATGAGCTAAAAAGGGCATGTGGGGCTGGGCACTGCCCTTGGTACCAAACCAAATGTTATTTCTTAAAAATTAGGTGCATCAGGGAGCAGAGATTTTAATAATGCCTAAAGTGGTTGTAAACCTCAGATATGAAGTTAGAACAAAGCATATTCCGTGTGCTTGTCTCAATTAAGAGCACAAACTTTTATTTCTGTCTGCTGCTTCGTTCCTCTGCTATCAGCACAAATCACTTGACAAGTTTTCCTGACAAAAAGAGAAAAAAAAAAAAAAAGGTGACAGTGGAGGGAGCTCGAGCTCATTGACAGCCATTGACAAGATCTGTGTGGAGGGGCGTTTCCCGTCTCTCCAATCAGCTCTCAGAGCTCTCCTCACTGAGCTCTACAGAGTGTGATTTCAGCTCTCTGTCCCCTTTTTTTGACAGCTCAGCCTAGCAAGAAAGTATAAGCATGTGGCTCCCATTCTGAACCATACAAGACTACATGCCCTCCTGGCAACGTACCCTGTAGGCATTTTGATGAGGACGAGGGCCTCTTCCCCACAACCTGGGCACAGGACATATCGAAATAAAAAAAATAAATAAACAACACTTTAAAATATGTCCCATGCTGTAAATACATTGTCAGTCACATCATCTAGCAATGCAAATCCTCATCAACGATGATTAATGGCGCTTTTGGACCCATCAAGACAAAAAACACTCCCACAAAACAGTATTGTATATTAATGATAGATAGAGTTGACAAACCCTCATCCCCAATTATGGGTGGTTAATGGATATGTGAAAAGGGCATGATTGCCAGGTAAAAGACTTCCTGAGCTCATGCCGTTTACTGCGGTCCCAGGCTCCCCAGGGGAACGGGAGAGCCCAGGAACCACAAGTAATGGAAGGGGAATGTGAGGGTCCGACACCTTGGAGTTTAGGCTGTGAAAAAGTGATTGGGCAGCTCTAGAGCTGCCCAGATCACTTTTACTTTAACCACTTCAGCCCCACAAGATTTTACCCCTTCCTGACCAGAGCACTTTTTACAATTTGGCACTGCGTCGCTTTACATGACAATTGCACTTTTTTTCCCACAAATATAACTTTCTTTTGGTGGCATTTGATCGCCGCTGTGCTTTTTAATTTTTTGCGCTATAAACAAAAAAAAAAAAGAAAAAGCGACAATTTTGAAAAAAAAAAATATATATTTTTTACTTTTTGCTATAATAAATATCCCCAAAAATGTTTTTAAAAAACACATTTCTTCATTAGTTTAGGTTTATATATTCTTCTACATATTTTTTAAAGTTCTATTGGCAGATAGTATGTCTAATTTTGTTTTTTTTTTAATGCACAATAAAAAAAAAATGGGGAGAATAATACCTGGCTATGTGTTTTACTTAAGGAGTAGGCAGTTACATTAAAAAAATACAATGTAAAATTAACAAGGGACACCAACATAGTTGTATCTTTTTTCTTAAAAACTACGGGATAATGGTGTTGTTTGTGGTAACTTGCCCAAATAAAAAAAAAGCATAATATTATTCTTGATATCACTAGAAAAAAAAAAAAAAAGCCTTTGAAAATTAATTTGCAATAACTCCATCAGTATCACCAGCAAAGCAGCTTCATTATTATTCCATTGAAGAAGAGAATTGTGCGCTGCATTTCGAGATTTCATAATTTGCCATGTCACGAATGTTAATTCTCCATTATAAACGCTAATTTACAAGACCGACCGCTTCTGGTTCGTCCTCGCTTCCGAGCATGCATGTTTGTACTTTGGACTTTTGTCTGATGGACTTGTGTACACACGATCGGAAAATCCGACAACACACATTTGTCCGCGGAAAAATTTAAAACCTGCTAGCCAACATTTGTCCGCGGAAAGTCTGACAACAATTGTCTGATGGAGCATAAACACAGTCGGATTTACCGCCAACAGCCTGTCATTGAACATTTCCCGTCGGAAAGTCCGATCGTGTGTACGAGGCTTTAGACTCTGCAACGAACTTTAGGAGATAAGTTTGCGTTTGGGAACATGTTACATGTTCCACCCGGTTTTAGGTTGAAACATGTAACATGTTCCCGATCTGCTGCATCTAGTGACAGCAACGTGTGGGTTGCGAACACACCTGAGCTTATCTTTACCTAGGAGCTGTTGAGCGCTCTAGTAGTCCATTGATACTTTCTATTAGTATATATCTGCCTGTCTGTACACGGCACGAGCAGATACACTGACAAGTCTGCAGTAATCCAACATGGCACCCGCGATCAGCAGATCGTAGGTGCCATGCAGGACTACTGCAGAGCTTTCTAGACTCCTAGTAAAAAACCCTCAAAAAGATGTGTGTGTTATTTATTTATTTTTTAAAAGGTGAACTTATCCTTTAATATAATCCTTGTTTTGCTCACATGATCTGAATAGGAATATCGAAAAAAACTGCAGCTACACCTAAGGAACGGTAATGTATAATGTATGGATCACCTTGGTGTTGGTATTGATGGCCTTCTTTACAGAATTCAGCTGCTTCTGTAGTTCCTGCATTTTCTCTGCATAGAAGCTTTCTGAACTAGTCATTTTTTCATATAATGTTTCCAATGAACAGGTAATGGTGGCAGCCTCCTAGAAATAAAAGAAAATAGAATTTGGTTACTTCTTTTTTTTTTTTGTGTGATGATATATTAGATTGTTAGAGCTACATTTTACTGATGATTTTCAAGTTTGTATATTTAATGACCAAAAGTGAAAAAAGGGCAGCTGCCTACAGAAACTAGATTCACTTTTTTATTTAGTCCTACTGCACTAGACATATGATAAGACATACAGAGCAGCAGACAGACAACTAATAACAAAATAAAATGCATAATTTTTACCTTCTTCCTTCAGCCCTTCAGTATGAGCAATTCTGTAACTGAGTGGCAAGAATGTATAAAGACAGCGTACACAGCCTTTGGTGTCTAATGCAACATTCCTCTGCTAAAAATCAGATCTCTTACATTCTACAGGTCCTATTCTGTCTTGCATTCATGGTGTAAATAAGCTTATATTATGGGGAAATGTATTTCCAATTACTGTACAGGAAAAAGATGCCTGGTATACCAAGCCCTGCACCATATGACAGCACAACCTCTTTTTCCCTAGGCCCCTTTTACACTGCTCTGATGCAGTTTCCCTTCAGTACAGGTGCAGTGCAGTGTACCCGCAATTTACCACAGACTTCCATTAGGTCGGGCGTTTTGGGTGCATTTTCTAAAAGCACACCAAAAGTCCTGCATACTGCCTCTTTGTTGAGCTTTCAGAAAACTACCAAACATTCCCAATCGAATGGCAGTCTATAGTAAAGCATGAATAACCCACTTAGAAACTGCGGGTACACTGCCCTGTGGGTAAACCACACCGGAGCAGTGTGAAAAGTGGCCTTATTGTGTACCTTTATCAAGTGTTTATTACATCATTAGTGGATCAAAATATCTTCAATTATTGAAAACTCTGAGACATTTTTTTAGGGGCTGTATTGACAGGCTTTGGCTTGCGCAATAGTTTGCCGTTAGCTTGAGATGCTTCTGATATTATTCAGATTTCATTGAGAGGTGCATTTGGCCTCTAGTAGACCTCTTCTTACATGAATTTGACCTGCTTCAAGTGGGTTTTGCTTTCCAATAGACTTGTATGGAAATGCAAATCCCGACTTATGTAAATAAAAGCCCTTTGACATAGTATTGGATTCTAATTATACATCTACACAAATGAAGTGTATTTAAACCAACCCACACTAAAGGCTTGTCATACACTTCCTTTTATAAAAGGGGAACCTTTATTTAAAAAAAATTATATATATATATTATATATATATATATATATATATATATATATATATATTTATTAGGAGAGCAAATACCTTAGGCTTTAGTGCGGCTGCATGATCCTTGCTATACTAGCAGCAGATAATAAAAGGTGGCTACTGTAGGCTGATTGGTACACATTTCAATCTAACAATAGCAGTTAGTTGCACGTTTAGACAGAGGGCTACAGTGCTGCTGCTCTATTGTTAAAGCACAATGACCGATTACCGTATATACTCGAGTATAAGTCGTTCCGAGTATAAGTCGAGACCCTAATTTACCACAAAAAAATGGGAAAAAACTTAGTGACCCGAGTATAAGACGAGGGTGAGAAATGCACAGCTACTGTAAGTGGAAAAGAGGGTCAACAATGCCCATTTGCAGCCTCACTGTGCCCATTTGCAGCCATAGGTCCCCCGAACTTCAAACTCGGTAGTTAAGGGTTCCTAGATGCCCCCTAGCTGCAGCCAAATTTGGGGTCTCTGAACCCAAAGGGTCCCAAAATGACATTGCTGCAGATGGACACAGTTGACCAACTTTGGGGCCCCGTATCTTAGGGCCACTTCGTGTTAGGAACCCCAAATTTGGTGTGCAAACCCAGTGGAACTAGCACCATAAAATATCCCAAGCTGGGGTTTCTAGCACCAAGTGTCTCTGAGATACAGGGCCCCAAAAATCGGTTCAGAAAATGTCAAGCACTTTTCTGCAGCAGAGAATGACATTTTCCGAACCAGGTTTGGGGCCCCGTATCTCAGGGCCACTTGGTTCTAGGAACCCCAGCTTTGGATATGTTGTGGTACCAGTTCCACTGGGTTTGCACACCAAATTTGGGGTTCCTAGCACAAAGTGGCCCAGAGATACAGGGCCCCAAAATTGGTTTGGAAAATTAATTTTTTTGCTGCAGAAAAGTGCTTGACTCAAGTACAAGTTGAGGGGGGCACTTTCAGCACAAAAAAATGTGCTGAAAAACTCGACTTATACTCGAGTATATACGGTACTTATATTTGTAGGAAGCATTATAAAAGCCTGTCCCAGGCAATATCGTACGTTTTCCAATTGTAGAGGGACAGTACAATTTTTTTTTAAAAAGTGAGTGGTGTGCAGTCATCAGCTGGAAACCATTTTAAAAACTGTCTTATAGTGAGCAGCAGGTAAGTTAGGCAGCTGCCACTATATTTCACCCAATCTCTCCAAGAGAAAAGCAGGCACCAAGCTTCCAGCAACACTGATTACGCCAGAAGGAAAAATAAAAAATAAAAAAAAAAAGACTTCCCCTTCCCAAATCATTAGGTTTGTCAGTAAAAATAAGTCCTTGTGAAAATACTTCTTGGCCCCAAAGGGAACTCAACATGGACAAAAATGGCAACAGAAGTGGGTTTCTGATGTCATGTTCCCGAAGACTTCTTTCAAATTGGTGAAATAGAATAGGGAAGGAAAGGAGGCATAGACCAAACATATGGAGAGTTGGATAACATCACAAAACTGCTTGCAAGCATGGACAAGTGGAGAGCGGAGAAAAGGTTAATATTCTAATCGTAAAGTGTTTGTTATTTTTATAAGAAAAGAAAAAAACGAGACTTTACAAACATATTATACTTACCTGCTTTGTTGCAGTGGTTTTGCACAGAGCAGCCTGGATCCTCCTCTTCTGTGCTCCTGGCCCCTCCCTCCTGTTGAGTGCTCCCACAGCAAGCAGCTTGCTATGGGGGCACCTGAGCTGAGTCACAGCTCTGTGTGTTCATTCAGGAATGGAGCTGTGGTCCCCTCTCTGTCCTGGTTGGCTAACTGACTTTGACAGCAGCAGGAGCCAAAGGCACCGTTACTGTATCTGGGCCAATCAGGAGGGAGAGTCCCGGACAGCTGAGACACTCGTGGACATCGCTGGACAGAGATGAGGTTCTGGTAAGTATTAGGGGGGCTTGGGGGGGGAGTGCTTTTCTGCTGCACACAGCAGGCTTTTTATCTTAATGCTTTAAGATAAAAAAACCTTCTGACTTTACAACCCCTTTAAAGTACAAGTTAAAATAGCACTGCAAGGTGTATATGTACGTTTAATAAAATTCAGGAATCATCTCTGCCCACCCAATTTTTTTCTTAAAAGCATGTAATGTTTAATGTATAGTACACTTCAGTCAAGCATGAACATTTCCCCTTTTCACTTTCACCGAGTCAGGGGATAAAGCCTTTCTACTCAGTGATCTAATTTTTTATGCTGGCACCGATCTGCTGTATCTGGCAGCCCTGCTTGCTAAATCCCTAGAGCTGTCAGTGTCATTTTCTTCTGACTAGTCCAGAATGTGAGCCTTTAAATCGGAGGTTACTGTCGTCTGGGTTCTGATGATCCGTTTGTAAGAGAGAAGATACGAAGTACACGACTGCTGAGAAGCATAGGCTCATTTATGTCTAAGTAATTAACCAATACCTTGCCCCCCCAAAAAAGACACGAAAGCTGATTTAGTTGGCAATAGGGCAAGGCCACAGTTTTATTGAACTCTGCAAATGTAACAACTTTCCAAATATACCAAACAACAATGCCAGTAACAGTTATACTGTGAGCACTCATAAAACAAACTCATAGTCTAAGAGGCTTGTTCTTACTACCAGTGCCAGACAGGCATTAGACTGACCCCAGAATTTAACTTGAGGGCATAGCCCATAAAACAACAACAATTGCTGGCAAGGTCAAAACTGCTACGTGCAAGTCCATGGTACAATGGACAGTCCAATGCTCTAAAACATGCACTGGTCATCCCCATACTTAAAAAGCCATTCTTGGACCCTACCAATCTTAACAACTTACGCCCTATCTCCTTGCTCCCCTTTTCCCCTAAACTCCTTGAACGCCTGCTTTTCAACCAACTGAATGACCACCTCATTAAGAATAACCTTCTTGGATCCCCTTCAATCTGGATTTCGCCCTTAACACTCCACAGAAACTGCTCTTTTAAAACTCATAAATGACCTAACTGAAAAAACCAACGGACACTATGCTGTACTCCTACTTCTGGACCTTTCAGCTGCCTTTGACACATGATCATCCCCTCCTCAAAAAAAAAAAAAAAAAAAAAACTTTACTCCCTCGGTCTCCGTGACTGCGCTCTTCAGTGATTCTCATCCTACCTATCCCAACGCACCTTCAGTGTCACTTACAATTCTACTTCCTCCACTCCTCTTCCCTTCTCCATTGGGGTCCCCCAAGGTTCTGTTTTTGGACCTCTTATTTTCAATCTACACCTCTTCCCTGCGTCAGCTGATAGCATCTCAAGGCTTTCAATATCATTTCTACGCTGACGACACACAAATCTATCTCTCCACCCCTCAACTCACTCCATCAGTCTCCTCACGCATTACTAACTTACTAACAGACATATCTGTATGGATGTCACACCACTTCCTCAAACTCCACTTGTCCAAAACCGAGCTTATAACAACATTTCCTCCCCCACGTGCCTCTTCCCCTGACTTATCTGTCAAGAGCAATGGCACAACCATCCACCCATCCCCACATGTCAGCGTGCTAGGTGTTATCCTGGACTCTGAACTCTCCTTTCGGCCCCACATCCAATCACCTTCCAAAGCTTGCCGCCTCAACCTCCGCAACATCTCCAAACAACGTCCCTTTCTAACCAGGGAAACCACAAAGCTGCCGATTCACTCCCTGGTTATCTCTCGCCTTGACTACTGCAACTCCCTCCTCATTGGCTTACCTTTAAATAGACTATCCCCCTTCAGTCCATCATTAATGCTGCTGCCAGACTCATCCACCTTACAAACCGCTCAGTGTCTGCTACCCCTCTCTGCCAATCCCTCCATTGGCTGCCACTCGCCCAACAAATTAAATCAAAAATACTAACAATAAGTTACAAAGCCATCCACAACTCTTCCCCCAGCTACATCACTAGCCTAGTCTCAAAACACTAACCTAATTGCCCTCTTCGTTCCTTCCAAGACCTCCTGCTCTCTAGCTCCCTCATCACCTCCTCCCATATCCACCTCCAGGACTTCTCCTGAGCCTCGCCCATCCTCCGGAATTCCCTACCCCAATCTGTCAGACTGTCTCCAAATTTATCCACTTTTAGGCGATCCCTGAAAACTTTCCGCTTCAGGGAAGCCTATCCTGCCTCCATCTAACAACTGCACTATTTTCTCCATTAGCTCATTACCCACAGCTATTATCCTTTTGTATAACTTGACCCTCCCTCCTAGATTGTAAGCTCTAACGAGCAGGGCTCTCTGATTCCTCCTGTATTGAATTATAATTGTACTGTCTGCCTTAATGTTGTAAAGCCCTGCATAAACTGTCGGCGCTATACAAAGCCTGTATAATAATATTATCATCATCATTATTAATAATAGTACACTGACGAGCGCCCCACAGCAGCCAGCACCTGCTCGACACCAGATTGTAGGCAGAGATTAAACATATTTAGGCCAGTTATTTAAATGAACCCCATAAGGCCTCAATTAAACACGGTTATCTCCCTCAAGACCCCTGTGGCAGGAAACAAATGCCACCAATCCTGTGGACAAATTTGGAAACCTGGGCATTCACCTTGTGGTGTAAAGGCTTCAAACAAAAACCAGAAACAAGAACAAAGTGTGTGACAGACCCAAACCAGACAAGGAACAATGTTGGACCAAACGATAAATTGGTAAAAATGGCATACCATTGAGAAATAACATGCTTAATGGAATAAATTGAATCTACAGACCGTTAACGTCCCACATCGTTACCCCATACTAATTGTCTGAGGAGTAACAGCTCAGGTAATACCAGTAACCAGCGAAGGCAATGAAAACTGCGACAATGAATTTTGCCAACTGCAAAGGAAAATCCAAGGTTCTCCCCACAGTGTCAAAATTTGGCATGGCAAGAGGCCCAATAAATATAACAAAAAGCACAGCGCTGGATATAAATGCAAAAATACAACAAAAATTGATATTACTATTAAAGCACCAACAACTTTCATATGTGGTAAAAGAAAAAAAGAAAAATAAACAATAACATGAATGCTTCACTATAGTGATATATATGCGTGAACAATAACATGGATGCTTCACTATAGTGATATATATGCGTGACTATTCCCAGTTTTTTATCCACACATTTAGAAAAAGTCCAAAGATGCAAAAATTATGTCAAAACAAATGTCCAAAAAAAGCAATTAAATGTGACTTTCTATGAATAATAAATCCGTGACTGTCACCGTGTTGAAATCCCGTCACCTGGTATATATTGAAGGCTTACCAGATAGCCTCTGATCAGAGGCATAGAGCTAACAGCTTGGGGTTTGCCCTCCACAGCGGCTGGAACTTTAGCTGGGATGATGGATGTAGATCCACAAACGATCGCCACAGGCTTCCAGACAGCGGTACAATCAGGGAAGAGAGCTCTCACCGTGTTTAAAAGAAAAGAGAAAACTCCAATGGTGTAGAACGTTTTATCTCTTGTTTATTAAAAGTCGCCTCACTGGCATCCATAAAAACACTTTTCCTTGCAAGGAACCAATACAGCTTTAAAACGAAACTTCTCGCATGCGCCGTCGGTACGAGCGTGTCAGTCCTACGGCCGTTTCGTCAGAAATGACATCATCAGGGGCACCAATAAACTAAAGAGTCAACAATGATCTAAAAGTAATGCTTGGGGGGGGGGAATCTGAAATCAGAACAAAAAGGTTTCCCATCTACCTAAATGCCATATCTCTCATTCGGGAAAAAAAAAAAGAAGCAGCATACCATGGGCATCAATGGTCTTTGTCCTCGACCAACAAGTTCACTAAACCTAAAAGTGCCAAAGAATGCCCAAGAAAAAGGCAACTTTGAAACATGAGGACCCTAAATGCAGAAACAGAGGGCAAAATGGTGAGGATGCCGGTTAAGATGTGCACAGAAAACAGGTGCTAAAAATAAGGGAAGCAACACAGATATTTCAAACCCTTCAAAACCCTCTGAATAAGAAAACCCTGGAGATGTCCTCCCAGCAGAATTGTCTAAACCAAAACTATACAGCAGAGACTGGTATCCACCATTAAACCAGCCACAACTTTATCCTGCAGGTAGAGGAGGTAGAAGAAAAGAGTCAGGTGCCTGTCCCACAGAAAGGAAAGGGAGAACCCATTGTCAAGTGACAGCACCCTTTTGTCCCAAATTTGCCAGCAGGTTACCCAAGAGTTCTGGTAGGGGAGCCACAGACAAGGTCCAACAGGAGTCAGAAACAAGAGTCCACAAAAACAAGGAAGACCCACAGCCATCGAAGCCAAACAGCAGAAGCGGTCAAACTGTGAACAAAAGAAGAAATCAGCAAAGGAATTAGCTACACCTGAAACCAGTCAACTAAAGACATCCAAGCACCAGCAAAACACAACAGGGAGAACAAAGGTGGAGAGAGTGCAGAGAGGAAGTTAACTACTTGTACCAGACTTATTACCTGTCCAAAAAAAAAAAAAACAAAAACAAAAAACACACTCACCTATTTTGCAATTTTTCCACCGATAATTCCACTGCCATCACAATAGGAAAGAGCTCGAACAGCATCGTGTTACACAACAAATGTGTGTTCAACAGACCAGTCACCCTGGAAGAAAATGTCAAAACTACGGGGGCCGAATGCATCCATGTAAAACTCCAGCTGAGAGTTCAGCAAATCCCCCATTTATCAACAAGAACAACCATTAGGGGAGTGCAAGGACAACCACACTTCCAAGTCATCATGCATAGGTCTGATAGTTTGTACATAATGAGGTGTATTGGATATACATTTCATAGCCCATGGTAGACACCCACAGAAGGCATTGCACAGCAGAAGTATGCAGAACGCGAAAACAAGATGATGAACCAAAGAAAAAAAAAAAGTCTGAAGCTGCTACAGAGTTTTCTAGAGTCCCTTGTGAATTTACCCAATGACAGAATCTAATTTAGCCTCAGGAAGTTGACAGACCATCTCCACAATGTCAATCTCAGGATGGGCAGGACCTTGTGTTGTTGGGGAGGAACAGTCAAGATATACAGGAAAGGGGCAAAAGGCAGGCTCAATGTCAGCCTTTACCAGAAGAGTAGAAGTATTGGCAAAACTCAGCAAAGCTACTGCAGTATCAAAAGTGGAGCATTAGTCCCGGGATTTCACCTAATCAATACCATTAACCACTTCCTGCCTGGCCGTCATTCTGCTATAGGCCGGGCGGGAAGTGGTTAATGGTGGTATTGAGTGGTTCAGTTCAGTCATGACGTCCAGCAGGATAACATGCCGATGCGCGCCCACTGGGGCATGCAGCGTGGCGATCAGTGGTGCTGTGTGTCACTCTGACAAACTGCATCTCCAATCGTAGTAAGGAGCCTCTGACAAAGGCTCCTTACCATGTAATCAGCTGTGACCAATCACAGGGCGAACCAGAAAGTGCCGGCAAACGGCTTTCCTCAGTTCGCACCGACAGGGACAGCTGACTGGCGGCTCTCCCTGTCGGGGGGGGGGGGGTCTGTGCTGATAATCAGCACATTGATCATCAGCACAGCTCCATCTGATGTGCCACAAACAATGCCAATTAGTGCTCATTAGCTGCCAGCCAGTGCCCCATCAGAAAGGCCTCTCAGAGCCCAAAGTGCTAATCAGTGCCCACAACAGTGCCAATCATTGCCCATCAATAAAACATGTCAGTACCTGCCCATGAGTGTCCAGCAGTGCCGCCTATCGGTGCCCATCAGTGCCGCTTATCGGTGCCTCATCAGTTCCCATAATGAAGGAGAAAACTAATTTTTATAACAGAAACAAAGAATAACTTTTTTTTTTTTTTTTTTTTTTTTATCAGAAATGTCGGCCTTTTTTAGCTTATTTGGCAAAAAAATAAAAATCTCAGTGGTGATCAAATACCACCAAAGGAAAGCTCTATTTGTGGGAAGAAAGTAATATAAAAAAAAAATTCAGTTTGGGTACAGGAAGGGGGGCGGGGAGTGACCTGTATTGAAGTAGTTAACCAACAAGCCTGCAAGGAAAGAGAAGTGTTGTATAAGTTGAAAGTTTTCTCATTCTTTTTTGATTACCACACCAAGTGCAGAAACCCACAAGGAGCATTAGGGAGGCAGACCAAATGGCCCTGCCATGCGACCTAAGTCCCATTCTTTCTCAGTTTTTCCGGCTACTACCGATTCAAACTGTAGAGCCAATTTTAAATTAGCAGACATAGTAGGCTCATCTGATGGCATTAAGGGGATCTAAAACCCCTGATCAAATCCCAATTGTAAGATCAAAGCCTCCCTACTGAGAGGGTACTGGTGTACTGGTGTAGCCAGTGCAACATCCTTAGGACATTCACTGCCATCCTCTATTTTAGGAGGGTCAACCTTTGAACCTGGTTTGGCAGGTGGTATATTCTCCATTCAGGAGTTGACTGCTGGGTGGGCACCACTGCAAAGGGAACAGTCGTGTTAAAAAGTAACATGAGGTGTACCACTCACAGTGGCTCTCATTAAACAGCCAGCAGTTGCCCATTTGTATACCGCTGATACTCTGTGCAGGTGACTGAAAGGAAGTTGGCCTATGCAGGCACATGAGTAATAACCATATGCAGAGTAAAAGTCAGCGCTAAAGTGAATAATGTTGGCAGCTAGCAACGCAGGTCAATATACATATACCATAGACTAACATTTCGGCATTCAGTTCTTTCCAGGCACACATTTTTAGACAAAACTGGGTATTAAAATTAAACAGCACTGCCCTCCATATATTTTGTAGGTCTCCCAATTGAGATCCGCATAACTGAATAGGGAAGGGGCTAATTCTTTCAGTTCACAAAAGTGCAAAGCTTTGATTTTTCACCTTCAGTATTAACATCAATGTTTTGATTTGTCAACTGTCTCTGTATCAAAAAGGCACCAGCGTCAGCACATCAGGGAACTCACGGTGCCATTTTTTTAAATGTATTTATTTCTTTATTTGCAAACTGACAGAGAAAAATAGGATTTTTATAACAGCTTACCTGTAAAATCCTTTTCTTGGAGTACATCATGGGACACAGAGCACCATAGTAATTACTATGTGGGTATATAGGCACCTTCAGGTGATGGACACTGGTATACCCAATACAGGAATTTCACTCCCTATATAACCCCTCCTACTTCCAGGAGTACCTCAGTTTTTGTAGCAAAGCAATATAGCTAAACCCTAAAAGAGGGGAGGGACGTCTGTGTCCCATGATGTACTCCAACAAAAGGATTTTACAGGCAAGCTGTTATAAAAATCCTATTTTCTTTATCGTACATCATGGGACACAGAGAACCATAGTAATCACTATGTGGGATGTCCAATAGCAATGCTATTTGAGGGGAGGGAGAGACAACCCATAGGGCACCCCCAGACTTGAGGACTTATACTGCTGCCTGCAGCACACTGCGACCAAAGGCGATATCCTCATGCCTCCTTACATCCACCTGATAAAATTTGGTGAATGTATGTACTGAAGACCAAGTTACAGCTTGACAGATCTGAGCCATGGAGGCCTGGTGACGCACTGCCCAAGAAGCACCAACCGCCCTGATAGAGTGCGCCTTGACTTGAAAAGGTGGAATCTTACCCCTTAAATCATAAGTCTGAATTATAACCTGCCGAATCCAATTAGCGACAGTGGATTTCGACGCTGCCTGTCCTTTAAGACCTTTGGGCAGAATAAATAAGACATCAGTCTTCCGAATCTGAGCAGTCGTCTTTAAATAGACTTTGACCGCTCTTACCACATCAAGACAATGTAGTGACTTCTCTTCCCTGGAACATGGTTTTTGAAAAAACGATGGCAGGACAACATTTTGGTTCAGGTAAAAACCTGAGACCACTTTTGGCAAAAAGTCTGGACGAGGGCGGAACACCACTCTGTCCTCATGAATAATTAAGTATGGCTCTTTACAAAAAAGAGCAGCCAATTCCGAAACCCTCATTGCTGAGGATATAGCAACCGAGAACACTAGCTTCCTTGTCAGAAGGGAATATGCTGTATCGGTTCAAATGGCTGTTTTTGTAACACTGACAAAACTACGTTCAAGTCCCAAGGGTTCAAAGGTGATTTAACTGGCAGATTAATCCGCATCACCCCTTGCATAAAACCCCGGACTAAAGAATGCGTAGCAAGCGGTCTTTGAAATAAGACCGATAAGGCCAACTTCATCTCTACCCCTAATTGTAGAAAGGCAAGAATTCTGCCTATGATATAGCTCCATGGGTGCCAACCCTTGGATTCACACCAGGAAACATATGCCCTCCAGACTCTATAATATATAGTCTGGGAAGTTGGCTTCCTTGCATTAATCAAGGTAGAGATAACTGACCCGGAGAGCCCACGTTTCTTTATGATGTGGGTTTCAATAGCTAAGCCATTAAATTTAGCGTTCGTAAAGTAGGATTGAATATCGGCCCCGTGTAGGTCTGACCGTAGTGGAAGGGACCAGGGATCCTCTACTGCCATCTTTAAGATTTCTGCATACCATGACCTTCTGGGCCATGCTGGTGCTACCAGAATTACCGACTTTCTTTCCAGCTTGATCCTGCAAAAGAAGAAGTCAAGGCAGCAACTGAATAGGGGGAAATGCAGTGAGAACTGATCCCCCGGGGTCACCAACACATCTGTTCCGCATGCGATTGGATCCCTTGTCCTGGACACAAAGTTGACTAACTTCATGTTAAATCTGGACGCTAGAAGATCTACTTTCGGAGTCCCCATCTTTGGCAAACAGCTCGAAAAATGTCGGGGTGAAGGGACCAATCAGCCGGGAAGAAGTGCTGGCGACTTACGTAGTCCGCCTGCCAATTCTCTATTCCTGGAATGAAGACTGCCTATAGGCAAGGAACATCCCTTTCTGCCCAAGCTAGAATATGGTCCCCCACTCTGAGCTGCGTGACCCTTAATGCCCCCTTGGTGATTTGATATAGGCCACTTACTGGATCCTGACAGGAGAATCCCGTAGCCTGAATGTTCAGGGCTTCAGAGCCAGACGCACTGCCTGAATCTCTAGCATGTTGATGGGCAAGGCCTTTTCGGTTCTGGACCACTGTCCCTGGACAGTTATCTTTTCCAGTACTGCTCCCTAACCTGAAAGGTTGGCATCTGTCGTTACCACTTTCCAGTAACTGGTATGAAGGTTTCTTCCTTCTGCAGATTGCCGGATACCGAGCACCAACTGAGGCTCTAGAACACCTTTGGGGACAGCCGCATTGGCAAATCTAGAGCTTGAACCGTGACAGGATACTGTTTTGCAACAGTCCCGAATAGAACTGGGCATAGGGTACCTCCTCGAATGAAGCCACCATCTTTCCTAACAACCTCATGCAAAGGCGAATGGAGGAATCTCTTTTCGCCCTGACCATCTGCACCTGCTCTCTTATGGCGTTGATCTTGCCTGAGGCATGAACACCTTCTTCTGGACTGCGTCTATGATCAGACCGAAGTACTCCAGCCTTTCTAGCGGTTTTTAAGGAAAACTCCTCTAACCTGGCTAGAGGTGGGGCATGAACTTTTTGTAAACACCCAGCATGCTGTAGCTAGCCCGAAGGGCAAGACTACAAACTGAAAAGTGCTGCTGTTCTACTTCGAACCGCAGAAACCTTTGGTGAGCCGGAAATATAGGGACATGCAGATCTGCATCCCTGATGTTGATAGACGCCAGAAGTTCTCCTCTTTGTAGGATACAAACTACTGACCTGATCGACTCCATATGAAAGGAACGGATTTTCAGGAGCAGATTTAGATTCTTTAGATCTAGAATGGGTCTGAGATCTCCTGTTGGTTTTGGTACCGTAAAGAGGTTTGAATAAAATCCCAAACCTTGCTCTTCTGTGGGGATCTGTATGATCACTCCCTGAGCCAGTAATCGGTTAATGCCCGAAACAGATTGATTTTTGCAATGTACAGAGAGGAAAGTGCAAAATTTAAGAAATACCTTAATGTGTTAATTTTGGCAGCAAATCTTGATTTAGTTTTAGTCTTATGCCGCGTACACACGATCAGGATTTTGGTCGGAAAAAGATATACCCTACTGTGACCGGTTTCATAAAGGCCCAGGCTGGGTTTAAGCCACCTGCTCGATTTGGCTTGCTATCTGGTAAGCATGCCATTCATCAGTTGGGAATATATTTTGCTTCATTCAATCACAGAGTGTTATTAATTGGACAGTCGAATTGTTCTGAATTTTCTTTTCTTTTTTTGGGACTTTTATTAGTTTCATATCACCAAGAATTTTTTGCCACAGATATATTTTTTTCACAGAGTTATCATTTAATTATTCACTTATTTATCAATCTAAGCGCAGCTTTTCCATTTTTGTATTTGTTTTTGGTGTTTACCCCACTGACAGCTGCTGCTTAATTTTTTGGTTTCTAGCGCAGGTTTTTCTTTTCTTATTTCTCTCGGAAAAAGATATGATGGCTTTTCTGATGGGATTCCGCTCAAACTTGCCTTGCATACACACGGTCACACAAGTTCGCTGAACTTTCGACTGTCAAGAACGCGGTGACGTACAACACTACGACGAGCCGACAAAATTAAGTTCAATGCTTTCGAGCATGCGTTGAATTGTTTCTGAGCATGCGTAGGAATTTTGCGTGTTGGAATTGCTACAGACGATCGCATTTTCGGATAGGAACTTTTTCCGACCGAAAAATTGAGAACATGCTCGCAATCTTTTGCTGGCTGGAATTCGGCCAGCAAAAGTCCGATGGAGCTCTCATCGTTCTTTTGGTGGCCGAATTTCCGATCGTGTGTATGCGGCACAGGTCTTAGACTAAAATGCCATTTTAGTCCTAAGTCCCATTTTAGTCTTCTGAATTGTTTTAGTCGTATTTAGTCAAATAAAATCTCCAGTACATTTTAGTTGAAAACAACTCATTTTTGTTGTCTAAAATCTAATGGGTGTAATTAAATTGTAATGCATTTAGTTAACCTTTCTTTACAATTTCTAAACTCATATGCTGCTGGAGTAAAAAATCTAATATGTTATTATTTATGGTATTGAGGTATGAACATGCACTACAGACCAGTGTTAATTTTGGAGTCAAATTTCAATTTAGTTTGTCGGTCTTTTGACTAAAATGCCATTTTAGTTTTAGTCGTATTTTAGTTATCTCAATTATTTTAGTCGACTAAAATAGTATTCATTTAGTTGACTAAAATGTTTTAAAATCGACAAAATTAACACTGGGGTAAATCTGATCAACTGAGTAGCTGATGGTGGTGGTTAGGGGAAGTGGTCACCCCATTGGCGGTGTGAGTAGACTTTCATGTCTCATGGGCCTCAGATGTTCAACTAGACCTACAGAGCCCTAACTTGTAACCAAAATAAATCACAGGGCCCTGCGTGAGTGTGCTCCAGGCATGTGGGGAGTTGACATGGATGTGGATCAGACGACGTAGTGAAAAGGGAGGGAAACATGAAATCGTTAAGAGGTGCCCCCTAGTCTGCTTCCTGAATGTAATGATGTGTAATGTCACTGGTTATTAAACCGGATGGGAGAGGACTATTTTAGTAGGTTAAGCAGGTGATTCAACTGGCACAAGAGTTGTCCTTCCCCAGCGTTCCTGTATCATCATGGACTGGATCCCTTATCCAGATGTCAGGCTCACTGGCTCCTTCCTCTTCTTAATGAGACTGTCCCCTCAGTTCCTACACCTGCTAATTATCCCTGCTGCCAGGCCTTTCTCTTCCAGGGTCATTTGATGCATTTTCCCTCCATCCAGACCGAGTCCCAGCCCCTCCAGGACCACTTCTAATAGAGCCAGACACAGGACCCCCCCTCTGAAACTACTAGCTCCGCTCCTTCTGTGCCAGTCCCTTACTCTGCCCGCATCCCCCTTAGCTCTTTCCGCCACAGCCATGCCTCTAATACAGCATCTGCCTCTATTAATGGACACCGCATGCCCTATTCTAGGCTTCCCAGAGCACTGCCATCACATGCGAATGGACCTTGGGTGCCTGCAGCATCCCCTGTGGCTGCCCTGGGTTCTGTCAGTTAGACTCAGCTCCCTGTGCCCTGCAGATTAGGAACTGATGTATACTGTCAGCTCTCATCCCCTCCATCATTTCACTCAGCTCTTCTCACTGCCCAGTGAGGGATCCTGTTTCTGTACAGCAGGAGGCTCTCATCATTAACTTTGCATCCCTGGCTTAGCCTACATGCCAGCCAGCTCTCCTCTTCTTCAGCAACAGGTAATTTCAGTGTTGCAACCTCCCCAAGTGACCTTGTCTCAGAATCTCTGACAGGGCTTCTGTGTTACTTGAGGCAGAAGGCTTCTTATTAATCCTGCATGTTTCTGCTCTTCGCTCAGCGCAACCTCTGACATACAGGGTCAACTCCTGGACTCGAGACTCCCTCCTAGTTCTTTCTGAAGGCAATCGTCGGTCCTTCTAATCCACTGGGCAAGTATGGTTATGGGGTGGTCTGGGACATACCAAGTGTAGCTGTTTTAGGGCCACTGATGCATTTTTGCAGCAGTCTAATCTACCCCATCCCCAGGGTCTGGTTTACGCCTAGGTGGCCCTCTGTGGTCAATTTTTCTATCGTACATCATGGGACACAGAGCACCATAGTAATCACTATGTGGGTATATAGGCACCTTCAGGTGATGGACACTGGTATACCCAATACAGGAAGTTCACTCCCTATATAACCCCTCCTCCTTCCAGGAGTACCTTCGTTTTTTCGCCAGTGTCTAAGGTGTTGGTCTGAAGAGCTCCAAAGCTGGAGGGATCCCTGCTGGATTTAAACAGCTTCCATAGACCGGATCCATCCAAAGTGCCACTGAGCTCAAGGTGGATGGTACCTGGGCCTCGTATACGAAGCACAAGGTTTTGCCTGTAACTCCTCTTTGCAGGGCTAGGCCCCAGGACTTTTTTGGTCATGCTACATTACCTAAAGTTTTTCCTGAGGGGTGCTATACAGGTCCAAGGGAGTGGAACCCCTATAATAGGAACCCGGTCCTTGAAGGTTTGCTAATGCAGCCCGCCGTGATGGGTGAAGTTTGGATCTGTCCGTTACAGCATTATCCTGCAGCGAGGAAAAGGTAAGGGAAGAAGCCTAGGAACTGTAAAAAGTCCACCTATGCTTTCTTTCTTGCATAAGTAAAATGTTGTCATGCCTAAAGTCTCCACAAGAGGGAGTAAATGCATACCATAGTACGTTGCTTCTCAGTTGGCTCAGAAGTCCCAGCTAAACGGCACGTGTGTAGTTTCAGCAAGCCAGTGGGATCCTCATCCAGAACATTTCCCCCCCTGGGGGAAGGGAGGTACAACTGTAGCTTGCATTCCCCCCCCCCCCCCCCACACCTTTCATATATTAGGTGTTTTTTTCTTTTTTTCCCCACAGAAGTTCTTAAACTTCCCGCTTCCCAGCCCTTCCTTGCCTCCCCTCTCGCTCAAGGAGCGTATCAAATGCCGTCCGTGGACTAGGGCTAGCTATGCGGAGGGGGAGGACGTGTGTGATTGACGGAGGGCGCGTGGCTTAAGGGTGTGGCTAAGGCACCATGTGCGGGACGTAAGTCCACGAGGAGCACACAGTGCAGAAGCGATGGGGACAACAGACAGACTCTTCACAGCTATACAGCTGGAACCTGACACACAGGACACAGGAGCACTGAGGCACGTAAGGTTGCACAGGCATTTCCAGTACAGGAAATAAAATTTACACACAGCACTAAAGCTGAACTTTACTGAACTACTAGCGGCATTTTCTTTTGCTAGACTTTACTCAGAGAGTTGCGCATTTTTACTTAGTGCCTCTGCTTTTTTGTACTCGGCACTATGGCTCCCAAAAAAGACACCACTCCACACTGTCATCCTCTCTTGAGATACAAGGTGGTGGTGCAGCTGCTTCTCACATTTCAGCCCCTGTATACGTGACTGAAGATGCGTTTTCCTCTGCCCTTCAGGGCTTAGAAGGCAGATTAGTGACTTAAAAAAATCGCATCCCTATCTAAAAGGATAGGAAGCGTGTTAGATCCGTCTCCTCCACCTCAGACCTCTTACCAAGAGACCAGTGGGTAGAGGATGAGGTATTACCCTCAGGCGATCAGGAGGAAAGGCAAACCTATTACTCCTCTGTGGAGGAAACAGCGGTAGATGAACCTTTTTCAGCCTCGCAATCTGAGAGATTGCTGGTTCAATCTCTTATGGAGATGGTTCGTGCCTCTTTCAAGCTACCCCTAACGGAGTCAGCTAAAAGTTCTGTTTCTCCTTTAGGTTCCTTAAAGCCTTCACAGCCTTTTCATGTGTTTCCTGTACATACATTACTTGAAAAGCTTATTTATGCTGAATGGGATCTCCCAGATAAGTATTTTCTCCCTCCAAAGAGATATACAGCACTCTATCCCATAGAGGAGAAGTTCACCAAAAAATGGAATGTACCAGCAGTGGACGCTGCGATTTCCAGTACAAATAATAGTCTAACTTTCCAGTAGACAATGCACAAATGCTTAAAGATCCAACAGATAAAGGGTTGGAATTCCTGCTAAAATCCTCTTTTTTTCCTTGGCAGGGACTATTTACTCAGCCTGCAGTCGCTGCAATAGGCATCTGTCAGTCCCTAAAGGTCCAGTTTAGACAGGCCCTTAAGGAGGTCCCTGCAGAACAGGCCTGCGATTTGGCCGAATTACCAAGGGCGCTATGTTTTGTCATAGACGCCATGGAAGACTCTATTCACCAGGCGTCCCGCCTTGCGCTTGTGCTAGTACACGTGTGTAGGACCCTGTGGTTTAAAAAAAAAAAAAAAAAAAATCTGACTAGTTTCCCTTTCATGGGGATCGACTATTTGGGGATGATTTGGACAAATGCATCCAAACGATTTCTAGTGGGAAGAGTACTCTTTTGCCAGTCAAAAGAAAATGTAAACGTCCTGCATTTAAACTCTTTCCTCTGCGCCAGGGGAATCTACCTCTAGGCAGTGGCGATGGCCTCCACTGTCAGACTCTAGAGGAAAGCCTCAGGGTCAGGCACAGAAGAAGACCTAGGGCTGGAAATCTGCAAAGCAGAATTCTAAAGCCTCATTATGAAGAGGCGCCCCCCCCCCCCCTCGCCAGAGTGGGGGGAAGACGTCTGCAATACTCAGAAGTCTGGTAAGAGGAAATCGGGACAGATGAGTCATCCCCATGGTGTCTCTAGGATACAAACCAGTATTTCAGGAGTTTCCACCTTCTTGTTTTCTGAGATCAAACGATCAAACGTTCCCAAACATCTTGTTCCTTGGCAGTTCATTGCAATTCCTTTTAACCACTTGCCGACCGGGCCATAGCCGAAAGACGGCTACAGCGCGGTTGGCTTATTCTGGGAGGGAGTCGATGAACGTCCTCCCAGAATCCCGCTCTCGCCCCCGTGGGGCGCGCACCCGAGAACATCCGTGACAACCAGGTCATCACGGATCATGGTAAACGGCCGCTGATCGCGGCTATTTACCATGTGATCGCTCCATCAAATGTAAACAAACCGGCGTCATGTCATGACGCTGGTTCCTCTCTCCCCTCTGTGTACCGATCGGTACAGTGCGAGGGGAGAGATCGGATGGCAGCAGCGCTGTGCCTGGATGTGTAGTGCTCTCAGCGCTGCTCAGTGACAATTGCAGTCATAGCCATCCATCCATGCTCTAATACCCTGCAATGCCCTGCACTACTCTGCAATACCCAGCAATATTCTGCAATACCCTGCACTACCCCGCAATACTCGGTGATAGCCAGCCATACTCTGCCATGCTGAGCCATACTCGGCCATGCTCTGCCATGCTCGGCCTCTGTATGTGGCCAGGCTGTGGAAGTCTCACACATGTGGCATCACCGTACTCAGGAGGAGTAGGAGAATCTATTTTGGGGTGTCATTTCAGATGTGTACAGGCTATGTGTTATAAATATTGTATAAAATGGACAACTTTGTGTTAAAAAAAATGCATTTTAACCACTTCCCGCCCGCCATATGACGTCCTTGACTTTGTGCGGGGATATCTGAATGATGCCTGCAGCTACAGGCATCATTCAGATATCAGCTTTTTCAGCCAGCGATTCCCTACACCATAAGAATGATCATAGCAGCTGTTCTGCTGCTTGATCGTTCTTACGGGAGGCAAGAGGGGACATCCCCCCCTTCCCGCCGCCCTCCGGTGCTTCTACCGATTCACCGCTACGATCGAAGCCAAGATAGTTTTTTTTTTTTAATTTCAGGCTTCCCAGCCTAGAGGTGAGATGTGGGGTCTTATTGACCCCATATCTCACTGTAAAGAGGACCTGTCATGCCATATTCCTATTACAAGGGATGTTTACATTCCTTGTAATAGAATAAAAGTGATCCAAAAAAATTTTTTTTTTGGAAAAAAGTGTCAAACTAAAATAAAGTAAAAAGAGCAATAAAAAGAAAAACATTTTTTTTAAAAGCGCCCCTGTCCGTGTGCTCGCATGCAGAAGCGAATGCACACGCAAGTCCCGCCCACATATGAAAACGGTGTTCAAACCACACATGTGAAGTATAGCTGCGAACGTTAGAGCAAGAGCAATTATTTTGGCCCTAGACCTCCTCTGTAACTCAAAATATGTAACCAGTAAAAAATTTTAAAGCGTCGCCTATGGGGATTTTTAAGTAGTGAAATTTGGCGCCATTCCACGAGCGTGTGCAATTTTGAAGGGTAACATGTTAGGTATCTATTTACTCTGCGTAACTTCATCTTTCACATTATGCAAAAACATTGGGCTAACTTTACTGTTTAGTTTTTTTTTTTAAAGCACAAAACTGTTTCCCAAAAAAAACTTGTTAAAAAAATTGCTGCTCAAATACCGTGCAAGATAAAAAGTTGCAACAACCGCCATTGTATTCTCTAGGGTCTTTGCTAAAAAAAATATATAATGTTTTGGGGTTCTATGTGATTTTCTAGCAAATAAATGATGATTTTTACATGTAGGAGAGAAATTTCAGCATTGGCCTGGGTGCTCCAGAATGCCTGAAGGTGCTCCCTGCATGTTGGGTCTCTCTATGTGGCCACGCTGTGTAAAAGTCTCACATGTGGTATCGCCATACTCGGGAGTAATAGCAGAATGTGTTTTGGGGTGTAACTTGTGGTATGCATATGCTGTGTGTGAGAAATAACCTGCTAATATGACAATTTTGTGAAAAAAAAAAAAGAAGAAGAAAAAAAAAAATCTTGATTTTGCAAAGAATTGTGGGAAAAAATGACAACTTCAAAAAACTCACCATGCATCTTTCTAAATACCTTGGAATGTCTTCTTTCCAAAAAGGGGTCATTTGGGGGGCATTTGTACTTTTCTGGCATGTTAGGGTCTCAAGAAATTAGAAAGGCCGTCAGTACTTCAGGTGTGATCAATTTTCAGATATTGGCACCACAGCTTTTGGACTCTAACTTTCACAAAGACCAAATAATATACACCAAATTGTACTTTTTACCAAAGATATGTAGCAGTATAAATTTTGGCCAAAATTTAGGAAGAAAAATTACGAATTTGCTAAATTTTATAACAGAAACATAGAAAAATTATTTTTTTTTTTACGAATTTTCAGTCTGTTCTCTTTTATAGCGCAAAAAATAAAAAACCCAGCGGTGATTAAATACCACTAAAAGAAAGCTCTATTTGTGTAAAAAAAAGGACAAAAATTTCATACTGGTACAGTATTGTATGACTGAGTAATTGTCATTCAAAATGTGAGAGCACCAAAAGCTGAAAATTGGTCTGGTTAGGAAAGGGGGTTCAAGTGCCCAGTTGTCAAGTGGTTAAAACACAACACTTGCTTGTCTTGCATACATGGACAATAATGAGGCATTGAATTTGCTTTCATAACTTTACTGAACATTTTGAAATGGTTTACAAACATTCAATTCCATAGTGTTTACAAGGGAACTAGGTGATGTGGCAATTATAGTGCCAACACATCCTACTTGTTGAGTAGGGAGGGTGAATAAGGTTTACTGAAAAACAAAACTCCCTGTAGTTAACGACTTCAATATAGGGCACTTCGACCCCCTTCCTGTCCAGGCCAATTTTTAGCTTTGAGCATTTTGAATGCTTGGTCATGCAGCACTGTACCAAACTAAATTTTTATCATTTTGTTCACACAAATAGAGTTTTCTTTTCGTGGCATTTATTCACAAGTTTTAATTTTTTTTGCTAAATAAAACAAAAAAAAGGACTGAAAAAAAATAAATAAATAATTCTTTATTTTGGTTTTACAATTTTGCAAATATCCAATTGTTCTTAATAAATTTAGGCCAAAATGTATTCTGCTACATTTGATGAAAATAACCTAAATCAGTGTATTTTATTTAGTCTGTAGGAAATTTATAGAGTCCACACTATGGTATATAGACGTTTCTGGATTCTGAGTCCAAACCATCTGGCACAAAGTCATTTGGAGTGATGAGACCAAAATTGAGCTTTTTGGCCACAACCATAAATGCTACATTTGGAGAGGAGTCAACAAGGCCTATGATACACGGAGGTGGATCGCTGATGTTTTGGGGGATGTGTGAGCTACAAAGGCACAGGAAATTTGGTCAAAATTGATGGCAAGATGAATGCAGTATTTTATTAAAAAATATTTGAGGAACATTTGCATTCATCAGCTAGGAAGCTGCACATGGGACGTACTTGGACATTCCAAAATGACAATGATAAAAAGCACAAGGCCAAGTCGACCGGACATTGGCTACAGCAGAATAAAGTGAAGGTTCTGGAGTGGCCATCTCAGTCTCCTGACCTCAAAATCATTAAGCCACTCCGGGGAGGTCTCAAATGTGCAGTTCATGCAAGAAGCCCAAGAATTTACAGGAACTCGAGGCTTTTTGCCAAGAGGAATGGGCAGCTTTACCATCTGAGAAGATAAAGAGCCTCATCCACAAATACCACAAAAGACTTCAAGCTGTCATTAACGTTAAAAGGGGTCAATACAAAAGGTATTAAAAACTGTGGTATGTAAACTTTTGATCAGGGTCATTTGGGTAATTTCTGTTGTGATTATGATTTAAAAAGAGTAAAACACAGTTGATTGATAATAAATGGCTTCAGCCAAACACCAATGAGTGAAAGAAGTTTTCGTGTTATTCATATTCTATTTAAAATTCGCCAAGAAATCTTAAAATCTGCCAGGGTATGTAAACTTACTTTTTTTGTTTAATAAGTTTTTATTAAAAGGCAGGATAATTGGTACAGTACATTATGCAACAGAAGTACATGCATTAAGTGCAATCATGTAACAACGATACACCTGTATGTAACTTAATCATGTGTTAATACACTGTATGACAGAACAGTTGTTTGTTTCTGTTATAATAAAACTTTTCAAAAGCACCATATCCTGACTTCTAGTTTGTTATCTTATCTAGTACAAAAAATAAAAAAAACAGGAGCAAGGAAAAAAAAAAAGAAAAAAAAAAAAAGAGATAAAGTAAGGAAGGAGTGAAGAAAATGGGGGAAGTAAGAGTAGGGGTTGGGGAGGTGGGGTGACTGCCTCAGTCAGATCTCTTGTCTCACATAGTCATATCATGAATATATTATGTGTTCAGAGCCATAATTTCCGCGTATGCTGTACTGTATTTAAAGGCAAACCAACAGGATCACTTCTTGTTCACCAATTCAGCTTTGTTACTAAAGGAGGTAAGTTAAGTCCTCCATATAATATAAATGATCTACCTCCACGAACCATTTGCGTAGAGAAGGTATCGATGAAGTTTTCCAAAATCGGGGTATGAGTGCTTTAGCAGCATTCAATAGGTGAGGGGTGATAAATTTTTTTGTATGGTCCTATCGGTTTGTCCGTACAGTGCAGTAATACAATCCAGGGGTCAATGGGAACCTCGAATCCCTGAATATCCTTAATCCAATAGAGGATAGTGAGCCAGTAAGGCCTTATAAGTGGACAGTGCCACCAATCATGAGCATGCGATGCCACTTCACCACAACAAAGTGGCGAAGTTTGAGGAAATAGTTTATGTAGAAGCATCGGAGTGTAGTGCCACCTAGTTAGGAGTTTGTCATGCCGTATGTCTTGTTCATTATTCCGTGCTTTGTTTATCTTCCGCTTAAAGCCAGGAAGTTCTAACTATAACATAGCTCAGAAAGAGATTTGTAACGCAGTAGCGTTCCAAAGCCCAGCACTCCAGACTCATACGTCCCAGTACATCGTGCGTAGTCACAAATGACAATTTACGTAACTCACGTCATGCCGTCGTCCCTTGGACCGCATCAGCGTTCCATGGTAACGTCCTGTGAGACTAACAACGTGACGTCATGCCGTCTTCTCTTGGACCACAGTAGCGTTCCACGGTAACGTCTCGCGAGACTAACAACCTGACGGCCAACGTATGTGACGTCTAGCTGCGCTTCTTTACAACTGAGCGGCACTTTAGATTGGACAGGTTTAGATCTATCGCCTTTCCCGGAACTAATGGCCGGAATGACCGGCGGGCAATCCCATTTGAGGATCAAATTAAGGCTTGGTTGTTACACTTTTTTTTCTATTGGCCTTAATCAATACCCTAGATGCCATTTCGGCCAGCAAACCGGAAGTGATGCTCCACATGGCAAAAACAGGTGATTTGAATGTTTTTTCTTATATTTCATATATAAAGATGTCAGTGGCTGGCAGGCATGTACCCCAGTTGAAGTGCCCGAGGACGAAACGCATCGGGTCTGATATGCCTGCTGAGCGACTTTTTAAGCGCTTTTTATACAGTCTGTTTTTATCCTGGTCCTGTTGATGTCAGTACCTGAATGTTATTTTTACTTCATTAAATCTTGGATGAAGTGGATTCACACTATGTGGAGGATTTTTTTCATTTTTTCTCCCTAAGGGATATACACCTTATTGATCGACTTAAAGGGTATATACCAGCGTGTACCCACCTGAACTGGCGGGATTTCCAGAGTATAAGAGGATGATCTGGATGGCTGGTGAGTAGTTGCTGTCGCGCCTCGCCAGACCAAGATTGGGTTCCACTTCTATCTTCTCCGAGCAGCTGTCCCTTGGATGATCTTTGAGACAAGCCTATCTGAATAGCCTGCGGTTAGTGAGTCCACCCCCTCTGGTAAGGGTATTTCATTCGTTATACATATCCACCAGACATCCCAGAGCCACAAGGTTCACTCCGGCTTCTATAGAGCAAGGAAACCTCAATGCATGGGATAAAATTGGAACTGGCTCCCATTTTCTTAAAAATTTTC
The DNA here is from genome assembly GCA_037952925.1 of Lithobates clamitans. Classification (NCBI taxonomy): domain Eukaryota; kingdom Metazoa; phylum Chordata; class Amphibia; order Anura; family Ranidae; genus Lithobates; species Lithobates clamitans. Next base: position 2,039,192 of record JBBGZY010000254.1, on the reverse strand, counting down.
AATATCTGATTTATGTACTTTATTTTATCTTGTTTTGGGTGAACACAGATTTATTATTTATGGTGTGTTGACACATGCGTTACTGTTGATTGGGTTGGATTCTATATCTTCTACAACTCGTCACATACAAGGACCACTCATAGTGAGATTCTGTTTCACATTTTTTAGATGTTTATGCTTTTATGATTATCAAAAAAAAATGTTTTTCCTGTACACTCCGGTGGGGAGTATATAGGTTTATTCTATTCACATTTTGAGAAAGCCATCACTTATATTCTTTACAGGTTTTAATAAATAAGAAACACTAGTCACAGGTGTTTAGTATCACAGTTTGAATTCACATTCTTATATACCCACTGGGTTTGGGTTCCTCTCAGTAAAACGTTGTTATTCTAATTAGATCTCCAGACATACACTCTGGTGAATCTTTTGCCTGATAACGAACAATAATTTTTTAAGCGCCACATTGTTATATTAGTTTAATTTTCCACAATCTGTCTATTGTTTATGTTGGCTGCTAGTTCCATAGAGTTGGCACAATAATATTATATATATCCTTAGGGGTTTGTAGTTAACCTCTGCAGTTTTAGAGGACATTTAAGATGAATGAGATAGATGGAGGATAGAAGCTCTTTGAGTCTCCGACAGGATACTGTGAAGATCCTTCTCCCAGCTATGAAGAAAGCTAGGGTAGCCAGCAGTTGAAAGTGCTATTAATGCTTGATAAAAGTAGGAAAGGGGTTTTACAATCGGTTGGTCATCAGCGAAGGTGTTAGACTGGTGTTGTCTCGCAAAGGTTTTGGGAGAGCCTGAATGAAAGCCGACAGTTGAAAATATCTCCATTGATCCATTAGAGACATAGTTGATGTGGATGTAAGTGTAGACAAAGGCACAATGTTCGAAGCCTTGGTGACGTGATGTAGTAGGACCGTGTTCCCGAGGTTCCAGGAATGAAGTCTGGGATCAATATTCCCGGGTGGGAAATAGTTGTGACCAGTCAGTGGCATAAGGGGAGAGTTGTAGGGCCATTTGTATTTTTTGCAGAGCGAATCCCAACTCATTAGGGTAGAACGTGTGAGCGGAGAGGTGGCTTTAGATAAAGATCTATATTTCCTTGGTATCCAGATTTGGGTATAAAGGTCGGTATCACTGAGTGCCAATTCCAGAGGCACCCAAAGCTTAGAATCTTTGTGATATTGCCAAATCTGAGATTCTGGAGAGGATAGTTGCCAAGTAATATCGTTTAATGTCCGGTAAAGCAAGACCTCCTTCCCTTTTTGGTCTAATGAGAATGGACCTGGCTAGACTTGGATGTCGTCTGTTCCAGACGTATCTGCATATCAGAGTTGTCAATCGTGAGAAAAAATCTGTTGGGATTTTAATTGGAAGCATTTGGAACAAGAATAGTAACCTGGGTAATATGTTCATTTTCACCACACTCATCTTCCCCAACCATGAATGTGCCAAGTGTGACCATTTCTGTAAATCATTTTTAAGTGTATTCAGCAACGGCATAAAATTGACCCGAAATATAGATGTAAGGTTGGGGGTGAGAAATATTCCTAGGTATTTAATGGCACTTTTTTGCCAACTAAATGTGAAGGAGTTCTGGAGGTGAGGTACAGTTTCCTTGGGGATTGAAATGTTCAAAATTTTGGATTTTGACATATTGATTTTAAAGTTCGATACATGGTTTAATGTCGAAAAAGCTTGCATTAAATTAGGAAGAGTGATTCTGGGCTGTTGAATATAGAATAGAATGTCATCAGCGTATGCCGCATATTTATGTTCAAAGTTCCCTACAGTGATACTGTGGATATTTGGGTTGTGTCTTATTGTCGATAGGAATGGTTCTAAGGAAAGGGCGCATAAAATAGGCGAAAAGGGGGCATCCCTGTCGAGTACCATTGTGAAGTGTGAATGGGTCACTTAGAGTACCATTTATTCTCAATTGTGCAGTAGGGCAATTGTACAAGGCTGATATTTGACTTAGGATTGATGGGCCGATACCCAAGTGAGATAGTGTCGCTAATAGGAAATCCCAGTCCACCCTGTCAAGCTCTTTCTCCGCATCCGTCGATAGTAACAGGGTGGGCTGGGAAGATCCGCAGACATGTGCTATCAGGGATAGAGTACGTAGAGAATTATCTCATGCCTCTCTACCAGGAATGAAACCTGTTTGTTCAGTTGAGATCCATTTCAGTACTAATGGGAGGAGCCTATTGGCTATGAGTTTAGCGTACAGTTTTGCATCTAAATTCAGGAGTGAAATGGGGCGGTAACTACTACAGGCACTAGGATCCTTCCCCCTCTTTAGGAATAACTGTGATATGACCATGAAGGGTTTCTGGTCTAAGGGTGCCCCCCTTGGGCATAGTTAGTTAAGCGTGGAAGTAAAATATCAGCAAAGGAACGATAGTATTAGACTGCAAGACCGTCAGCTCCCGGTGCTTTGCCCGTGGCCATGGATTTGAGTGCTCTACGCATTTCTTCTGTGGTAAATTCCCGATCCAGGGCAGCTAAAGCATCCTGCGGGAGCTTAGGTAAATTGGCCTATACTAAATAATCCTGTATGCTCTGTTTGAGACTCCCGATCTGTGGTGTGTTGATGGACGTGGTATAGGTGTTGATAAAATGATCTAAACTCTGCTGCTATTGCAGGGGTATTATAGACTAAATCTGACGTGGTCTTAATTCTGGCTATAAAGGTTGCAGCTTTTTTTTGTTGTAGAGAACGAGCCAACAATCTAGCGGGCTTGTTGCCCCATTCATATGTGCGTTGAGCTATTATGTGGAATTGTTGTTTCTGTTTCACATGAAATATGTTTTTCAGATCCTCTCTCTTTTTAGTCAGGGCATCTAACACAGAATGTGATAGTCCCGCTTTATGTTGCCGCTCAAGAACACTTATATCTCGGATGAGTTCTAATTGTTGAGTCGTTCTCTCTTTTTTTTCCTAGAGACTAATTCAATAAATTTTCCAAGAATAAAGGCCTTATGGGCCTCCCATAGTGTACCGGGGGAGATATCCGTGTGGGTATTTTTCTGAAAATAAAATTTCAGTTCGTTGCTAATCATGTTGTTATCAATTTCCTATAGTAATAATTGGTAATTCAGTTTCCAGTTAACTGTTTTAAGTGGTATGGACGGATTTTTTAGTTTAAGCTCAATCGGTGCGTGATCGGATAAAGTAGATGTTTCAATAACCGAATCTGTGAGGAGGGAAAGGTGATGATGATCTATGAAAAAATAATCGATATGTGAGTATGTATGGTGTAAGTGTGAATAGTGTGTATAGCCTCTCATCTTAGGGTGCATGATTCTCCATACATCCATCAGCTGGGTTTCATGTAGGCGTTTCCGTATGTATGTTAAGCGCCTATGTGAAATGCAGGACTGACCAAGGGACGTGTCCAGGGGAGGTTCTAAAGGGACACTGAAGTCCCCAGACAGAAGAACACATCCCTGAGCAAAATCTGCTAGTATTTTAAGAGTTGCAGTTAAGAAACACGCTTGGTCACGATTAGGAATAAAGTGTTGCTAAGGGGCACGGCATATTACCCAAATTACCCTTTATAAATAAAAAACGCATCTTACCATTGAGTCAAACATGAAAGAGGTACCCCTATGGAAAGCAATGGCAATACCCTTTGTCTTGTGTATATCAGATAGGCTATAGTACCATGTGGGGTAGAGTGGTGAGAAAAGTTTCACTGATGTTGTGTACGTGAGATGTGTCTCCTGCAGGAAACAGATGTCCGCCCGCAGGCGTTCCATCTCTCTATATAGATTATGTCTCTTACCTGGAGCATACAGACCGCGTACATTAAGTGATATTAAAGTAAGGTTAGCCATTGGTACCGACAGGGGGAACCCGGGCGTCGTAGATTCCGAACCAATCCGACCTGAGGCAAACATGAGGAGGGGGAGAGTGAGGAAGAGAGGGGTGGAGGGGGAAGAAGCATAAGTATATGAGAAGATGAAAAGGGAGCAAAATAGGAACAGTTCTCAGAACAATCAAAAACCAACTTAATAGTAGGTGGGTGTGTGCACGCAAAAAACTGCTGGGGCATTTCAGGGATAAATCGCAGGCCCCGCACCCCCGCACGCCCCATCTCAATGGGAAAGGGCGCCCGGGAGCACGAGGCCTGCCGCCCTCCCAAGGGGGGCAGACCTGTCGCCCAGGGCAACAGACAGCGAGCACCCAATACGGCGCATGTGCTGTCCCGGTGCTCCGGCACCGACAACACATCAAACAAAACCTATTATGTGTAACCCATAAAATTGAAAAACAAAACTAAGTGGAAATAAACAGACATCACAACACGGAGAAAGATGCAGATCTGGGACTCAAGGAGTCTATCTAAATTGGAGATCCCAGTTATGTGCAAACAATACCAACAAAATAAAGAGGGGACCAAACCATGTCAAACCGATAATCATATACTTGCAGGTACTACCGTTTCCACGAAAATAAGACCTAGCATGATTGTCGGTGATGGCCTCAATATAAGCCCTACCCCCCAAATAAGCCCTGGTTAAAGTCCTTGTAGGTCTTATTTTCAGGGTAGGGCTTATTTTCGGGGAAACAGGGTAGGGCTTATTTGGGGGGGTAGAGCTTATATTGCAGCAATCACCGACAATCACGCTAGGTCTTATTTTCGGGGAAACAGGGTAGGAGGTTGCATGTTTTCTGAGCATTGTCAAGGGAGATACAGAACCGTAGCTCATCCAAGTTGGGGAGAAGATCCAGGAGTGCCTGATTTGTGTTTATGATCCACCTTTTGCCATCGCGGTTCAGCAGAGGCAGTAGGTGGAGGGATGCAATCATGCCAGCCAGGGAGTTCAGGAGGGGAGATGTTGATGTCCAAACAAAACTTTACCAGGTCCTCTGGAAAACGAAGAATCGCTGTCTTGCCATCTTTATGAGCAATAAAGGAAGCTGGAAAACCCCACAGATAATTAATAGATGCTGTACGGAGCTTCTCAGTCAGAGGACGCAGAGCCCTACGTCGCTCCAGTGTTTCTCTGGCAAGATCTGGGAAGAACAGGAGGGACGCACAGTCAAAATCCAGGGGTGTCTTTTCACGAGCCTTCTTCATTATGAACTTTTTTCTTCATAGTAATACAGCCTGCATATGACGTCTCGTGGGGTATCCGAAGATAAATTGCGGGGGCGCAGAGCTCTGTGCGCCCTATTTTCAGGGGAAAGTCTGCTGCCTGATCCAACAGGCCATTAAAGATACCACGGAGAGATGGGAGGAGGTCATCGTCACCGGTGGCCTCAGGCAGACCTCTTATCCTTATGTTGTTCCGCCTGTTGCGGTTCTCCTGGTCCTCGATCTTATATAGGGCAATCCTGCGTGCAATGGTGCAGCTGCGAGTAGTAGACTGTAGACTCCTTATGGCGGCCGCGTGGCGATCAAGGCGTTGTTTGGACTCTTCAACGCGTTCCAACACGTGAGCCAGATCCAACCGTACAGCAGAAAGTTCCTTTTTAATAGTACGTTCTAGCCCAGAGAACATGGATGCCAACTTCGTTTTTGTAGGGAGGTCCCCAACGAGCGCTGCCACTCCTGAATGCCTGGAGGTGCTTACTTCTCCCTCTGAGCAGGCTGACGTTGCCGGGGAATGTCTCCGGCCTAGTCCGTCCATGCTCATACAATCCTCCGGTTCTGCGGCTAGGTAGCGTTTTATGGAGCCCGAGGAGGTTCCTTTTTTAGGCAGCGATTTGCCCGTTCTCTTCCACATAGCTTGCAGGATAGAAGCAGCGTGAAATTGCGGGTTAGTAAGGCTATAGTTGGTGTCAGCGCTGGAGCACAAAAGGAGATACGTCCTCACCGCTGAATACCGAAGCCACGCCCCGGGTATGTAAACTTATGAGCACTAGAACTATAATTTATATATATTTTATACACACACACACACACACACACACACACACACACACACACACACACACACACACACACACACACACATTATCAGGAACCATGAATCAGAATAATAATAATAATAACAATAATGTAAACAGAGTAAGCGTAGTAAAAAAAAGTCAAGCAAATGTCAGAGATAAACGTAGTAGTACAGCAAGCAGGATCAGGAGCCAGAAGGAACGTCAGCCGAGCAAGTCTTCAACAAGAACGCAGGAGAAAATCACTGATGTTGGCGAAGGCAGAGATCAAGTGAGCTAGAGGACTTTAAGTAGGCAGGACTGATGAGCAGAATCAACAACAGCTGGGTAACTGTGGAGAGAGACGGGAGCTGGCAATTAGCCGACAGCTGAGCGGCCAGCTCAGAGAAGGAAGGGCTGAGCCCTGACACACACGCATACATACAGTTTTTTTCTTTTGATCACTTGATCTGTTCTCATCTGCTTAAGGACCTTAGAGAGCTAGATGTGGAGAAACAGCAGTACACTGATCTTCACAGTGAATGGCTGTGTGTGTGTGTAGGGGGGGGGGGGGGATGTCAGCACAAGTCTTGGCCATTGGCAGACTCTGCACTCCTAAGATAGTCAGACCACGCTGGGAAGGATGTGCTTCTATGCCTAGCCTGGTTAGTTTGAAATAGGAAAGCAGGAGGATTGGCAGAATTATCTGGAATATCACACAAAAGAAGAAATACAGAGAGAACAGGATACTTTTTAGCATATCTGTAATATGAAATGTTGGGGTAATAAACACTAACTCAACACAGGTACAAACAAATTATTATCATCGTAATAATACTATGGTTTTTCTGCACATCACCACATCCAGATTAGGGATACCCCCCCGAAAAAAAAGTTGTATATTTTCAGTAATATGGATATAAGCAGCTGAAATATAGGGGGAGATTAACTAAAACTGGAGCACTCGGGATCTGGAGCAGCTATGTATGGGAGTCAGCTTCTAGCATCAGCTTGCTCAATTAAGCTTTGACAATTAAACCTGGAAGCTGATTGGCTTCTATGCAGAGCTGCACTAGATTCTGCACGCTCCAGTTTTAGTAAATCTCCCCCATAGTGTCTGTAGTAGTACACTTGACACCACGTGGAGATACATGGATTAAGCATATCAAATGCATTATTTATAAAGAACATTGATGAAAGAACGCTAATAATCATAAGACATATTCCTTCACTAATGAGGCTTATGAAAATACTGAAACTAATATGCATTTTCCTGTCATCACTGCTTCCTTTTTTTTTTTTCTTCAAAAAATAAAACAGAGGAGTTCCAAGATCCATTGAGTCATAAGTTCTAGGTCACCACATCCCAGAACAAAAGAACAAAACCCCCATGGGTGGGTGGGACTTTTAAAGTGACCAGGAACAATGTATTGTATCAAAAATAGTACATTTATTAGAAAACATACGTAATGAGTAAAAGACTTAAGTCAACAACGACAAAAAGTACATCAATATTGTTGCATATAAATGGTTTTGCATAGTACGTGCAGACACAGGTAGGCCATTTGGATGAACCCAACATTTCCAGCATGATGCCCTTCGCAGCTGCGACGGCTCCAATCACCAGCACGCCATACGGCGTTACATCCAGTGGAGGTATACTGCCTAGGCTGAAAAAATACTGTATACTCTTTCAGCCAGTTCATTAACACTGGATGTGTCTCAGTTGTGCAGCGATACCTTTGACATGTTGTCTCCATGGATCATTTGATCTGATTTAGACCTGTGGTTTGTACGGACCTTCGCTGAGGGATCTGTGTAGAGCAATTTGGGGTCACGCCAAAGGAGCCTTTTTCTACTATTCCTTGGGATTCTACCTCCTATATATGGGGGCAAAATTATTCACCTGACACCGGGCTGTGGATGTTAAAAAAAAATCCCTGAAGAAGGGCATAAAGTCGGAAATGTTGGGTTCATCCAAATAGCCTACCTGTGTCTGCACGTACTACGCAAAACCATTTATATGCAACAATATTGATGTACTTTTTGTCGTTGACTTAAGTCTTTTACTCATTACGTGTGTTTTCTAATAAATGTACTATTTTTTATATAATACATTGTTCCTGGTCACTTTAAAAGTCCCACCCACCCATCGGGGTTTTGTTCTTTCTTGTTTTATTTTTCAGACTAAAAGCATTTTATGTCAACTGCCTTAAAAACTTACAGATAAATAGAAGAGTAGATGTTGCAGTTGGTCTATGCCCCTTTAATAATCAGAAAACATGATGAAAAAGTTCTAGTGTCTTTAAAACGTAAGAGCAACCTGCTAAACTCAGTGAAACAATTACAAGGATATAACGTTTTACTGCCTGCTGTGAAAATAGGACTGCCCTGGAGAGAATTCATACTACAAAAGAGTTGTGTTCTGCCTACAGATAGATGAGAATAATAATAAAAATAATAATAATCAAGTTCATGCACTGCTGCTTTCTTTTGCCCTGGCTGGAAATATAAACCGAAAATGAATGCTATATATTAGCCAGGCCTTAAATGTTTTTGTAAATCTTTGTTATTTAAAAAAAAAAAAAAAAAAAAAAAACCCAACATATCATACTTACCTACACTGTGCAGTTCGTTTTGCACAGTGTGGCTCCGAACCTAGTCTTCTGGGGTCCCCCGGGAGTGATCACAGCTCCTCCTTGCCTGGTGGTTACCTTGTGGGTGCACTCCCAAGTCTAGCATTTGCGTGCATAGACACAGAATGCTGGACTCGGCCCAGCCCCTGGCACCCGTGTCATTGGTTTTGATTGACAGCAGCGGGGGCCAATGGCTTGCGCTGCTATCTATCTATTCAATCAAAAGCCGAGAACCCCGGGCAAAGAAAGTTTGTGCGTCTCAGCCGAGGGAACGAACGGGCTCAGATGAGTAAAATGGAGGGGGGGGGGGGGTCTATGGGGCCAGTCACTGTCAGAAGTTCTATGCATTGAGGTGAAAAAACACGAGGGTTTACAACCCCTTTAAGAGTTACTCACCACCAGTTGTCCACCCAACCCCTTCCCTGCCCCTAATCCCGCCCTTGTAAATTATCTCATGAAAACGACACTGTTAAATGTTTTATGCAGAATTAAAAATAAATTTTAACAGCAACAATATTAACATAAAGCATATTTCCTTGTTTTGACTGATAAATAAAATATGATTTGCTACTATAGGCACTGTGCACATCATTACTGCCTTGTTAACTAAATATGCGCTACATACAGAGTGCAGGGTTGAGGGGTGCGCTACGTACAGAGTGCAAGGTTGAGGGGTGTGCTACATACAGAGTGCAAGGTTGAGGGGTGCGCTACATACAGAGTGCAAGGTTGAGGGGTGCGCTACATACAGAGTGCAAGGTTGAGGGGTGCGCTACATACAGAGTGCAAGGTTGAGGGGTGCACTACGTACAGAGTGCAAGGTTGAGGGGTGCACTACGTACAGAGTGCAGGGTTGAGGGGTGCACTACGTACAGAGTGCAGGGTTGAGGGGTGCACTACGTACAGAGTGCAGGGCTCAGGGGATGTGCGATGTATTCCCAAGTTCTCCCCCAGTACAGAGCTCACTTCCCTTCCCCCATTTTGGTACAGAGCTCTCTTCCCCACACATACTCTGAAAGAGAGGGGCTGCTGCAAAAGAGCAGCTACAACTTACCCAAGCCCGCCAGCAGCCTGCATGGATAAGGAGCTTCTGCCAGGGAGCTGGCAGGATCCTCTTCCCCTCCTTGCAAGGCACCTTTATGTGGCCATGCAGTGTGCACCAAGCTATTGGCTTGCCCCCCACTTCCAGCCCGAGTTGAGCGGACCTAACCCACCCTTCCATCCACCCAGCCCCCTGTCTGAGCCGAGTGGACCCACCCCATGCCCAAACCAAGCCAGCCGGCCTCCCTTCCCGCTCAAACCAAGCAGATCCTCCCCCCTGCCCAAGCTGAGTCGACCCGCCTCCCCGCCAGAGCCAAGCCAGAACACTCGCCTTCAGCTTATTTCCACTCACCAAATGCAAGCGGAAAATTTGAGGGCTGTGTGTACACACACACACACACACACACACGATAGGATGAGCCCGTGTCACTCTTTAAAATGGCGGTCCGGGCCAGGTTTTCTGGGAAGCAGGCAGCTGATGATGCAGGTGTGTGCTGGGTTTATGTCAGAGCTAGACACATCACACTGTACTGTCCAGGTCAGGACAGACAAAGGCCCAAGCCTGTGAGCATGTAGCAGGTGCGAGCTGCAGGAGAAACCGTCAAGCTGACAAAGGTACAGCGTTTCGCACGAGCACTGGAACTTTGTGCTTTGTGATGATTGATGGTCTGGAGGACCAAGACTTGGGGCCTGAGCAGTGAAGCTGCAAAAGAGAGCCACAAGTCTGAATTCTAGGTTTTATTGCATTGAAGGGGAGAACCCCGTGTGCGATACTATTCAAATGTGAACTTTTTGCTTTGTTTTAAATAAAAGTGGTCAGAAAAAAAAAAAAAAACACACACATGAAAACATACGTCTGACATGAAGTGAATTCACTGTATGACTCCATCAATGAGCTACAAATTCCACAACTTGTCACAATATAACTTATACACACACTTTATACTGTATATATGTCTGTCTAGACAAAAATTAAATGATATATACCGTATATACTCGAGTATAGGTCGATCCGAGTACAAGTCGAGGCCCTAATTTACCACAAAAAAAAAAAAAAAAAAAAAAATGGGAAAAACTTATTGACCCGAGTATAAGACGAGGGTGAGAAATGCAGCAGCTACTGTAAGTGGAAAAGGAGGGTCAACAAAGCCCATCTGCAGCGGTATACCTCCCTGTGTCCTATGTATAGGTGTCCTGTGTATAGGTGGCATGTGTCTGTGTGCCGCTCTGCACCAATCAGCGTGTGCGAATACTATTCAGCGGCCATTCACTGTTCAAAAGCCGCGCCTCCTCCTCGTCCATGATAGGCAGAAAACTCCATTTCTCAGCAGTCAGCCTATCACGGACATTCTCTCATCCTCATACCACGGTCCGTGATAGGCAGTCAGTGTACAGCCTATCACAGACGAGGAGGCGGCGCAGCTTTTGAACAGTAAAAACATTCGCTGGACGCAGTCTGCCTGCATGACACGCTAATCATGTAGGCAGACGGCGGTGACTCGAGTATAAGTCGAGGGGGGCACTTTCAGCCCCAAAAAAAGGGCTGAAAATCTCGACTTATACGGTATATATATATATATATATATATATATATATATATATATATATATATATATATATATATATATATATATATATACACACACACACACACACACACACACGGGTATATATATATATATATATATATATATATATATATATATATATATATATATATATATATATATATATATATATATATATATATATATATATATTTATTACACATATACACACACTGTATCTCACAAAAGTGAGTACAGCCCTCAAATTTTTGTAAATATTTTATCATATCGTTTCATGTGACAGCACTGAAGAAATTACAGTTTGCTACAATGTAAAGAGTGAAAGTGTACAGCTTGCATAACAGTATAAATTTGCTGTCCCCTCAAAATAACTCAGCACACAGCCATTAATGTCTAAACCGCTGGCAACAAAAGTGAGCACACCCCTAAGTGGAAATGTCTAAATTGAGCCCAAAGTGTCAATATTTTGTGTGGCCACCATTCTTTTCCAGCACTGCCTTAAACCTGGCACTGGAGTACTCTTCCACTCCTCCATGACGCCATCATGGAGCTGGTGGATGTTAGAGACCTTGCACTCCTCCACCTTCCATTTGAAGATGACCCACAGATGTTCAATAGGGTTTAGGTGTGGTCATGCTTAGCCAGTCCATCACTTTTACCCTCAGCTTCTTTAGCAAGGCAGTGGTAGTCTTGGAGGCGTGTTTGGCATCGTTATCAGGTTGGAATACTGCCCTGTGGCCCAGTCTCCAGAGGGAGGGGATCATGCTCTGGCTTCAGTATGTCACAGTGTCAGAAACCATGAAATCAGGCCGAGACAGAAGTACAGTTAAATCACACTGGTTTAATAATAAAAGTAAATAGAACAAACGTTGTCAAAACATAGCCAAAGTTCAGTAACCAGAACAGATAGTCAGCCAAGCCAGAAGTCAGGGATCAATGTAGTGGAACAGCAAGCAGGATCTGGAGCCAGAAGGGATGTCAGCAAAGCAAGCAAAGCAAGCCTTGATCAGGATCGCAGGAGATAGTTTCTGTGATGTTGACCGAGGCGAAGGCAGAGGTCCTCTGGACTGGACAGCCCAAGTAGGCAGGTCTGACGAGCAGGATATCATCAACAGCTGAGCAACTGTGGAGAGAGATGGGAGCTGGCAATTAGCTGACAGCTGAGCGGCCAGCTCAGAGAAGGAAGGGCTGAGGCCAGCCCTGACACACAGTACATGTTGGCATTCATGGTTCCCTCAATGAACTGTAGCTCACCAGAGCCGACAGCACTCATGCAGCCCCAGACCATGATACTCCCACCACCATGCATGACTGTAGGCAAGACACTCTTGTCTTTGTACTCTTCACCCGGTTGCCACCACAAACTCTTGACACCAACTGAACCAAATAAGTTTATCTTAGTGTCATCAGACCACAGGACATGGTTCCAGTAATCCATGTCCTTAGTCTGCTTGTTTTCAGCAAACTGTTTGCGGGCTTTCTTGTGCATCATCTTTAGAAGAGGAGACTTCCTTCTGGGATGACAGCCATGCAGACCAATTTGATGCAGTGTGTGGCGTATGGTCTGAGCACTGACAGGCTGACCCCCCCACCCCTTGAACCTCTGCAGCAATGCTGGCAGCACTCATACGTCTATTTCCCAAAGACAACCTCTGGATATGACCCTGAGCACATGCTCTCATCTTCTTTGGTCAACCATAGCGAGGCCTGTTCTGAGGAGTGGAACCTGTCCTGTTAAAATTGTAAATCCTGTACGGTCTTGGCCACCGTGCTACAGCTCAGTTTCAGGGTCTTGGCAATTTTCTTACAGCCTAGGCCATCTTAATGTAGAGCAACAATTCTTTTTTTCAGATACTCAGGGATTTCCTTGCCATGAGGTGCCATGTTGCACTTCACGTGACCAGTATGAGAGAGTGATAACACCAAATTTACCACACCTGCTCCCCATTCACATCTAATACCTTGTAACACTAATGAGTCACATGACACCAGGGAGGGAAACTGGCTAATTGGGCCCAATTTGGACATTTTCACTTAGGGATGTACTCACTTTTGTTGCCAGCGGTTTAGACATTAATGGCTGTGTGTGGAGTTATTTTGAGGGGACAGCAAATGTACACTGTTATACAAGCTGTACACTCACTACTTTACACTGTAGCAAAGTGTCCTTTCTTCAGTGTTGTCACATGAAAAGATAATAAAATATTTACAAAAATGTGAGGGATGTACTCAATTTTGTGAGAATGAATAGGGCAGCACACACCCAGCAAAAAAACAGATCCTTCAGATGCAAAGCAAACAATGGAGATCACCCAAACTCCAATACATAGAAAAACAAAAAAAAAAATCCAATCTGCAGCACTTTGTAGATTTATTAAGAGAGTTGGACCCTTCACACTGGTGCACGTTTTAGCTCTAAAAATAGCGGCTCCCAAGCCACCCGAGTGTGAAAGTGCTCTCACACTGGGGCGGTGTGCTTGCAGGATGGGACAAAAGTCCTGCAAGTAGCCTCTTTGGAGGCAGTGCGGGAGCGGTTTATACACCACTCCTCCACCTCCCCTGCCCATTGAAATGAATGGGCAGCGCGGCCAAAGCGCCTGCAAAACCGCTTTGGCATTGCTGCAACACGGGGGGCTATTTACCCTTAATTCGGTCACTAGCGGGGGTTAAAAGCGCCCCACAATCGGCCGAAAATCGCCGCTAAAACTAGCAGCGTTTTACCACTAACGTCCGCACCAGTGTGAAAGGGGTGTTACAAACTCACAAGATTACAACAGTTTCGGTCGGGTCTGTCAGGATCCTCCTTCATCAGATATAACAAGCATGAAAGTCAAACTTACATACTGTATACTCTTTAGATAACACATTTCTCCTGAACTGGAAATTAGCAGCACCTGAATCACTTAAATTAGGATACAATGCAATCAAACACAGCAGCTAATATTTAGGGGACAAATAATATAACAGTGTCTCTGGTTACTTCATATAGATACCTGTAGAAAATAAAAAATAACAATTTTTACAAAAACAAAATGTAAATCATACTCTTTGTTCAACCCCTTCAGATAAATAGTATCCAATTGTGAAACCCATTTCACTTCCCTCTGTATCGATTTTCATTCTCTATTTCCACCTCTCCTCCACCGTGGAATATGATCAATTATCATGAATCTAAGCTGGGCTACAGTATGCCCATACTTTAAAATGGTTAGCAACTGGTAATTCAGATTATGGAAAGCAAATAGAGGATTTGTGCTGGGATGGTCTATCCTTTTTTTTTTAAATTGCTTTTATTTTTTTTTGTAGCAGTATAGAAAAAGAATTACAAACTTTACATAACAGGGTACTTTTAAGGTGCATTTGTCGCAAGCAGTAAGACATAATTCAAACAATATATTAAAACCCAATACTTCACGTGTCTACTGTGCTCTATAGTGATTTCAAGTGTTGACATGTGGATACGTGGCAATATTTTATAATGTGCTACATTTATCCCCTTTTTTCCCCTTCCCCTTCCCCTTTGCCCCCCTGATTTTCCCGCCCCCCCTTTAATTACTGATCCCCTTACCGCCCCCTTCCCTTCCCTTATCTTATAATCAACACATAAGTTAGGGTCAAAAAAGAAAAAACACTAGGATTCGTGGCATATTATATCTGTTTAGGCCCCAATGGGGCCTGTTCCAGCACTCTGGCATTTACGGCCCGGGCTAGATATTCGCCCCTGTGTTCGTCAGAGGTTCAAAGGTAGTTGATTCAGAATAAATAATGGGTATTCAGTTCCTGCAACCAGGGCTTCCATATACCAATAAATTTTCTGTAGTTCCCTTTTTTAATGTATACTGTCCTTTCTGTCCAGACCAGGGAATCCATTGTTTTAAGCCATTCCTCCATAGATGGGGTTTTTTTCGAGAGCCAGGATTGTGCTATCAGCTTTCTCGCCTGGTATCGGCATCTAACTATGGCAGTGGTTGTACTGGTATGACCCGTAATATCTCCCACCAGTCCCAGCACGCATACCCTGGGGTCTAGCTCTAAGCTAACTTTAAATCTGCGGTTAATTGTCCTGACCACTTCCGTCCAGTATCTTACCAATTTTGGACATCTCCAAACCATATGTACGAGATCCCCTGTCCTGCAACACCTAGGGCATCTGTCGTCTGGCCTACTCCCAAATCTATATAATCTTCTAGGGGTGTAGTAAGCTCTATGTATAAGGAGTAGGTGTGAGGCCTTCTGTGAGGGAGAGACGGACACCATCTGCCCCGATTTCAGTATTTTTTTCCACTGGGCGTCCGACAACTTCCCCACATCCGCCTCCCAACCCGCTCTGGGCCCAACAGCCACACTTTGAGCCAGTATCTTGTCCACTAGCTGTGTATACACAGCTCCAATCAACCCCTTAGTGTTTGTTCCTTTAACAACTTTATTGAGGAGAGGTGTTTTACTTCGCTCCATAGGGGAGGACTTAAATTGAGTACTCAGCGCATGCCTTATCTGCAGGTATTTATAGAATGTATTGTATGGGATGCCAAATTCCGTTCTGAGATCCGTAAAGGATTTCAGGTTAATGTCAGTATATAACTGCACCAATCTATGGATTCCATGGCTTTCCCAAACAGGGTTCTTTTCTATAGCCCTTAATTCCCCCAGGGATTCATTAGACCATATTGGCGAATATTCAGTAATGCCCCTATACCCCATAATCAGCTTAACTGTCTGCCAGGTTTTGCTTACTAATTTAAATGTTGGTAAGTTTCTCTGGAGAGAGCCGGCCTCAAGTGCATCTACCGTAGAGTGCGATTCTTTCTTCGCTACCCTTCCTCCTAAAACCCTGTATGTCCGGTGCCCTCCTTATAATCTCCGCCAGCGGTTCCATCGCCAGGGCGAACAGGAGGGGGGACAGCGGGCACCCCTGCCTTGTGCCCCTCTCCAATGTCAGACTGTCTGTATACTCGTTGTTAATCTTTAGCTTGGCTGATGGGTGACTATACAAGATTTTTACCCACTTAACAAAAATCGGGCCAAACCCAAATTTATCCATTATTCCCCAGAGGTAGCCCCACTCCAAGCTATCAAAAGCTTTAGCGATATCCAGAGACATAACTGCTCTGGGATCCGCGTCTACAACTGGGGTCTGCAAGTTCAAATATGCTCTCCTAATATTAACACTGGTAGACCTATGGGGAATAAATCCCGTCTGGTCTGGATGAATCAGTTTGTCAATGCATTTGCTTAGTCTGGTTGCCAATACCTTTGCTAGGATTTTGATGTCCGAACAAAGCAAGAAGATTGGTCTGTATGAGGCTACCTCTAGTTGATCTTTCCCTTCCTTTTGAATAAGTATAATATTAGACTCTGACATTGAGGAGGGGAGGCCTCCGTCCACGAACGCCTCCTCTAGTGTCCTCAGAAGAGTGGGGAGCAAAATCTCCCCATAATATTTGTAAATTTCCAGGGGGAGTCCGTCTGGGCCTGGAGTTTTATGATTGGGCATAGCAGCCACCGCGCTTCTTAGTTCCTCTAGGGTTATAGGGGCCTCTAAATTCATTTTATCTATTGTGGTTAAAGTTGGTAATGTAATTCCCTCCAGTAGTCTGTCCAGTGCACCATTTTCTGCGGGCTGTTTCGTTTTGTACAGGGAACTATAAAAGTCGAGGAATATCTCCCTTACCCTCACAAGATCCGTCACGATTTCCCCCTTTGGGGATCTAATCGCGGAGATTGTTAAGGACGGGGAGTTGGTACTAGCCACTACAGCGAGCATACGGCCCACTCTTTCCCCCTCCTCAAAAAATCTCCGCCTCTGGAAAAGCCTTTTATTTTCAGCCTCTCATTGTTACCGCTTTGTATTCCTGCTGTTTCTTAACCCATAACTCCCTTAGCTCTATAGTGGGGCACAGAACATACTGCCTTTCCAGGTCTATAACCTCCTTTCTGATGCGGTCTTCCTGCGTTTTTGTTTTTCGCTTTGCCCTTGCTATTTGCTGGATTAGGAGCCCTCTAAGAAAGGCCTTTAGAGCGTCCCAGACCACCCCCCCTGCTGCTGTGCCCAAGTTGCTCAATATGAACTCCTTTAGGCCAGTAGAAATTTCTTCCATGTTCCCTATTACCTCCAACCATACTGGATTTACTGACCAAGGCCTATGTATCTGTCTATCCCCGGTGCATAACAGCAGTTTTAAGGGTGAATGGTCTGATAATCCCCTTGGGCCGTAATCTATTTTATGTACTATGGGAAGAGCTTCCTTATTGCCTATGGCTAGGTCTATTCGAGATAGTGTGCAGTGCGTCCCTGAGTAGCAAGAATATTGTCTAGCACTTGGGTTGCTGATTCTCCATAAGTCGCACCACCCCACTTCTTCTAAAAACTGCTTAAGCCTCCCCTCCGTTGCCCTCCCTGTCCGGGTACTAGATGAAAGTCTATCCTGCCGACTATCAAGGACTGTGTTAAAGTCACCAACTAGGATCAATGGGATCCCTGTATTGTTCTCCATATATTCTAACAGATAGTATAGAATTTCCAACTTGCTAGGAGGAATATATATATTTGCAATAACAAATTCTCTACCGTCTAATAGGCAGTGTAAAAAAATATAGCAGCCCAGCGTGTCGATCCGCGCACTCCTGCAGGTAAACGACACCCCTTTTTTAATCAATATGCTTACTCCTCTCGAATAGGAGGAGTAAACAGCATGAAATTGCGATTGAAATTTCCTACCCCCCAATTTTGTCCTAGTTTCGTTTGTTAGATGCGTCTCCTGCAAGCAGAGCAGATCAACACCCTGGGCCTCCAACTCAGATAATACAGCAGATCTCTTATCGGGATCGCCCAATCCCCTGACGTTCCATGAACCTATTCCAATCACACCAAGCATCAATAAAAAAAAAACAGAAAAAAAGTTTTTAGCAGGAGAATAAAAAACAACCATGTCGTAAGGTATACAGCATATGCCACTTTCTAAATCCCACCCCAGGGCGCCGAGCTTCTTAACGTTTATTATGGCTCTACTCTGATTCCTAGGCCTACCAACAGTGCTGGAACAATATTTTAGGGGCATGTGGAGAAAAGGGAGAAGGGAGAAACCCCTGCCCCCCGACCCCCCCCCCCAAGCTCCCACTACACTCATTCTTTCCGCATGCGTAAATTAATAACACAAACCCTTATTTAAATTATTACCCTCCCTCCCCCCCTGGTTCAGTTTATTAATGTGTTTAAGTCCCGCATGGGGACTAATTAACTCTTTAGCTAGTGACTTTCCCTTAACCCACCCGTGCCTATTTCGGCTGGCCCTAGGGGCTTTTATTGTGACCCATTCTACCCCATGCCTCCCTATCACACCTAATACCAACCATACCCACCCATTAACCTCCTCCTGCCCCCCTCCCCCCCTCCCTACATTTATATCATCACCCTTAGGGAGAACCTTAAAGTAGTAGGACAAAAGAAAAAAGCAAAACAAAACACCCCACAACCTTAATCGTGTACCATCACACATTTAAAACTTTCACAAACTCTTCAACCCACACTCCCCCCCACCTCCGGCTCACCCTGAATAACAAGAGAATGATAAACCCTCCCCCAGCCCCATCCCACCATCCATCTTTTAATACTGCGACATTTTAATTTGCCCTCTTCATTCTCCTCTTTTGCAGCTCTCCTGATTTCCTAGGATTATAAGTTCTCTTTGTGGTCTTCCAGCCATGCTGAGGCCTTATCAGCTGCATCAAAAAAGTAAACTGACCCCGAAACTTCTACCCTCAATCGCGCTGGATATAGTAGGGCATATGGAATTTTATGGGACCGCAAAGCACGCTTCACCTCCAGAAAGCCTGCCCTTTTTTTTTGCAATTCCGAGGAGAAGTCGAGGTACAGTGAAATCCTGCTGCCATTGTGGGAGATATCTCCTTTCTCTCTTGATTTTTGCATTAACGCCACCTTGTCCTTGTAGCAGAGCAGCTTAAGGATCATTGGTCTAGGGCGTCCCCCCGATGCGGTAGGCCTAGTGGGGATTCGATGCGCCCTCTCGATGGCAAAGTAAGGTGAGAATATATCAGACCCAAAGAAGCCTTTAAGCAGATTTTCCATGTATACTTCAGGACGGGGACCTTCACTTCCCTCAGGGAGACCCAGGACCCTAACATTGCATCTGCGCATTCTATTCTCCATTTCGTCCATTTTATTTCTATACATTTCAAACTGCGTTTGTATATTCTTAAATTCCCGTTGTATCGGAAACACTGTATCCTCAAGTTGGCTCAGTCTTTCTTCTATAAGGGCAGTCCTTTCTAGTACCTTCTGAAGCTCCTGGCTCATAGAGAGTAGTTCTACCTTGAGGCCCCCCAGTTGGTCACACAGGTCATTCAAAGACCCCTTACATGAGTTCACTGCAGCTAGTACCTCCTTTAATGTGGGTTCTGGTTCAGTTGCTATGGTAGGACCAACTGAGGCACCACTGATTGGTACAGTTACTTTCTCCAAGGGGGCTATCTCTGGGCTTTTTTTATTTAATGCGGTTTTAGTACCAACCGATAATACAGCTGGAGCTGCCGACATTCTGCCCACGCTTTTCCGATCCCCAGGTGGCCCTGTCTGTGTTTTCTCATGAGGGAGCTGATTGCCTTTAACGGGGGTATGAGCAGGGGTATGCGCAAACTTTTCCAATTTTGCTGCAGCTGTCACCGCTAGGGGGGCTGACGCTGCCGGGGCCCCCCTATCCTTGACAGAGCGGGTTGCCTGTGTTGTTGTATTTTCGTTTGACTGTTGGGGCTCCTCTCCCTTCTTCCTGGTCATCATTGGAGATACTGAAAAAAGCGTGGTTCCAGCAGTGGCTTGCCCCTTATCTACTGTGCGATGTGTCCAAAGGCTACTACAATCGCCCCCCCTGCAGCATGCCCTCTGGGGTAACCGTGACAATCTTAGAGCCCTGGATGGGACTTAATTGGACTTCTCTTTACTTACTTTCTTTCTTTTCCCTTCTTGCCTTCCCTCGTCAACCGCCGCTTTCCTTACTTCTTTACACTCTTTGCTGCACTCCTCTTCCCTCACTCCCCCTGCCTCTCCTTCTTTTACATTTTCCGAGACTCATTTACCAGCTACTGTAAAAGGTGTATAGCATGGAGTATGGCAGAGTATAATCTTTACAAGGTACTATAAAAGTCCTCCTCTACAACCCCCAGGCTTTTTAAGCTAAGCCCGCAAAGCACTCATACCTGTCCTGAAAGTGCTTCGAGACAGCTCTCTCCACGTGCGTCTGATGACTGTTGCCGTTGGCTCGTGTCTGCTACTGTAGCTGTGGCTGTGGCTGAAGCGAGGGGAGGGAGGGAGGAGTCGATACTGGAGCTGAAGCAGGGCGCTTTGGCTGAGACTCCCAGGTCCCTGGCTCGGATCACAGGCGGCTCTCTCAGCTCTCGCGAGATCCCCGGGCATTGCTAGGCGACCAGTCCCGCTACCACGGGGGGGGCCCGCAGCGCGGCCCGTACGAGAAGCGAGCCGGGCAGGGCCCAGGCCGGTACACGACAGCGCGGTGCAGCGGTGAGGTGCAGCTGGCCGGTCACAGCAGCCGTCGAAGGCAGGGAGCGAACATCAGAGGCTGGGAGGCAGGTCGAGTAGCCAATAAACGGGCAGCAGGCTAGATGGCAGGCTGGGCCGGGCTACCGGGAACAGGGCTGAGCAGCATGTAGGCCGGAGCTAGGAGAGAGCTCGCACACACACCCTCTCACAACGGCATCCGGTCACGCCCCCCGGGATGGTCTATCCTTAATTTTACGAGTAGTCTCCCACACATAATATAATCTAATCCACATGAACATTTCAAAATATAGATCACATATGTACTCTGACATGTAAAAATTCCTTTAGCCTAGATTCACACTGACTGTGGGTTAGAAAATGCACCATTGCGTTTACAGCACTTCGGCCAATTGAACTTTGCGAAATGTCAGTGTGACATTTCAATAAAGTTTGTTTTAAAAAAAAAAAAAACACTCGGTAGGTTGTAATGCAGCAGCTAAACCCCTCAGCCCTTGTTCACACAGGTGCGATTTGTCATGTGATTTGACAGGTCCAAATCGCACCCCGGAACTTGAAACCATTCATATCACTGAGACTCATTTTGCAATGATTATGAAAAAGGTTCCTGCACTACTGCTCAAATACAACCAAATCAAATAAAAAGGGTCTGTGCTGAAACTTTACTACAACCACATATACTGCACATGGTTGTGGTGGGGGTAATGTAGCATGTAGAGGGTTAAAACAGGTGTTGAGGAGGTGACATATTACCTTCGCTCCACCTGTCAAATACCCCTGAAAAGCAATCCATGTGTGGATGACACATGGATTGTGTCATCGGTCCACCCACCTGGCTGACCAGTGGGTGGACCATGGAGGTGAGCCATCGACATTCAGCAAAGAGCATTTACATGCACTCAGGAGTGAAGACAAGTGAACAGCCAGCCAAGAACAGAAGGTGCCGACGCGGCTGCCCGAATCCCGAGCCCAGCTGCCCCCCTGCTAATTGTCACTTGTCCGTGCAGTGCCAGCAGAGACCAGACTGCAGTCACATTCCTTCCATCTGGCCTCAGCACTGCTGCATCTCACAAGATCCATTTATTGGACCCGCCCAAGCCGAAACACTCGTCCTCAAATTATTTCCACTCGCTGAATGCGAGTGGAAATTTTGAGGGCTGCACTCATCACTTTCTCACTCTGAAATTCTGACTTGATAACCACATACCTAATAGTTCATCCCCTCCTATAAGATGGTACCATCTTATAGGAGGTGGCAAACTATTAGGGATATGGTAATCAAGTCAGAATTTCAGAGTGAGAAAGTGATGGGAGTACCCACATTTCTAGGTCCTAAGAGGAATGGTTCCTTCCCTTGTTTGTCTTGTGCACAACGTTCTAGCACGATTAAGGGTACCTCATTTACTCATCTCAAGTCAGGAAAATCTTTTGACATTAAAAGGATTTTTTACATGTCAGAGTACATATGTGAAAATTAATGTTTCCCTATGGGAGCCATCTTAACTGGTCCGACACAAGTCGATCCGACTTTGAAAATGCTCCCTTTACTACTTTGGTCCGACTTTGATCCTACTTCAGCCCATTGACCATCATTGAAGTCGGATCAAAGTCGGATCGCCGTCTTGCATGATCTGACTTGTGCTCTGATGATCTTGAGGGGGAACTCCGCGCCAAATAAAAAAAGAAAATAAAAAAATCGACATGGGTTCCCCCTCCAAAAGCATACCAGGCCCTTGGGTCTGATATGGTTGTTAAAGTGGAACCTCCTACGCCGAAAAAACAGCGTGGGGGGTCTCCCCAAAATCAATACCAGACCCTTACCCAAGCACGTAGCCCTGCCAGGAAAAGGGGTGGGGACGAGCAAGCGCCCCCCCCCCTCACTGAACCATACCACGTCGCATGCCCTCAACGTAGGGGGGTGGGTGCTTTCTAGTTGTCACTAGAATGGAGGGGAAATCTTTCAATGGAACATTGGTTGTGATGACCTTGGTAGTCTAACAACCAGGGATTTCCTGCCTGGGCTATGGGACAGGACATGAAGGGAAAACCTCTCAATGAGACACGGATGGGAAAAAAAAAAAAAACACACACACACACACACACACACACACACACACACACACACACACACACCAGGTATGACAACCCTCCTGTACTCATCCAAAAAGAAAAAAAAAAAGTTGTACTTTTAGTTGTACGTTGAAGGGATAATTCACCTTTACCACAAAACTGCCTATGCAGATAACAGGCATCTGTAGATAAAAACACACTGTGCAGCTCTGACTAAAGTTGAATAAAGCTCTTGCTACGTGTGTAGGCCATTTACATACCTTATGAAGCCGAACTGGAATACTCTCAGGACTAGGGATGAGCCGAACACCCCCCCGGTTTGATTCGCACCAGAACCTGCGAACGGACCGAAAGTTCGCACGAACGTTAGAACCCCATTGACGTCTATGGGACTCGAACGTTCGAAATGAAAAGTGCTCATTTTAAATGCTAATTTGCATGGTATTGTCCTAAAAAGGGTTTGGGGACCCGGGTCCTACCCCAGGGGACATGTATCAATGCAAAAAAAAAAAAACTTTTAAAAACGGCCGTTTTTTTCGGGAGCAGTGATTTTAATGATGCTTAAAGTAAAAAAAAAAAAAAAAAAAAAAAAAAAAGTGAAATATTCCTTTAAATATCGTACCTGGGGGGTGTCTATAGTATGCCTGTAAAGTGGAGCGTGTTTCCCGTGTTTAGAACAGTCCCTGCACCAAATGTCATTTTTAAAAGGAAAAAATCTCATTTAAAACTGCTTGCGGGTTTAATGTAATGTCGGGTCCTGGCAATATGGATGAAAATCAGTGAGACAAACACCATGGGTACCCCCCAGTCCATTACCAGGCCTTTTGGGTCTTGTATGGATATTAAGGGGAACCCCGCACCCAAATTAAAATAAGGAAAGGTGTGGGGCCACCAGGCCCTATATACTCTGAACAGCAGTATACAGGC
Source organism: Lithobates clamitans (assembly GCA_037952925.1). NCBI lineage: Eukaryota > Metazoa > Chordata > Amphibia > Anura > Ranidae > Lithobates > Lithobates clamitans. The sequence continues at coordinate 2,015,528 of JBBGZY010000254.1, read as the reverse complement.
GGTGCAAACAAGACAGGGACTGTAGGTTTGTTGTTAAGTAGAATCGGTTTGTCATTTTGAACAGGTACATTTTTAACGTGTTTAGCTCCAGCCAAAAAATCTTTTTTAAGCTTTTTGGAAAACATAGGGAAGGGTTATCACCCCTGTGACATTTGTTTTGCTGTCTTTCCTCCTCTTTAGAAGATTTCACCTCACTTTTTGTCCCAATGACAAATGCTTTTTGAGAATTTGGAGTTTTTTGTGGAACAAGGATTGGAAAGCATCAGTGGAAAGGAGAAATGTTTTTCCCATATTAACTCTTACAGGAGAGAATTTCCCTTCCTAGGGGTAGATTTCATCTCACTTCCTGTTGTCTCCTTCCGTTTGCAAGTAGGAGTCGTTTGTAAGTTAGATGTTTGAAAGTAGGGGCCTGCCCTATATACTCAGCAGAAATTTGGGCCTTAGGTGTTGTTGTGGCCACAACACTGTAAGCCCTCACAGGGCCCTGCTGTGAAATATTAGATCAAGAATTGTAATTACATGCCCCTGTTGAACAGGGGCAGAAAAATTGGGCCTTTGGTGGTGGTGGTGGTGCTGGTGCCACAACACTGCAACCCCTGACAGACACTCTAGTTGGAACGCAGGAACGAGTCCTGTTGCAAAGTATTGCATCAAAAATTGTAATTACACGCCCCTGTTAAACAGGGGCTGAAAAGTTGTGCCTTAGGCACTGGTGGTGGCGCCCAGAACCAAAAATGTTCTTACAAGCTATCAGCGTGATGATTGAGGAGGAAGAGGATAATTACTCAGGGATAGTCACTCAGCATCAGCATAGGCAGTCTTTGAAGGGATCTGAGATTTCAAAAAAAATTATTCGGTTACATCAGCATCAGGTGCTTGGTAGCTGGTGGTGATCCAAGACTGATTCATTTTTATGAAGGTCAGTCGATCGAGTCGGTGGACAGACGCACCCTGTGATCGGTTACCACGCCTCCAGCAGCACTGAATGCGCGTTCCGAAAAAACGCTGGATGCAGGACAGGCCAGTAGCTCAATTGCATACTGTGCAAGCTCTGGCCAGTGATCCATCCTCAAGACCCAGTAACCCAGAGGATTTTCGGTGGGAAAGGTGTCCAAGTCTGATCTTGCCCCTAGGTATTCCTGCACCATGTAAAACAGACGCTGGCGATGGTTGCTGGAACCGATCATACCTTGGGGCTGCGGACCAAAAAATTGTCTGAACGCATCGGTCAGACGGCCACCTTCTCCACCGCTCCTTCTTTGACTGACCGAAGCCTCAGCAACACGTTGTCCAGAAACAGGAGTTTGTAACCTCCCAGTCTCTGGGAACGCATTGCACAGACCTTTCTGCAAGGCCTCCCGAAGATGTTTCATCCTCTGCTCCCTCTGCGATGGCAAGATAAGGTCCGCAACCTTACCCTTGTAACGTGGATCAAGGAGGGTTGCCAGCCAGTATTGGTCCTTCTCCTTGATATCACGAATACGAGGATCCTTCCGCAGGCTTTGCAGGATCAGGGAGGCCATGCAGCGTAGGTTTGCTGAGGCATTCGGTCCAGAGTCCTCTGGGTCACTAAGGACGACATGGTCCGCAGCCACCTCCTCCCAGCCACGTACAAGTCCATGTGTTTCTTGGGACTGATCCCTTAAAGACTGCTGCTGATGCTGAGTGCCAGGCTCCACCTCCATACTGACACAATCTTCCTCCTCCTCTTCCTCCTCCTCGTCCTCTTCCTGTGTGATCGGCGGGCACACAGGAACACTGTCTGGATAAACGGGGCCTTGAGAGCTAAGGAAGTCCTCCTCTTCCTGCCTCTGTTCTGCCTCAAGTGCCCTGTCCATTATTCCACGCAGCGTGTGCTCCAACAGGTGGACAAGGGGGACAGTGTCACTGATGCATGCACTGTCACTGCTCACCATCCTCATGACCTCCTCAAATGGTGACAGGACAGTGCATGCATCCCTGATCATGGTCCACTGGCGTGGGGAAAAAAAAAAACAAGCTCCCCTGACCCTGTCCTGGTGCCATAGTTGCACAGGTACTCATTGATGGCCCTCTGCTGCGTGTGCAGCCGCTGCAGCATGGCCAACGTTGAGTTCCACTGGTGGGCATGTCACAGATTAGGCGGTTCTTGGGCAGGTTAAACTCCTTTTGGAGGTCCGTCAGCCGAGCACTGGCATTATATGACCGGCGGAAATGCACACAGACTTTCCTGGCCTGCCTCAGGACATCCTGTAAGCCCGGGTACCTGCCCAAGAACCGCTGCACCACCAAGTTAAGGACGTGAGCCAAACAGGGCACATGGGTCATTTGTCCCTGTCGGAGGGCAGAGAGGAGGTTGGTGCCATTGTCGCAAACCACCATTCCTGCCTTAAGTTGGTGTGGCGTCAACCACCTCTGAACCTGCCCCTGCAGAGCTGACAGAACCTCTGCCCCAGTGTGGCTCCTGTCCCCCAAGCACACCAGCTCAAGCACCGCATGGCATCTTTTGGCCTGCGTACTTGCGTAGCCCCTTGAACGGCTACGGAGCACCGCTGGTTCCGAGGACAAAGTACAGGAAGAGGCCATGGAGGAAGAGGAAGAGGAGGGGGTGGAGGAGAGAGGTGTGTCACAATCATTAGCATTTTGGAGACGTGAACAACCTCCAACACTACTGCACCTTGTCCTGCATCCTTCCCAGCTGCCAGCAGAGTCACCCAATGCGTCGTGAAACTTAGGTAACGTCCCTGTCCATGCCTGCTGGACCATGAGTCAGCGGTAATATGCACCTTACCGCTGACCGCCCTGTCCAGCGAGGCATGGACATTGCCTTCCACATGCCGGTAGAGAGCCGGAATCGCCTGAGAAAAAGTGGCGTTTGGGTACTTGCCACTGAGGAACCGCACATTCCACAAACTCACGGAAGGGGGCAGAGTCTACCAACTGAAAAGGCAGCAGTTGAAGTGCTAGTAATTTTGCCAAGCTAGCATTCAACCGCTGGGCATGTGGATGGCTGGGAGCAAACTTCTTTCGGCGGTGCAGCAGCTGGGGCAGGAAAATTTGCCTGGTACAATCTGACGTCGGTGTACCAAAAGCAGATTGCCCACAAGTACTTGGCTGTGACACACCTAATTCTACACCTTCATTCCTCTCAGTGCAGGTCTCAGAGAGGACTGAAGGTCTAGTGGGGTTGGAAATCTCAGCTGATGAGGAGCAAGGAGAGGTCCTCTTTGTTCTTTGGTGTGGGTCTTTTAGATACGCTTGCCAACGAACTGCATGGCAGGTTAACATATGTCTGGTCAAGCATGTGGTACCCAAGCGGGAGATGTTTTGGCCACGCGAGATACGCTTGAGACATATGTTGCAAATAGCAGCGGTGCGATCTGATGCACTCGTCTCAAAAAAGGCCCACACCAAAGAACTTTTTGAATAACGCGCAGAGACTGCAGCGCCCTGCACATGTGGAGCTTAGGGGTGTGATGCAGTTAATGTGCTGCCCTTAGGCTGGCCCCTGGAGGGCATCCTGCCTCGTTGGTGATGTGCCGCCTCCTCCTCCTCCTCTCTCCTATCAGGCACCCACGTTGAGTCAGTGACCTCATCATCCCCTCCCTCCTCTCCTGAGAGTTTCACTCCCTTCAACACCAATTCCTAGCCCTTGCACTCTATTATACCCACTCCTGACCCACGCAATCTCTGCGATACCCACTCCTGACCCCATACTCTCTGCTATACTCCACCTGTCCCCTGCACTCCCTTCAACATCCACACCTGACCCCTGCCCTCCTGTGATACCCACTCCTGACTCCTGCACTCACTACGATACCCACTCCTGACCACACAATACCTACTCTGTTACGCACTCCTGAGCCACTGAACTCCATACAGCTTCTGTTGGGCCTAGGGTAGGAGGGGGCCCCATTAAGGAGACTGTTAAAGAAAGCTAACTATAGAAGGGCTGAAGTCAGACCTCGGAATCATTGTTGTCACAGACCCCAGACCCCCCCCCCCCAGTGGAGTAAAAAACATTTTCTCAGCTGCCTCAGGCTAACCACACACTGATTAAGAAAAATCTTATCAGTGCATTCAATATTGCCATCAGAGACGTCGTTGAAAAGTACTTCACAATTTTGTTTGCATTCAACATTCAATTTTGGAAAGTAATGGAATTTCTGAAACGAAAACCATATTTACTGGTAGAATTTCAAGATTTCAAGAATTCCAGCTGCTCATTTGATTTTTGTTTTCAATCTTAGTTTATTTTCAAAAGTAAGAACACAAAGAATATAACAGAAAAATACCATTCTTTACAGTTTGGCAACACATATAGTATACATAGAATAGTGAGGTGTACTTTACCCATGTATAAACAGGAGTGATCATTTTAACATACAGCTTTCGGTGAACTACTGGTATATCATATTGTATATTGAAATCTTTATTCTAAGAGAGGAATAATATGCGGGTGGGGGCCAACATATAATGAACCTTGTAGTTTCGCGGGTTGGTGTTATCTGAGGGTTCCCTCTCAACGAATTAGACTGCTGTAGAAGTCTTTTATTCACCTTTTATAGATAATCAAGTCATTTAGCTAGTCCAAAGATACGATCTTTAACTATATATGTGAGTGGTCGGTTCAGTACTTAACAAAGAGGAGACAGAAAAAGTCAGAAATAAGAACGTGAGTAGAAGTGTGGGATGGTACCTGAGGCACCAGGCACTCCAGCATGGCTAATCGGCGGGTAAGGGTGGGGTATCTCTGACCCAAAGGGAAAACTCATCAGAATAGCGAAACATGGACCATGAGGTCCAGGTGGCGGTAAACTGCTCCTCCTTTCCCACTTCCTCCGCCAACAGGCGCTCCAGATCTCTTATCTGGTCCACTTCAACCACCCATTCTCCCAAGGAAGGCACATCTGTCGTTTTCCAATGTCGGGGGATCACTGTCCTAACTGCTGCCAGAAAGTGGCGCAGTACATCTTTTTTAATCGACTTGAGGGGGCCTGGGAGTATAGATAATAGGGCTATCTCTGGTGTGGGTTTGATTGATGTCGCCATCAGCCTGCTGTAAAGATCAAAGACCTTTTGCCATAGTTTCCAGATTGGAGGGCAAGCCCACCAGATGTGAAGCATTGTCCCGCTAGAGGACAGGCATCTCCAACACACGTCTGTCAAAGAGGGGTTAAACTTTTTAATATCTACTGGGCATCTGTACCACCTCGTTAATAATTTAAACCCTTTTTCTTGGTTCTTGGTTGCCAGGGAAATCCTATGCGTTAGGATAAAGCTTTTTTGCCAATCAGTGGGGGAGATGGAGTGTTGCAGCTCCGCTTCCCATTTCTGTGTATATGTTGGAAGGTCAGGGGCGTATTCGTTCAGTAGTAGGGAATACAACAGTGATACTACATGTATTGGTGGGTCTGGTTGTAAAAGCAGTTCGTCAAAGTCTGATGGGTCGGCCAGTATCTCTGAGATGGATGAGAAAGTGCGTATGTATGACGTTATTTGACCCCTTTGTAACCACATTGTTGAGGTCCCTAATTCCGTCCGAGAGGGTATGTCCGTTCTCAAGGATGGGTCAGCGCGTAAGACCTGTGCTAAACGTCTATGGCTATCCCTACTCCAGGGTCCAAATCTTAACTTGTTCGCTGCTGGGGGGAAAGCCGGAGTCCCGAAGAGAGGGGTCATTGGGCCCTGGATTTTAGACAATTTACTCGCTGAGATCATGCGGTCCCAAATCTGGAGAGTTTGGCGAGTAAGAGCAGTGGAGAATAAGCCGTCCCCACGCCCAGCCATAGGGGTCCACGGCAGGGCGCAAAGATCAGCCTCATTAAGATATTTCTCTAGTTGAACCCAAAGTTTGGAGGAAGAGTGGTGGAACCAATCCACTATACACACGAGTACCGCTGCCTTATGGTATATAGAGGCATCTGGGACCCCCGCACCCCCCCTGACTTTCGGGAGAATCATTGTGTCATGTTTTATCCTGGGGCGACGTCCCTGCCATATAAATTTAGAGAAGATCTGACGGAGCCTTTTGAAGAACGAGGTGGGGATATAGATAGGAATGGTCTGGAAAAGGTATAAGAATCGAGGGAGAACATCCATCTTCAAGACATTCACCCTACCCAGCCAGGAGAGCTGTTTAGAGGCATATGTGGTCAGATCCGCTTGAGTTCTGGTAAGTAAAGGGGTGAAGTTGCTGGAGAATAGTTGGGATGAGACTGTTGGAATATGGATTCCTAGATAGCGGATAGATGTGGAGCTTGTCTTAAAAGGGAAGGAAGTCGTAAGCTGTTGTAGAGCCGCTGTTGGGAGTGAAATGTTGAGGATTTCTGACTTATTTAGATTAACTTTAAAATTACTAACCTCTCCATACCTCTGAAACTCCTGCATAATGGAGGGTAGAGAAATTTGTGGTTGGGTTACAAATATGAGTAGATCATCAGCAAATAGGGCAATTTTAGTGTGTAGTGGGCCTACTCTAACGCCATGTATGGCCGGATTGTTTCTAAGGGCAATGGCTAGGTGTTCCATGACAATTACATAAAGAATGGGGGACAAGGGGCACCCCTGCCGCGTTCCGTTGTGTATAGTAAACTTAGGGGATAGGGAGCCGTTTAGTCTAATCCTAGCAGAAGGAGATGTGTAGAGGGACATTATTCTGGAGATCATGTTTTGGCCTAGACCTAGTTGTTGTAATGATAAGCGGAGAAATTGCCAGTCGACACGGTCGAAGGCTTTTTCCGCATCGACTGTGAGAAGGCACAATGGGATATTGTGGGCCCGAGCATAATCCGCAATGAGGAGTGTTTTTAGGGTGTTGTCACGCGCCTCCCTTCCACTCACAAAGCCAACCTGATCTAGGTGTATTAAACGGGGTAACAATGGTTGCAACCTATTAGCTAAAATTTTTGCGTACACCTTTAGATCTACTCCTATTAGCGAAATAGGTCGGTAATTAGCGCAAACATTCAGGTCTTTGTCTGGTTTGGGGATGAGGGTAATATGTGCCTCTAAGGTTTGTGGTGGGAACACTGATCGTTCAGAGATGGAGTTAAATACTTTTGTCAAGAAGGGAGTAAGAAGGGTAGCAAATTGTTTATAGAATTTCGGAGTAAAGCCATCAGGACCCGGGCTTTTACCAGATGGGGTAGAAGTAATGGCGCGGGCAACCTCGTCTTCCGAAATCGGGGCCTCAAGGTCCTCTATCGTCTCGCCATCTAGAGTGGGTAATGCAGTTTGCTCGAAGTATAAGGCTTGTGTTTCCGCTGTAGTGAGGGGAGGATCAGTGGAGCTCGCTGCAGGTATATTATATAGGGATTGATAAAAGTCCCGGAACACCTGTCCCATCTCGGAAGGTGATGAGACAGTTTTCCCAGAGCTGTCCCGTATATGAGGTATAAAGGAGTTAGGTTGTTTGGTGTGGAGGGTGCGAGCCAGGGATCTACCACATTTATCTCTAAATTTATATTGATGAAAAGCTAGTTTGTTCGCAAACGTGCGGGCTGATGCCTCATATAACTCTCTAAGCTGGGTGCGAGCAGAAGAAACCTCCGTAAGCAGTTCAACCGTCGGGGAGCGTTTATGAGTAGTTTCTAGTGTCCTTAGCTTATGTACTGCCGTAACTATCGCAGTTGAACGTTCTTTTTTCATGCGAGCACCCATCTGAATAAACCTACCCCGTAATACCGCCTTCAATGCTTCCCATTTCATGGGTGGTGAGGTGTCATCAGATGTGTGATCTGTGAAAAAGTTTGATATCGTCTCTGCTATCTGTGTTTCAAACCCTGGTTCAGTCAAGAGAGAGTCATTTAACCTCCATGTCCATTCTTTTATTGGAGTAGAGGGGATTGTAAGCGTCAGGAATATGGGTGAGTGGTCGGACCAAACCATAGGGTCTATTTCACAATTGGGGGACCAATCTAAGCAGCCGTGCTCGACTAAAAAATAATCTATACGACTGTATGATTGGTGGATGTTGGAGAAGTGTGTGTAGTTTCGTGAGTCTGGGTACAGTATTCGCCATACGTCTATGAGATGCATATTGTAGATGGTACGTTTTAGGGCCTGTATTTTTGGAAAGGATATAGACGAACGGGATGTCGATGAATCCAAAAGTGGATCCAGGGGAGTATTGAAGTCCCCTCCGAGTATGAGCTTGCCCTCCGTGAAACCCGCCAAAATCTTTAGGTATTGCAAGGCTGATGGGACTTGGTGTGTGTTAGGCAAGTATACGTTGGCTATTGTAAATTTAGTCCCCCATAATAAAATTTTTACAAAGACATACCTGCCTTGGGGGTCCGTCACCTGATCAAGCAGCTCAATAGGGAGTGTTTTATGAAACGCAATAGATACTCCTTTAGATTTTTGTGTCGGGTTGGTACTGTGTATCCATCTATTGAAATATCTATTGGAGCAGGAAGGAGTGGAGTCAGAATGGAAGTGGGTCTCCTGCAGCAAGAGTATGCTGACCTGTCTTTTGTGCATCTGATATAGAATTTGCCCACGTTTCGACGCTATGTTAAGTCCGTTTACATTATACGAACAAAGTTTCAGGTGTGGGCGCAGAGTCACCGTGTGAGCCATGCTGGAGTGCCAAAAGCTGTAAAAGGGAGAAAGTATTAAGATATGGAGGAAAGGTATAGGGAGCAGGAAAGAAAAAGAAAGAAGAGATGAAGAAAAAGATAAACAGACAAAGGGGGGGGAAGAGAGGGAGGGGAGGAAGAAAAATGAAAGGAGCGTGAGGATAATGGAAGAAATACGATATAAATGAAAAGACACCTAAAAAGATGTGTCTGGAAAACTAATGTGTCCGCGAACGCAGAACACTGCGTGAAAATTCACGTTTTAGGCACAAACCGTGCCTGTCCTATTGTGGGGGAAAAGTCGAGATGAATGGGTCTGAGCCGTGTTCCCGACAGCACATCAGGCATGCAAGTAGTATGTGTGGCACACTTGATATTTAAAATGAGTGTGGGGCATAAGGCAGCTTAACCACAACAAATGATAACAATCAACCAAGTGTGTGCATTGGATTTAAATAAGTAACCCTGAGGTATATATAAAACTATTGCATTGTCTCATGTATATAAAGAAAGTTATTGCGCCAAGACAATTGGGTGGGTATATGGAGGGCAGGGAGAGTGGGGGATCCCCCCATGGGGGCAATCCTCTGCTCCATGTGTAACGTCCTTTAAACCCTATATTCTCTGTAGCAGAGACCGAGTAAAACCGGGTACCAAACCCCCCTCCGAGGAAGGTATCCCCCCCACTCCCGCTACACCTCCCCCACTGCATATATCATCATGGGAAGGTGAGAGGAATCAATCTGAGACAATGCAAACATCTTTAGAAAAACGTCAGATAAAAAGGAAAAAAGAAAAACACAAAAACATAGCATTGGTAGACATTCGCATTACCTGACGCTCTTCATAATGAGAGGCATAAGATTGACTCCAATCTATGTTCTCACCCGAACCCCAGCCAAATTGTAAATTGGCAAAGAGCAGGGAAAGAACCAGTGGAGACAAAACAAGCCATCAGTCTCTAATTAACTATTGAGTTAATCTTCTGGGGAAGTAGGTCTTCTTATCCCTGGGCCAGAGGAAACTGATCTGGACCTAGGACGTCTGCGGCGCTGTGGAAGTGGACCAAGTCCCACCTGGCCTGATCTATCCTCTGGAGGGTCTAACCAGTTCAAAACTTCCACTGGATCTTGTTCGATAAAGAGGAAAAAGTCGGGCAGTTGGTCTGGATCAGAGAGCGTAAACCTGTTGCCGCCCCGTGTCACCTTGATGCTGAAGGGGTGACCCCATGTATAGGTAGCTCCAGCTTGCCGTATAAAGGTCAAGTAGAGGGCGCACCACTCTACGCATATACAGCGTATTGCGAGATAAGTCAGGGTATAGGTGAATAGGGGCACCAAAGAAGTCAACAGGACCCAAGTTCCATGCCTTTCGCATGATCTCTTCTTTTAAAGTGTAATAGTGGACCCGACATAGAACATCGCGGGGGCGACCATCTCGGGCCCCCCCTGGTCCTCCTACTCTGTGAACACGATCCAGTTCAATTGGTGATGTTGCCTCTCTTCCCAGTGCTTTATTGAGGATAGTTATGACAGTGGGTTTCAATTCTGCTCCAGATGTTTCCTCCGGTATGCCTTGCAGTCTAATGTTATTTCTGCGACTTTCGCTGTCTTCTATGCGGAGTTGCTGGTGACGTATGCGCCTAAGATGTGTCGCGAATGAGGATTCAAGGGCTGTTATACGGGCCTCGTGGTCATCCTGAGCCGTGGTTAAGACCGATACTGCTTCCTCGTTAGCTGTGACTTGTTGCCTCAGGGCGTTCAGCTCCACGTGGAGGGAATCTTCCATTTTGCTTGCCCAGGATTCGAAATCCATTCTGAAGGCAGAGAGGAGGGCAGCAGCTTCCGATCTAATGGGTTCTCCTGATAGGGGATGCGTAGCAGACTGGGATTCCCCGGTGCCTGTGTCGGACGATGAGACTGACCTTGTGGAGGAGGCTGAGGGCTCTCCCGTAGAATTCTGAAGTCTCTCATTATTGTCCTCTGCCGTGTGAGCTGCTGCTGAGGCGGGAGGCTTGGTCTTCCCCGGGTTGCGGCCGGGTGCCATCTTGTCTTTGGGAGTTCGGGGATCAATCGGCGTAGTTCTAAGTAGATACCTCTGTATGGTGCCTTGTTGGGGGTCGGTAAGCTCCGTGGAGTGTGAGCTAGCTGCCGCCATGTATTATGTGGGTGTGCTATGCTATGTAAATAGCCTGTAGCTGTCGGGATAGCACGGGACTCAGGGGTGCGGGTCTTCAGCCATCCATAGTTAGTCTCTCTCCATCAAAACCTATCTTCCACGGAGATGAGGGGGACTGGGGAGGGTGACCAGGCCTGCGGGAGCAGCGGTGTCACCCTATTAACATGGGCGCAAGGCTGGGACACCGTATGGGTTCAAGGGGGAGAGCACCGTCCAGCCAGGGCACAGTTTCTGATAGTGCGGGCCCGTCTTGTAAGCTAGGCCGCAAGATGGTAAGATGGCGGCCGTCACTGGAAGTCTCTAGTGTTACCGGGGTCAGCGATGGGTCTGAGCTGGCTATAAACTTGTCAGATATGCCCAGGGGGGGCCACTTTAAGTGAGGGTGAATTATATGACCCCCTTACCTCCGGTCGTGGCGCCAAGATGCGGTGATGCTGGGGGCCTCACAGGCCTCGGGCCTGCCGCAAGCATCCAGTGCCTGCTTTCTCTGCCTTGTCTGGTGTCCCCTCCGCTCCGGATACAGCCCTCCCGGCCCCAGGGCCCCCGATCGCCCTCCGCGGCACCCGAGACCGGGGATTCTGTGTGTCTCGTAGGCCGCAAGATGGCGGCCGGCGTCTGTGGAGTGAGGCCGGCCGCGGCCCGAAAACAAGCAATCCGTCAGCCAATCTACTTAAATATTCTCAGGGAAGGACTCCTCCAGTGCCCAGTGGCTACCAGGTAGGCTTTGGGGCATCTTTTGATGTCTGTGGAGGCCGGATGGCTGTAGATTGTAGAAGGCCGGCCGCGGCCTGAAAACAAAGTAGTCCGCCGGCTAATCTGCTCCAATGTCCTCAGTAAAAGGCTCTCCTAGTGCCCAGTGGTTATTAGATAGGCTTTGGGGCAGCTTTTGATGTCTGTGGAGGCCGGATGGCTGTAGATTGTAGAAGGCCGGCCGCGGCCTGAAAACAAAGTAGTCCGCCGGCTAATCTGCTCCAATGTCCTCAGTAAAAGGCTCTCCTAGTGCCCAGTGGTTATTAGATAGGCTTTGGGGCAGTTTTTGATGTTTGTGGATGCCGGATGGCAGTGGATTGCAGAGGGCCAGACAGAGCTCCTCTGCAGTGCGTCCATTCACCTCGCCATTCGGACACGCCCCCCCGCTCATTTGATTTTTCATCACTATGGTCGAAAAATAATGGCCGATTTGACCCCATTAACTTTTAGAAAGTGGAACAAACATTACAAATTTTTTTTCGAATGAAATTCTATCCATGTTTGGCCAGCTTTATTATAGTAGATTTCTTGCCCTCTGACCTTCTGCTTCAGGCCGAAATGAAACCTGTATACCTAATGCTGTCAAAAATCCCAAAGGTTAAACCTTGTTGGCTAGCTGATATCATGGTTTATGGTTGTTATTGTTTCTACAACTATAACTTATCCACAGTATTGGTGCCTTGTAGTGTATCAACTATTCTGCTCTCCTGCTGCCTGTCATTTTTTTTTGGTATATTTATGCTAAGATTAATGATATGTATTGTCAGATGACAGAGAGAGAGAGAGATAGCCTGGGGCCTCATAAAAATGTTCCTGTGGGGCTCCTGATTCGTACTTAATCCCCTGGGCAGGTGCTTTTCTTTACACTGTATACAGTATATTTGTTGGTATGTCACTCACAATAATTGGCAGTAGTGTATTAGTGTACATCATAACACACAGTAATGCATGCAAGAACAAAAACATGCATAAGTGTGTAGGGAGCTCAAACATTTCTAATCATACAGACAAGATTAGACTATATATTTTATTGTGATCATTACCATTGTAACATACAGTACAGCTTACAAAGTGCTGTGTAAAATCTAAGTATGCCAAATGGAACAGTGTGTAGCCAGGTGTTTGGCAAAGAATGGAGAATGAGAGAAAAACTGGCTGCAACTTCTCTCTGTAGCTGCTGGTACTTAAATGGTTATCACCTATTGTATATCAGCAAGAGGAGTGAGCTGCTGAGTAGGAAGAGTTCAATAGTCTGAATCAAGCAGCACTACACTGTGGGAACTGTAGTCCAGAGGAGAGAGATTCTGTAAGAACTGTAATAAAGAACTTTTGAACTGCATTTCCCAGAGGGAGATTGCCAGGATGGGAAAGCGCTGCATTTTCTTAGGCTGTACATGACACACTTTCATCTTGCCATAAGGGAGCCCAGAGTGTGCACATTGCTGTCCAGTGTGAACTATCACTGCTGTATAATGATTGTCTGGGTAAGATCCAGAGTATGGAGTCCAGGTGTGCTGACAAGCAGTCACCTGGGTGCAGAGCAAAGAGTGGACTAATCTCTATGTGTGACCAGATAGTGACCTACAATATCGGAGAGACTAGTGATCTGCTGCTGTGGGTAATAACTGCTGGTAGAGAGACTGAGCCCTTTAGGAGCCTTACTGCTGCCTGCGGCTTGACTGGGACTACTCTCATGTGCAGCAATGGTATAGCTGGGCCCCAACTCTAGCTGTTTAAAGAGTTAGGATTAAAGACTACCCCTTTACAGCTGCTAAACAGAGACCTTTCTATTGCTTATGCTAAGAGGTACCTCACAGGGGACATTGCACTATATCCTATTGTCCCAGAATGCACTCTACACTAGTTATAGTATTATAATTCACCATACATTTAATGCTTATATACACGGATTATTGCTGACTTTGCCAATATAGGTGTTGATTCCAGTGTAGTGGTGTAAAACTCTATTCGAAGTTACTTTGGCATAGTGAATATAGTGGACTGTGTTTGAAACTACCTTCTGTGTGTTCATGTATGCTCAAACCACCATTTATTCTAACCCATAACAATACATTGGGGTTGATTTACTAAAACTAGAGAGTGCTAAATCTGATGCAGCTGTGCATGGTAGCCAATCAGCTTCAAAGCCCCCGTTCACATCAGCGCAATTTGACAGGTCAAATTGCATGTCAAATCAGAGCCCATTGCGGTGTGACGCCGACTTTGCGGCGATTTCCAAAAGTAGTTCCTGCACTACTTTTGATGACTTCAGGGGCGATTTCAATAGACATCTGTGCATGAACCCGCACAGATGTCTTTCAAGTCGCCCCCGTAGTAGGACCGAAATGTGTGAACGAGGGCTAACTTCAGCTTGTTCATTTAAGCTTAAAAAAAAAAAAAAAAACCCCACTGGAAACTGACTGGTTTCTGCACCAGATTTTGCACTCTCCAGGTTTAGTAAATTAACCCCCATTGTGTTCATTCACAACTAAAACGGTCTTTTGTCTATTTCCTGGTACCAATTCACATCACATTTTAAAGTGATTGTAAAGTCTATTTTTTTCCCTATAAAAATAACAGACATGTTATACTTACCTGCTCTGTTGCAGTAGATTTGTACAGAGCAGCCTGGATCCTCCTCTTCTCAGGTCCCTCTTCTGCGATCCTGGCCCCTCCCTCCAGTTTAGTGCCCCCACAGCAAGCATCTTGCTATGGGGGCACCTGAGCTGAGTGACAGCTCCCTGTGTCCATTTAGCCACGGACCCCTTGACCTGGCCCCACCCCCTCACTCACCTGATTGGCTAGCTAACTTTAACAGCAGCGGCAGCCAATGGCACCGCTGCCGTGTCTCAGGCAATCGGGAGGGAGAATCTGACGGCTGAGACACTCATGGACATCACTGGACAGTGAGGGACCTCAGGTAAGGAACTATCAATCAACCAACCAGGTTTGTCAGAGGGCCTAAGGGTGTTCTTGTATTTGAGGAGCTGAACCCAAAATTACCAAGCAGCGTCCTCCGGGGGGGGGGGGGGGGTGCACACATGTAAAAGTATATTATCTACAGCACATGTACAATGCAGTATATAGTGCGGAAAAGCAGAGTGTAATTCTGTGCTGTAATATGTCACAATTATATAAACTTTTACATATTTACCTGTGATAGGTATGGAAAAAAAATAAGGAAAATTCAGTTAGTAATCTTTATTTCAAGCTGAAGTCCAGGAATGTTCTTTATTGAATACCTATATTGGTCCATCTTGGACCAATGTAAGTATGCATATCTCATACCTGATGGTCTGCAGGGGAAGGTGACAATCACTGTAGTAGTCGGCGCTATTACAGTGATAGCTGCCATCTTTCATGTTCTTTGGCTGAGCAGCTTTCTCTCTGCACACTAATCACGTCTGCTGTGGAAGCTGAGAATCACTGTAGCAGTTGGCACTACTACAGGGATAACTGCCATCTTCCAGATCCTGTGCCGAGTTGCTTCCCCTCTACATACTGACCACAGGTTGTCACTGACTCAGCACTGCTGCTATTCACAGAACGCATTTCTTTTAAGGCTCATTCACATCAGAACTGGGTGAGCGATCTGCTGTGGGTGTCAATGTATTCCTGCATTTGCCTGCACCAGATCACATAGTACCACAGTGCCATGCAATCAGGTGCAGTGTTTTTAAAAAGTAATGCATGTACTACTTTGGATGAAATTGAACAACACCAAATTCAAATGAGTGGGCTGAAAATCACACCACACCTCCTGTTTAAGAGCCGGTTCCCACCTGAATCAAACTGTTACTAAACCCACAACAGTAAAATCGGTCTGTATACTGTATGCAGTAAAGCATGCTTGTTATACTCACTGTGGGACCTAAGGGGTTAATGTTTTGCATTGTATAAAAATAGGATTTTTTCATCATACTTTCCTGTAAAATCCTTTTCTTTGAGTACATCACAGGAGACAGAGTTGAGGCTATTATTCCTTACTTACTGGGGCATCCCAGAGCAATAGCCTTGAGGGAAGGGAGAAACCCTGCCAAAACAACAGCCATCAGACCTATACGGCAGCCCGCAGTACACTGCGGCCGAAAGCCAAATCCTCGGCTGCTCGAACATCCTCCTGATAAAATTTTGTGAACGTATGCACTGAAGAGCAGGTAGCAGCCTTACAAATCTGAGCCACAGATACTTGATGGCAAAAAGCCCAGAAGGTTCCTACACCCCTGGTAGAATGATCCCTCACCCTAAAAGGGAAGAGCCCTACATTTCAAACCATAGGCCTGAATGACCAACTGGCGGACCCAATTGGCAATGGAAGCTTTGGAAGCTGACTGCCCCTTCTTGGGTCCTTCTGGTAAAAGAAAAAAATAGTCTGATTCTGGGAGCTCCTCAGATCTAGACAAATAAACTCTGACTGCTTGCACTACATCCAAGGAGTGCAGTCTCTCATCCGCCGAATGAGGCTGAGAGAAACAAGAAGGCAAAATAATGTACTGATTCAAATGAAAGGCCGATACCACTTTTGGTAAAAAGGATGGAACAGGTCATAACATGAACCTGTCATGGTGAAGGATAAAGTAAGGTTACCTGCAGGAAAGGGCCGCCAACTCCAATACCCTTCAAGCTGAGGTGATGGCCATCAGGAAGCCTAGCTTGCGTGACAACAAGACTAATGGAATTTCCTTGATAGGCTCAAATGGTTGTTTCTTTAACACAGACAGCACCAAAATGTAAGTCCCAAGGACACATAGGTGACCTAATGGGGGAGGGGAGGCAAACGAGTTACCCCCTGCATAAAGGTTTGGATCAGTGAATGGGAGGCTAAGGGTCCTTGGAAGAATACTGACAAGTCCAAAATCTGACTTCTGATTGTACTCAAAGCCAACCCGATTTCCACAGACGACTGTAGAAAAGAGAATTTTCCCAATCACGTATTTGCGAGGATGCCATTTTCTGGCTTCACACCAAGCAATACAAGTCTTCCAGACCTTATAATAGATATTACTAGTGACCGTTTTTCTGGCATTCACCGGTCCCAAGATGGCATGATCCCTTAACACCCTGGCTTCAATAGCCATGATGTCAAATTTAGAGGCTGCAAATTGAGGTGGAATATAGGACCTTGAGAGACAGTAGATCGGGCAGCGTGGAAGCGTCCATGGCCGTCTATTGCCACTCTCACGATCTCTGAACCAGGGCCTTCTGGGCCAGGCTGGTGCCACCAGGATGACTGGAACCCCCTCTCTCCAAATCCTGCGCAACAAAATGTGGAAGAAGAGGGATCGGGGGAGGGGGAGCATAAATCAAGAGAACTGGTTACATGGAACTACTAGAGCATCTGCTCTGATTTCCAGGGGATCCCTTGTTGGGGACACAAATTGATGTAGCTTGTTGAACCTGGATGCCAATAGATCATCCTCTGGCTATCCCCAATGCTGGCAGATTTTCCAAAACATGTTTGGATGTAGGGACCATTCCTCTGGGCAGACCTGCTGGCGACTGAGATAATCTGCCTTCCAGTTCTCTACTCCTGGGATATGGACCTCCGATAGAACCGGTACAGGTCCCTCTGCCCAGGTTAATATGCGTTTCAGGTTCTCCCAAGTTGAACGGCTCCTGGTACCACCCTGGTGGTCTTATAAAGGCCACTGCAGTGGCATTGTCAGACTGAACTCTGATGGGGCAGTCCTGAAGCTCCACCGTCCAGGACCATAGGGCCAGACTTACCACCCACAACATTGATAGGCAGGCTCTGCTCTGACCTTTACCATCTGCCTTGACTAGTGAGCCACTCTAGGGTCGCTGCCCAGCCTGAGAGACTGGCATCTGTGGTCAGTACTCTCCAAGATACCGGGAGGAAGGATCTTCCCTTTTGCAGGTTCTGATCCTGCAACCACCAGCTTGGGCTTAAGCGTGCCTGGGGAGATAAGGACATGGGGTAATCCAGGGTTTGTGCTCTCCTGTTCCAAGCCGATAAGATGTCTTTTATAGGCCTGGAATGGAATTGAGCATAGGGAAGTGCCTCAAAGGAGGACACCATTCTTCCCAGAAGTCTCACACAGAGCAGAATGGAGGGTTGCCTGATGCCCCTTTCCTGATGCACCTGATCATTCAGGGCACAGATTTTTATGGGTGGCAGAAATACCTTTTCCTGGTACCTTTGCCTGGGCCATATCCAGGATCAGACCTAGATACTTGAGACTCTAAGCTGGTCTCAAAGATGACTTTTCAGTATTAATGACCTAGCCCAGGATTTCTAAATACCACACTGTGCAGGCTACACTGTGTTCCAGGGCCTGTAGTGAGTGATCTCTGAGCAGGAGGTTGTCCAAGTATCCGAGCACCAAGATCCCCTGGGCTCTTAAACCCAGTACAGGTGCTAGGATCTTTGTAAACACACAAAGTGCTGTGGCAAGCCCCACAGGCAGTGCCACAAACTGCAAATGACGTTCCTCTACTACAAATCGCAGGAACCTCTGATGAGGCTTAAAGATAGGTACGTGTAAATATGGGTCCTTGATATCGATGGAGGCTAAGAAGTCTCCCATCTGAAGTGAGGCTACTACCAAACAGACTGACTCCGTCGTGAAAGAATGGAGTAACAGATGTTGGTTCAGGGGATCTTAGGTCCAAGATTTGCCTCATGTCCCATTTGGTTTTAGAACTGTGAACAGGTTTGAATAAAACCCTGTGCCTCTTTCAGACACCAGAACCTGTATGATCAGTCCCTGATGCACCAACTGCTCTAGTGCTTTAAACAATAGATTTCTTTTTGGAGGATCCGCAGGAGCGTTGGATCTTAAATACCTCTGAGGAGGAAACCTCCATAATTCCAGCTTGTAACCGTGATACACTGTTGCAGGATGAGTGGGTCAACCACCACTGTTCTCCAAATGTCCGCAAATTAGATCAGCCCCCCCCCCCACCAGATACAGTGGGGGCATCCCCTCAAAAGGAGGGCTTGGTGCCAGGCTTAGAAGAGTTCTGGACCCAGGGTTTTTTCTGGTCCTGACCCTGCGGCTTGCCCTTGGCTCTAGCGCCCTGTTGGCGGCAGAACTGCCTTGGCGCTGAAATACCTGAGGAAGTCCCAGAGGTTTTAAACAAGGGATGCCTGGTCCTCCTTACAGAAAGAATAGGACTCTTTCCTCTGGAAATCTTTTGGATGTATTTGTCCAGATCATCACCAAACAAACTTTCCCCAGGGAAGGGGAACCCTGCCAATAACTTCTTACAGGGAGGCTCGGCTGACCAGTTCTTAAGCCACACAAGTCTGCACACATGTACAGACGGAGAGCCAGATGAGAGACTTGCTCTAAGGAATCCTTTAAGGCCGCTATAGCAAAACACAGCACTCAAGGAATAGCTGCCCTATTTTCAGCAAGATCATCCTCCTGGTTAGGCCTATCAGGCCACCTGACTTGATCCTTAAAAGGACTGGCAGACTCCAATTGCTGTGACAGCTGGCTGAATAGCTGAACTGGCCAAAGAAAAAGGAAGTTTTTAATAATGACTCCAATTTCTTGTCAACAGGGTCTTTCAAGCAATGTGCGTTATCCACTGGACAAGTTAAGTTCTTGTTTAAGGAAGAGATCTCCGCATTTACGGCTGCCATGCTCCATTTCTTAAACTTTTCCTCCATGGGATATAAAAGGGAGAACCTCTTTAGGAGGAACAAAAATCCTGTCAGGTTATTCCCAATCAGCAAACACCGCCTGTTCCAACAGCAGGTGCAAGGGGAAAGCCTGTGAAGCCTGAGGAGGCTTCAGGGATCCCAAAGAGGATAACCGTGGTTTAGAAACCTCAGCAGGAGGTAACTTAATGGCAGAACGAACCATCTCGGTAAGAGTCTGGATCAAAAGCCTCTGCGACTGAGAGGCTAATACCAACTGGACATCTTCTGGCCCAGATTCCTCAGAAGCAGACTCATCTGCCAGGCCCTTCACAGAATCCTTGCCCATCTAAAACCCTTTTCCTGCTCCAAATTAGGAGGCTTAGAGTAGGGGGATCTGTCACGCTTCTTGCCACCCTGCAGGATGGAGGCAATAATGCCAGCAATCTTGTGCTCCAACCCGGCTATTGCCGAGGACAGTTCATCTCTGGTGATAAAGGCTGAAGCAGCATCGTTGACTGTAGGCACAATACCAGACAGACGCAGCGGCTCAGATTGCCCAGAAGCCTCTGGTCTCTCAGGGGATACAACACTAGAGTTTCAACTAGGCTTCTCAGCAGCTACTGATGACATAGGTGTGCCCTTTACTGTAGCGTTAGCCCCGATCCTCTTATTTGAAGAATTTGCAAGCCACAAGAAGAGAGTACCTGGGTTTAGTATTTTAATAGGGCTCACCAAGCCCCTATGCAGCAATCCTGCTAAGCTCCTTAGCTTGCCAACCAACACCTGTTGACTAGGGATGAGCCGAAACCCCCCCCGGTTCGGTTCGCACCAGAATCTGCGAACGGACCGAAAGTTTGCGCGAACTTTAGAACCCCATTAAAGTCAATGGGACTTGAATGTTCAAAATCAAAAGTGCTAATTTTAAAGGCCAATATGCAAGTTATTGTCCTAAAAAGGGTTTGCAGACCCGGGTCCTGCCCCAGGGGACATGCATCAATGCAAAAAAAAAAAAAAAAAAGTTTAAAAACTGACTTTTTTAGGGAGCAGTGATTTTAATGATGCTTAAAAGTGAAAAAAAAAAAAAGTGAAATATTCCTTTAAATATCGTACCTGGGGGTGTCTATAGTATGCCTATAAAGTGGCGCCTGTTTCCCGTGCTTAGAACAGTCCCTGAACAAAATGAAATTTTTAAAAGGAATAAAAGTCATTTAAAGCTGCTTGCGGCTTTCAGGTAATGGCGGGTCCCAGCAATATGGATGAAAATCAGTGAGGCAAACGGCATGGGTACCCCCCCAGTTCATTACCAGGCCCTTTGGGTCTTGTATGGATCTTAAGGGGAACCCCGCACCCAAATTAAAAAAAGCCCAGGCCCTATATACGCTGAACAGCAGTATACAGGCGGTGCAAACAAGACAGGGACTGTAGGTTTGTTGTTAAGTAGAATCTGTTTGTAATTTTGAACTGGTACATTTTCAAAGTGTAGCTCCAGCCAAAAAATCTATTTTTAAGCTTTTTGGAAAACATAGGGAAGGGTTATCACCCCTGTAATATTTGTTTTGCTGTCTGTGCACCTCTTCAGAAGATTTCACCTCACTTGTCCCAATAATAAATGTTTTTTGAAAATGTAGGGTTTTTAGTGAGACGAAGATTGGGGATAAAGCATCAGTGAAGAGGAGACACGTTTTTCCCATATTAACTCTTACAGGAGAGAATTTCCCTTCCTAGGGGTAGATTTCATCTCACTTCCTGTTGTCTCCTTCCGTTTGCAAGTAGGAGTCCTTTGTAAGTTGGATGTTTGAAAGTAGGGGCCTGCCCTATATACTCTGCAGAAATTGGGGCCTTAGGTGTTGGTGTTGCCACAACACTGTAAGCCCTCACAGTTTTTCTTGGTGGGCGCTGGAACGGGCCCTGCTGTGAAATATTAGCTCAAGAATTGTAATTACATGCCATTGTTGAACAGTGGTAGAAAAATTGGGCCTTTGGTGGTGGTGATGCTGGTGCCACAACACTAAGTCCTCACAGTTACTCTTGGTGGGCGCAGGACAGGGCCCTGCTGTGAAATATTAGATCAAGAATTATATATTATATATAGATAGATATGGATATATATTACATGTCCCTGTTGAACAGGGACAGAAAAATTGGGCCTTAGGCACTGGTGCCACAACACTGCAACCCCTCACAGATACTCTAGTTGGAGAGCAGGAATGAGCCCTGCTGCAAAGTACTGCATCAAAAATTGTAATTACACGCCCCTGTTAAACAGGGGCAGAAAAATTGGGCCTTGGCCACTGGTGGCGGTGCCCAGAACCAAAAATGTTCTTACAAGCTATCAGCATGAAAATTGAGGAGGAAGAGGATTATCACTCAGCATAACAGGGTAGTCACTCAGCATCAGCATAAGCTGTCTTAAAGGGATCTCACATTAAAAAAAAAAAAAAAAAAAAAAATCGGTTACTTTAGCATCAGGTGCTTGGTAGCTGGTGATCCAAGACTGATTCATTTTTATTAAAGTCAGCCGATCAACCGATTCGGTGGACAGGCGCACCCTGTGATCGGTTACAAAGCCTCCAGCAGCACTGAATGTGCGTTCCGAAAGAACGCTGGATGCAGGACAGGCCAGTAGCTCAATTGCATACTGTGCAAGCTCTGGCCAGTGATCCATCCTCAAGACCCAGTAACCCAGAGGATTTTTGGTGGGAAAGGTGTCCAAGTCTGATCTTGCCCCAATGTAATCCTGCACGATGTGAATCAGACGCTGGCGATGGTTGCTGGAACCGATCAGACCTTGGGGCTGCGGACTAAAAAATTGTCTGAACGCATCGGTCAGATGGCCACCTTCTCCACCGCTCCTTCTGAGACTGACCGAAGCCTCAGCAACCTGTTGTCCATGAGGACCAGAAAATTGCAACCTCCCAGGTTCTGGAAACGCGTTGCACAAACCGTTCTGCAAGGCCTCCCGAAGATGTTTCATCCTCTGCTCCCTCTGCGACAGCAAGATAAGGTCCGCAACCTTACCCTTGTAACGTGGATCAAGGAGGGTTTTCAGCCAGTAATCATCCCTCCCCTTGATACCACGAATACGAGGATCCTTCCGCAGGCTTTGCAGGATCAGGGAGGACATGCAGCGTAGGTTTGCTGAGGCGTTCGGTCCAGAGTCCTCTGGGTCACCAAGGACGACATGATCCGCAGCCACCTCCTCCCAGCCACATACAAGTCCATGGGTTTCTTCGGACTGTAAATGATCCCTTGAAGACCGCTGCTGATGCTGAGTGCCAGGCTCCACCTCCATGCTGCCACAATCCTCCTCCTCTTCCTGCGTGATCGGCGGGCACGCAGGAACACTGTCTGGATAAAGGGGGCCTTGAGAGGGAAGGAAGTCCTCCTGTGCCTCCCTCTGTTCTGCCTCAAGTGCCCTGTCCATTATTCCACGCAGCGTATGCTCCAACAGATGGACAAGAGGGACAGTGTCACTGATGCATGCACTGTCACTGCTCACCATCCTCGTGGCCTCCTCAAATGGTGACAGGAAAGTGCATGCATCCCTGATCATAGCCCACTAACATTGGGGAAAAAAAAACAAGCTCCCCTGACCCTGTCCTGGTGCCATAGTCACATAGGTACTCATTGATGGCCCTCTGCTGCGTGTGCAGCCGCTGCAGCATGGCCAACGTTGAATTCCACCTGGTGGGCATGTCACACATTAGGCAGTTCTTGGGCAGGTTAAATGCCTTTTGAAGGTCAGCCAGCCGAGCACTGGCATTATATGACCTTCGGAAATGCACACAAACTTTCCTGGCCTGCCTCAGGACATCCTGTAAGCCCGAGTACCTGCCCAAGAACTGCTGCACCACCAAGTTAAGGACATGAGCCAAACAGGGCACATGGGTCAGTTGTCCCTGTCAGAGGGCAGAGAGGAGGTTGGTGCCATTGTCGCAAACCACAATACCTGACTTAAGCTGGCGTGGCATCAACCACCTCTGAACCTGCCCCTGCAGAGCTGACAGAATCTCTGCCCCAGTGTGGCTCTTGTCCCCCAAGCACACCAGCTCAAGCACCGCATGGCATCTTTTTGCCTGTGTGCTTGCGTAGCCTCTTGAACGCCTACGGAGCACCGCTGGTTCAGAGGACAAATCAGCACAGGAAGAGGCCATGGAGGAAGAAGAAGAGAAGGGGGTGGAGGAGAGAGGTGTGGCAGAATCACCACTAGTAGAATTTTGGAGGCGTGGTGGCGGAACAACCTCCAACACTACTGCACCCTGCCTGCATCCTTCCCAGCTGCCAGAAAAGTCACCAAGGCAATGTACCTGTCCATGCGTAAGCAGTAATATGCACCTTACCGCTGACCGCCCTGTCCAGCAGAGGCCAAGACATTGCCTTCCACATGCCGGTAGAGAGCTGGAATCGCCTTCCGTGAGAAAAAGTGGCGTTTGGGAACCTGCCACTGAGGAACTGCACATTCCACGAACTCACGGAAGGGGGCAGAGTCTACCAATTGAAAAGGCAGCAGTTGAATTTAGCCAAGCTAGCATTCAACCACTGGGCATGTGGATGGCTGGGAGCGAACTTCTTTCTGCGGTGCAGCAGCTGGGGCAGGGAAATTTGCCTGGTACAATCTGACATTGGGGTAACAATGGCAGATTGTCCGCAAGTACTTGGCTGTGACACACCTTATTCTACACCTTCATTCCTCTCAGTGCAGGTTTCAGAGAGGACTGAAGGTATAGTGGGGTTGGAGATCCCAGCTGATGAGGAGCAAGGAGAAGTCCGCTTTGTTCTTTGGTGTGGGTCTTTTAGGTATGCTTGCCAATAAACTGCATGGCAAGTCGACATATGTCTGGTCAAGCATGTGGTGCCCAAGCGGGAGATGTTTTGGCCACGCGGGATACCCTTGAGACATATGTTGCAAATAGCAGCAGTGGGATCTGATGCACTCGTCTCAAAAACAGGCCCACACCAAAGAACTTTTGGAATTACGCGCAGAGACAGCAGCGCCCTGCACATGCAGAGCTCTGCGGTGTGATGCAGTCAGTGTGCTGCCCTTAAGCTGGCCCCTGGAAGGCATTCTGCCTCGTTGGAGATGCGCCTCCTCCTCCTCTCTCCTATCAGGCACCCACATGGAGTCAGTGACCTCATCATTCCCTCCCTCCTCATCACTGGAGCAAAGCTGGTAGTATGCTGCAGCTGGGGGAACAGGACTGCCAGATTGCTGTCCTTTTTGGGCACCCCCTCTCTCTGGGCTCACGTTACTGCCTTCCTCTAGCTGGGTACCATCGTCGGAGCCTTCAAAATGCTGGGCATCCTCATGAAGCATGTACCCAACACTGTAGTCAAACAGTTCGGGGGACTCCTCAGGAGGACATGGTGGGGTTAGGGAAGGAGTGACTGATGCCCTTGAGCCGAGGGAAGAGGCCGCGTTGGCAGCTGCTTTGCCCAACAAAGTACCCTGAGCCTGGGTGACAGAGGATGAGGAGTATGAGGACAGCTTGGTCATCCACTCTACCAAGTCTTCCGCATGTTTTGGCTCAACACGGCCAGCTGCCGAAAAAAAGAACAAGCGTGTCCCACGGCCATGTGCTGATGAGGATGCACCGTCTCCACGACCAGCACTGTTGCCTCTAGACACAGAGCCTGCTTGCCCTCTTTTATTGGCTTGTGACTGTCTGCCTCTCGTTGTTGGACTTCCAGACAAACTAATGGCCTGCAGTGAGATGTAGCTAGCAGAATCAACTGCCTGCCTGTAGTATTATTAGTATGAGAACACCAGCAATTGTCTTCAGGTAGCTTTAGGTGCACACTGTGCAGAGGACACAGTACACTAACTGTAAATACTGTAGCTACCTGCCTGTGGTACTAATAGGATCAGAAGAACACCACCAATTTTCTTCAAGTAGCTGTAAATACTGTAAAAACACCTGCCTGTAGGAAGAGAATAACAGGAACGGATCTAGCTAAACTGAATACAGTGTGTATAATATATATATATATATATATATATATATATATATATATATATATATATATATATATATATATATATATATATACACAAACACACACACACACACACACACTCTACACTAAGTGCAGCTAACTGACTCGCCTGCCTACTCTAACTTACAGTCTCTGTCTATCTCTCCGCAACACACTAAACAAGGCTGCCACGCAGGTGGCCTTATATATAGTGTGGGGCGTGTACTAAACCCCGAGCCATAATTGGCCACCCTGACTTTGGCCAATTACGGCTCCCTGTACAGACGGCGCTGTGATTGGCCAAGCATGCGGGTCATAGTGCCTTTTTGGCCAATCATCAGCCAGCAATGCACTGCGATGCTGCAGTGAATTATGGGCCGTGACGCACCACTCGAATTTTGCCCAAACGGCCCATAACGTTCGCAATTCGAACTCGAAGCTCTTCCCTACTGGTGACTCACATGACCAAGGTAAAGATGAATGAACTGCTGAAAGCGAACAGTTTTCAGAGCCTGCTCTGTGTCCCACAGCAGTCCCCTGGAAGCTCCACATGTCAGCTACTCTCAGCTTAAAAGAGATGGCTGTACGTTGGGACGCTCTGCGCTTGCATGCGCATGGTCCCATGTCCGCAACAAATTTTCATGCGCGGACATCCACAAAAGACAAGAAAGATACTCTTTTCAACAGTCAGCCCAAAACTCCCCCCTACGGTCACTGTTACACAGGTGTCCAGCCTTTAGCTAGATTGACAGATTGTTACACACATGGGGCACAACACATTAGGTAAATAAGGGGGATTTCACTTACCCGTCCAGGCGCAGGGCAACCTTAGAAACTAAGAGCCCAATCTTCACCCACCACAGTGGGTTCCTGTCAACTGAGGATCTTCTAAGATTGGGTAACCTTTTCATGTTTTAGGGTCCATTCCCTTGGACCTGTACAGCACCCTGCAGGAATGCCTTAGCTCTGGGCTGCCCAGGATTCTACTACGCAGGGTCCAGCGCCCAGAGATCGCATTACAGGCAAATCCTCGCAGGACCCTTGCGTCTTCTTTGCGAGGCACGGGTACCATTTATCCTAGCATACAGTATCTCACAAAAGAGAGTACACCCCTCACTTTTGTAAATATTTTATCTTTTCATGTGACAAAACTGAAGAAATGATACTTTGCTACAATGTCAAGTAGTAAGTGTACAACTTGTACAATAGTGTAAATTTGCTGTCCCCTCAAAATAACAACAACACACAGCCATTAATGTCTAAACCACTGGCAAAAAAAGTGAGTACACCCCTAACTGAAAATGTTCAAATTCGGCCCAAAGTGTCAATATTTTGCATGGTCACCATTATTTTCCAGCACTGCCTTAACCCTCTTGGGCATGGAGCTCACCAGAGCTTCATAGGTTGCCACTGGAGTCCTCTTTCACTCCTCCATGACGACATCACGGAGC
This sequence comes from Lithobates clamitans, assembly GCA_037952925.1. Classification (NCBI taxonomy): domain Eukaryota; kingdom Metazoa; phylum Chordata; class Amphibia; order Anura; family Ranidae; genus Lithobates; species Lithobates clamitans. The sequence goes on along the minus strand of JBBGZY010000254.1, from coordinate 1,989,003 downwards.
TGGTGGATGTTAGAGACCTTGCACTCCTCCACCTTCTGTTTGAGGATACCCCACAGATGCTCAATAGGGTTTAAATCTGGAGACATGCTTGGCCACTCCATCACCTTTACCCTCATCTTCTTTAGCAAGGCAGTGTACTCACTTTTGTTGCCAGCAGTTTAGATATTATTGGCTGTGTGTTGAGTTATTTTGAGGGGACAGCAAATTTACACTGTGATGCAAGCTGTACACTCACTACTTAACATTGATGCAAAATGTCATTTCTTCAGTTTTGTCACATGAAAAGATCTAATAAAATAATTACAAAAATTTAAGGGGTGTACTCACTTTTGTGAGATACTGTATAAGCCTGTTTCAAATGGATCCGATCGTCAATGCCTTGATTCATTTTAAAACCATGCTGGGACTTCAAGACCTGGAGCTCGAGAGAGCTCAAACAAACGTGCCCATCCACCTTGCAGACACTGGTAAAAAAAAAACTGAAGTACTTCCTGTATTGGAGGGGTTATATAGAGGATCACTTTGGTCTACCAGTGTCCATTGACCTGGAGATGAAGTATAACCCAGTAAGGAATAGCCTCACTCTGTGTGCTGTGATGTATGATAAAAAAAGGCTGCCCTTCTTCCACAGTCCCCAATCCATCTCCTGATAGTACAGAGCTTTGGGAGCACTCTGCACTTGCACAGTTTGGTGTGTATTGCTAGAGATTTTTTTTTTTTTGGGATGGTACCTAATCTGACACTTCTGGGTCTGGGGCCTGCTCCAATTCTACACAGCGGGAGCCGATTGGCAGGTATGGTTGACTCGATGTCCGCTGGCACCCATCAATGCTTCTACTGAGCAAGCAGAAGCACAAGCAGAATGGCAGCAGTCTGCCTAAGGAAACAAGGCAGATTGCCTCTCTGCAAGTACATAAGGCATGGACCCCCCCCCCCCCCCCCCCCAGTACACTGAATCACAGGCTAGGCACACAGATAACCTTTTGAGCATCCCTGGTGTTAACCCCTTTCCAGGCAGTGTCATTAGTACAGTCGCAGTGCATATTTTTAAGCACTAAACACTGTATTAGTGTCACTGGTTCCCACAAGGTGTCAGTGACCGATTTGTCCGCCGGAATAGCGCAGTTCAGCTGTAAGTCTCTGATCTCCACCATTACTAGTAAAAAATAAATAAAATTATTCCATAGTTTGTAGACACTATAACTTTTGCGCAAACCATCAATATACGCTTATTGGGATTTTTTTACCAAAAATATGTAGCAGAATACATATTGGCCTAAATTAATACAAATTTTAAAGAAAAATCTAATTTCTTCATTGGATATGTTTTATAGTAGAAAGTAAAAAAAAAAAAAGTATTTTTTTTTTTTTTTTAATTGTCAGTCATTTTATGTTTATAGCGCAAAAAAAATAAAATCGCAGAGGTGATCAAATACCACCAGGGGGCAAACATTTTATTTGGGTACAGTGTTGCATGACCGAGCAAATGTCAGTTAAAGTAGTGCAAAAAATGGCCTGGTCATGAAGGTGGGGGGGGGGGGGGGGGGGGAATCTTCTGGAGGTCAAGTGGTTAGTGAATACAAGGTGTTCTTCGATTAGATGGAGGGGAGGGGTGATGTTACGATCTCCACCTCATTCAATAAAATAATGGCTTGTATCCCTTGGGGGAAAAAAAAACAAAAAAAACACCACCACACAGGGAGTTGTGTCAATGGCAACAGTGCCAGGCAAGTGACCTACTGTGGTCAGTGTGCAGAGTGGAGGCTACTCAGCACAGGACCTGGAAGACCGCTGCTATCACTGTGGTAGCACCAACTGCTACAGTAATTGTCAGCTTCTCCAACGTACCCTCATGTATACTAGGGCTGCCACCCCACCCTTTAAACTAGAACACATATGAAATAAACAGGTTCTGAGGCTAATTTAATGCAGATAAAGCACCGAGTTAAATTACCACCTTAATCAGCCACAGAACCTGTGTAATTAATAGGTGTTTGGTTGAGGTGGCAACCTTAATGTATACATGCTTACCTTAGTCCTAGCTGGGCCAATGTAAGGCCTCATTCATAAGGGGCAAGGTGATCCGTGCCCCATGCAGGGCCGTGTTTTACTAGCACAGGGATGTACAGATGTGGTGTGCATAGGGTTGCCACCTCATCCCTTTAAACCCGAACACATATGAATTATACAGGTTCTTGGAATAATTGAATGCAGGTAAGGCACCGAGTTTAATTACCAGCTTAATCAGCCACAGAACCTGTGTAATTAATAAGTGTTCAGTTTTAAAGGGATGAGGTGGCAACCCTAGGTGTGTATCCCCATGCCGGAAGTCCAATAGCTTTCTATTGTACACAATAGCTGCACAGACGCAGCCACTGTTCTCAACAGACATCCCAACCTGAAAAAAATAATTTCAGGGAGGTGGCAAACTCATTTCAGGGAGGTGGTGCTTCGCGCCCGCAAACGTCCCCCCACCCCCTGTGGCAAATTATTATTTAAATCACTTTCTCAATATTCTTTCGCAGTGCTTCTGGGGAAGGGGGGGGGGGGTTTACTTTTAATAATTTATTTTTTTTACATTTTAATTAGTTTTTAATTTATTTATTTATTTTTTTTTTACACTTTTTCATTTTTTAGAATTTTTTACAATATTTTTTTTTGGGGGGGGGGGGGCTTTGGTGAGATGTCAGGAGCCTTTGAGACAAAGGGACTGAGGACACATTTCCCAGTACTAAAGATGAATGAACAGGAGACAGAAGCTTTCACAGTTTACTCTGCTCAGTAATCGATCTCGCTCACTGTTCCTATTACTAGTTCCCCCACAGCTGGCGGGAGAGGAGGGGAGACGGTTGCGGGAGACGAGGGGACACGGAGGGGGCTGGGGGGGAGGAGTACACAGAGAAGCTGGGGATGATCGGTGCGCAGCAGGAGGGACAGCCGCCACACCGATCATTCCCAGGGAAGCGCTTACGGGTATGCGGGAGCCACCACAGAAATGCGGGTCTCCTGCACCTTCTGGGAGACTTGAGATGTCTGTCTCAATGTGACATCCGCAGTCAGGGTGAGACACGTACCTGCAGAGATGTCACATTGGAATTAGCAGCGGTGTCTCCATAGCCCTCTATGGTACTGCCTGCATCCCTGTGCCAGTAAAGCATGGCCCTGCACGGGGCACAGGTCAAATGAACAAGGCTTAAGGGCCAGTTCACACTGCTGCGATGCGGGAACCCTGCGAATCCACTGCGTGTTCCCGCATCGCATGTTTCCTGGCGGCAGTTCACACTTCCCTATGCGAACTGCTGGGAGTGTCAGGTAAAAATTAATGACACCCCCAAATCAGTTCGCATATCGAAGTGCGATCTGCAAACTCGGACAGGAATCGGATCACATGGGTGTGAACACCCATGCGATCCGATTCTGCTGCAGACAAAAAAAAAGGGTCCTGTGCGAGTTTAATGCAAATTCAGCCATATGATCTTTATGGCTGAAATTGCATCGCACAGAGATCGCATGCGATTTTCACTGCTGTGCGGTGCAAATCACATCCAATCCCTGACATCGCACCAGTGTGAACCGGCCCTTAATGTGCAAAAAAGGAACATCCGGGAATCATCTTTAACATATTAGACATGATAACCCAATGAAGCCTAAAAAGGATGATTCTGTAAACGCTGACATGTTGAAATGATTTTTTTTTACCAAATTTTAGACTTGGGGCACCTGCAGTAAACAATATACATGTATAGATTACCGTAATTCCTAACTAAACCTTATTAAGATAAGCATATTGTAGAGCTTATCATAATCCTAAATGTATATTGCTATGCCAGCACACATAGTAGAACGCCTAGCAGCTATGACAAAATCTTCAGCATATATCCTGCACAGCGACAGTATACAAGCAGCAGACAGTAACAAGCAATGAACAGTTTGCTCCAGTTCTCTGAGCTGCCTTTCTATTCTTACCTCTCAGCACTGACAGTCAGATCCCTCCATACTCATTAGCACATCAGAGCAAGCTGCATTTCCTACTCATTCCCCGCCCTGTACTCCTAGTCACACAAGACCAGCCTTCAGTCTACAAAGGGAACTCCTTACAGGGCCTGCCCTATCAGTCCTCCTTCTTTGTTTATTTGGCTTTGCTCACTTTCCTTCCATCGCCTATGCAGACACATGCTGTTATTAAAGTCATTGCCAACGCCTCTATTTATATGCATGCTAAATAATATGAGCATGACTTAGCAGTCTATTGATAAAATGTATTTGTGCTCACATGCCCTTGAACATTTTAAAGCAAGGGGGGAAAAAAAAAAAGCTAAAAACGTAATCTCCTTCTCACCCAGAGAATTAGAAGTTGGAGAGTTGTACTGCTTCCCCCACAAATATGCCCACCTTACAAAGTGTAGGGCAGTGGTCATCAACCCTGTACTCAGGGCCCACTAACAGGCCAGGTTTGCAAGATAACTGAAATACATCACAGGTGATATCATTTGCTGCTCAGTGACTGCAGTATTCTAGTCTGCATCTCCCCAAGGTAATACCTAAAACCTGGCTTGTTAGTGGACCCTGAGGACAGGGTTGATGACCACTGGTGTAGGGAACAATGGATTCCGCCCCGTATCAGACTGCCAGCCATGGAAACAAAAGTCCTACAGCCCATGGGTCAGCTCTATAATTTGTGCTGAAGTTCAAAGCAGGCTGGATGTCATAATAAATGCATATTTCAGAATGTATTTCAAACGCAATAAAGAACTATGTATATAAAACTGGGCATGGTAGGCAGTCAGTAGCTGATCTGCAGGCAGTAGTGATGCAAATGTCATACATAATCATGAACCCGACAAAAACAAATACTATTTCTTATACAAAATCAATCAGTCCCTTTATTTTTGTAAGGCCTCACACAGGGTGATTACATCTATGCCAATGCAGAGCTGAGTTTACCCACATGGGGATGCACGGGTGTTTTGTGCATCCCCATGTGGGCAGCCACAATTATGTCTATTGGGACGCCGCGGCTGCATATATACAGCTGCTGTGTCCCAAAATGAAAGCCGTGTGGGTGCGTGTCCTGGATGTGCTGCGAGCGTGCAGCTATACCTGCATGGATGTCACATGAGGAGCAACAGCTGGGTTTGTGCAGCCACTGCATCCCAAAGATAGCTAAGGCCCCTTTCACACTTGTGAAACTTGTCCAGCGACTTGGGAATGCAAAGTCGCATGACAAGTCGTACCTCATGATTATCAATGAGTACCATTTATATCTGTGCGACTTCAAGTCGCACCGACCTCAAATTAGTCCCTGTACTACTTTGGTCCAACTTTGATGCAAGTTACAAGGCATTCCCTGAAATCGCGGCAAAATCGCAGTAAAATTGCGCAGTAGTGTGAAAGGGGCCTAAGGGACTGCCTGAATGGGGATGCTTGGAACACCTGTGCATCCCTGTGCCAGTAAAGCATGGCCCTGTATGGTGCACAGATGTAATCAGCCTGTGTGAACAAGGCCTAATAGACTTCTAATTGAGTTTAAGTAGGGTTGGATATCTCTCTCTAATAGCAGATAACCATTGGATGTGCAGATACATGAGAACAGAGTTGTCTACTCTCAGCCTGTCATTGCTTTGTACAGGCTGAGTATGTAAGAAGGTGCTTCCAAGGGGTTCTCTCTGTTATGTGTTTTAATATGTTTTAAAGTGTTACTAAACCCAGCAACCTGCATTCACTATATCTGGTTTCCCACAGTACACAGAACATGGAAATGAAAATATTTTAGTAAACACAAACTGCTAAGTAAGAAGACTGGCCGCAGGCTAGCCTGTATTTGTAGGGGGAGTCTGAGGGTTATTCATCCCTCCTCCTATGTCTGATCCGGTGTCGGCTCATATTCAGGGTTGCTGGGTTTCAGCCGACACGCGTCATTTACGGGTTACAGTGCGTCCGCGTCACTTCCGGTTTCGTGTTCAGCAGAGTGGCTCATCACGCTTCTAGTGCAGGTGGGACACACCTACAGGGGCCGCCCACATCGGAGGCCAGCATGCCACCTTTTCCAGTGTTCATTCGGGGCAGGTAACGGGGGCAGTCAGTCGGGCTGTGATTGCAGGCAGAGGGTTGGAAGAGGGGTCTTGTCTTAGTTTCACTCCAATCCAGGCATCATGGGGGGGCCCGCCCACTTCTCCTACCCTACCACTTCTCCCGTGCTCACGTTAAGACTTCATCAGCCTGCCCGCTTCTCCCACCCGCCCATGGCTTCTGGTGCCCACGTCAGGTGTCATGGAGGGGCCACCCACCCCACTCACTTCTTCCGGTGCACACACCAGGCATCATCGGTGGGGGGCGCCCACTTTCCCGGTGCTTCAGGCATTTTAGGCAGCTTAGTTTGCCTGGAAGTAATATCTGTCCTACACTGTAGTGACCCTAGAAACCGCTCATGACTCTACAAGTCCTGGCAACACTGCTGCCCCCCATCCGCAGCACAGCAGCAGTATGTTTCTGAAACTATCACT